>JAMWYP010000075.1:1703716-2163734 GCA_025563575.1 Acacia pycnantha | reverse complement strand
CCCTTAGACATGATTGAATAAAAAAATGTGTATGAAGGCAAGTTTGCAATACAACAGAGTTCCAAATGTTCATCCTCCTTTTTCTCACATGCTGAACAACACAAGCATGCAGGATAAACGCTAGATAAGGGCAATTAGGGAAATAAATTACCAAGCAGTTATTTACTAACAGTTATTATGTGTTTGTATTTCAGGTTATATGTCTTATCTCGTGTCAACTATTATGAGCAATATGTGTGTTATTATAAATATACGACATTGTATCCCAGGGGAGTCAAACAAATATTGACCTACTTTTGAGAGATTCTCCTATGGTAATGATGTGTTTAAGATACTTGAACCTTCTGTCATCAAAAAAGAAAAGAAAACGAAAAAGAGATACTTGCATCCTATCCTCTGATAGAACTTCCCTTCTTTTCTTTCTTTGCACAAATCCCTATCATGATAGCCCTATGAAAGCTAATATTATGAAATGAGTCAAAAGCAAGAAAAGTTCTCCTTTTAATATAGGGAGATATTATAGGCTTGCACCAAGTTAACATATTTAGCTCGCACCAAACCAGATTGAGTTTATGAACAAACCAAATAAGGAGCACCTGAAGACTATTTCTAGAATCTTGAGCTATCTCAAGATGATATCTGGTGAGGGCTCGTGTTCTAAGAAGGGAGATTATAAAGGTGTAGAAGGGTTCTCAAATGTAGACTAAGTTGGATCAGCAATTGATATGAGGCCTTTTACTGGCCATGGTACATTTATGTAAGGAACATAGTGACTTGGAACATCTAAAAGCAACTCAGGGTTGCTAAAAGTGGTCAAAAGGCAATCGCATGTTCTGGCAATTGGCATAGTTGGAGGGATGTGAATATTGAGACCCCTTAAGGAAGCAAATATCAGGCTTAGCATGACAAGGGAAGTGTTTTATGGTAAAAGGCAACAATTGAAATGGTTTGGTCTGCGAATTTTACAAATGACAATTTGATCCATGTCAAAACTGAAGCGTTTTGATATAGTATCCTTTTCGTTCTGTTTCAAAATCAAAATTCAGAAGCAGATAACGATGATTTTACGGACGGAGATCACGAACGAGATCACCGGATATGGAAACGAACCAGAGGACGCCAAGATTGTCAGCGTCTTACAAAGACAGATGCCACTGATTCGAGAAAGGTTGCCAACGCGAGAACTAGAAGACGCCACCGGACAAGTTGAGGATGACAATTTGGAGACTTGGCTCTTTGGACGAGTGAAGACGCTAGGGGTCAGCATGGAGAACCAGTCGACGATAATGGACTCGTCGAGAACTGAGACGATGCAAGTTGTAGAGATGACACTCGTCAAGGATGACGACACGGTGCATGAGGTGCAAAGATGAGGTCGACGATCTACTGAGTTGACGACGACAGGACCAGTCGTCGAACAAGTTGTGAGGCACGATGACAAAGGAACTATCACCGACGACGACGACGTCGAAGAGGAGATGGGTCATTGATGAAGAACTATGTAGAAACGAGGTCGAGTTTTGACAGGGACAGACTAACCAGTACGATAAACCCTCACGGTGCTGAGAAGGCGAGAATTAACAGCGCCAAAGAATGGATTTTGAGAAGAACTCTAATTATTCTTCTTCCTCTTTTTCTTTTTCATTGGCTTCTTCTTTTTCACCATTAGCTCTGATACCATATGGACTATTTGAGAGAGAAACATTATTCTAAATCTCTTAATCTCTTTCTCTGAATAAAAGATAGTACATACGTGCCTTTATATAGGCAAACCTAGAGCTAACCCTAAAATCTAATTTAATCTAATCAAATCAAAATAAATCAGAATAATTAAGATATAATATCCTAAGATATGATATATCCATATCTAATCCTAAGATATGATATAATGTATCTATAATATAATAATAAGATAATGACTAATCTAAATAATCCATAATAAATGCATAATATTCCCACAATAAGGAATGTAAATTCCAACTAGTGATATAACTTGGAATGGCATCACAGATGTTAGTTTCTTAGCCTATAATAATTGAATGCTATTATCACCGGACCATTGTTAAAAGTGGTAACGAATGGCATAACAAATAAAAATGGTTAAAATTGTTTTATAAGTTGTCAATCACATTATAATTGTAATAAATTTCTCATAACCTCATGTAATTAGTTGAATTCTCCCATAATAAAATCTACTACCCACCCCAAAGGAGTATTGATGCTCGTGCTGAATTTTCACATTTTAGCCCTTTTAGTTGTTTTACTTGATCACTTGATTAGGCTTTATCATTTCGTCAACTTTAAACATTGTTTTTATTTCCTTAATTTTTGGCTGGCTGATTAAGTTTTGATTTTATTTTTCTACTTTCAAGGGATAAGATTGGTCAAATTATCTGTGGCCAATATCCTAATATCCTAACTTGTATCAGGGATGGCCAAACACACACGGACCTTAATCAAAATAAAAAATACTACTTCCTAGCATACAGATAAATATATATCTACAGAGAGTAACCAAACCAAAATGAAAACTCCAATAGTAATATTTCTATAACAGCTTCAGGACTTACAGAATCAGTCCCAGAAAGATCAAAAAAGGAAGTTGGTCCCTTTTCATGTAACATTGACAGCAGACTAGTTAACAACAGAGAGCAGTACTGTCTCTGTGTCCCCACTTTCTCTCTACGGAGTAAAGCAAATATTTTGCGTATGTCCTTCCCTGATATGCTGTGCCCACCAATGGCTTGAATTAACTGGGCAATTTGAAATATGACACTTTCATTATCTTCTTGAGAAAACCAATCAAGAAGGAAGTCAAGCATTCCTGCCCTGACACATGATTCTCGATTAGAAATGGAATCTCTTAGCAGCTGTTGAAACACATTTAATCCATGATGCTGCAATGATTGACTGCTCTGCCCAATCACAAGATAGCAACCAATAATCTAGATGGCATTATATTATTAAACAAAAGGCCAGCAATTATTAGAAAAAAAAATCCAGAAAGACAAACTCCGGCGCTGAAAATTTATGAGGAAAAATCAAGGGAAATGAATAGCTTACCTTTTGCAGCACAATCATATATAATATAATCACATCTTCATTCTGAAATCAAATAAGGAAAAAAAGAAAGGAAATGCAACAAATGAGACTCATTCAATGGAGATTTACAGATACACTTGGTGTAATTTATCAAGAGGATAAGCCAATCCAAGTGCAACCAATATGTAGCATAATTCTAAAATAAGATGAAAGAAGGCAAGCAAATCATACAAATTGAAGTTGTGTATACTGGATTACCTTTATAATTGGACTCATCTTGATATCAAAAATCCCATCAACAAGCATATCAAGCAACACATTTAGAAGTCTTTCACTTGAATGCCATCGGCAAAAATCCAGGAGCAGACTTTGCAGGGCCTGATAACCTTTTCCTGCAAGAGCTCTAAATGCAGCCTGCAAAGTTTTTAATAAGTCAATTCAAGGTAGCCTCAACAAAATTCAAGCAAAATCATGACAAGAAACAAGGTAAGTTCATAGGATACAACTTAGCTTCCAAGCAACTAGGTGGCCCCCCCACATTGTAGGGGGTCTCAAGAGTGAGTTATGTTATTCACACCTAGCAAATAACACTGCTTGCTACAGATGTAGGTATTTATGAAATAAGAAATTTAAAAAAACGTAAATAAACAAAAAATAATAATGAAAAGATAGAGAGGTGAGAACCTTGGATGTATCATTACTTGCAAGCAGACTGGTAAGCGTCTTAAGTACATTCAAAACCAATTTCTCCCCATTTGCATCATCAAGATTACTGTTAAGTAATGAAACAACATGCAGAAAGCACTCCCCATCAAGAAACAGAGCCTGATAGTACTGAGGCAGAACAACATCAAATACAATCAGAGTTGACTAGCAAAATCCATGTCAACATTTAAGGTAAATTTCGATTAGTTAAGAAACAAATCAAAGGAAACATACTGCTGGATTAGTCTGGAGTAGATCTCTCATTCCAAACAATAAATCAACTGACAGATCTACAAATCCCTTCTCCCGTTCTTTTATCTGATTAAATGTTTCTAAATACTTAGAACATAACTGCAACTTTGCTTTTTTATCTTCTTCAGAGTGTGGTGTAATCTGGAAAAATATCAGTGTGCAATATGCACGGTCAATGACATACACATAATAAATATGAGGTCAAACATGAACTTTACACCTCTATCACATCCTCACACAGTGAAAACAAAAATAAAAACTTAGGAATACCTTCATCAGCTCAAGTATTTCTCTAAGGACGGCATTTCTCAAACCTTCTACCCAGAATAAATCAAATAAATAATCAATACATGCAAAATCATTCAATATCAAACTTCGTGCATCCTCAGCTGCAGATGAAAACATAGCATAGAGCTCCATGCACAATTTCATACAGTTGAACAAACTTTGCATGGTTTCATGCGAACTGCACTTTTGTTCATCCTGCTCCAACACTACTTCCATGCTACTATTCTCACCAGCAAAATTCATTTTTCCACATCTTCTTGACTCTTGTGCTTGAACACAAGCAACTTTTAGAACTCTGGAAGCTGCACCAAGGGTCTTAAAAGAAGCAACTGTTTTCTCAGGCGATACATGCAAAATGGAAACCAAGCTCCTCACAAGAACACAGGCAGTTCCAGGATTGCAGGCAGACCGTTCAAGCGCATCCAGCAAAGCAGATAATTCAGGCTGTTAAGAAATGAAAGGAAATAAATATTAGAAAAACTTCCAAAACAATCAAATTCAGACATGCAATCAAAGCAGCAAAACCCAAAAAAACAAAAAAACATATATAAAAAAATATGACGTACCAAATCAAACTATGGATAGAAGTTTTGAACGCTGCCATATTAAAAATACATATAAACAAAAATAAGCTTAGTTCCACTAGAGAAGCATGCTAGAAGTCAATTGACAACAAAGGAAGTGCATGATTTAGAGCAAAAACCCAATGCATGATTTCCAGTTTTAGAAATGTGACATGGTACTGCTTAAGTGGATCTTTTCAACAAGCACTACATCCCTCATACTCAGATTTACACCCATATCCCCTTTTTCTATCTCTTTTCATGTAACAAATGGTGTATGAAACTTAAATGCAACTTCAGTTCATTTCGGCAAACCTTAGAAGACACATCATGCAAATATTATACCATAGAATCTGTCGAGAAACTTAATGCCTATCTCACAATATAAAAATTAACTAAATAAATAAAGACCTACTGCAACAAGAAGTTCTCACATTAGATGTCAAGGATTAAATTTCTAAGTCTCCAATTCATGGGACAACAGAAAATTTCATACAAAATATCCCGTAAAAGGAAAATAGAACCAACCAAGTTGTGTGAATTTCCATTAGACGTTGCAGCAAATTCCAGAAATGAAATTACTTCCATCTGTAGACTATGTACCCGAATTCTTTTGATATGCTGCTAACGCTACTTGAATCAGGAAAAATTCAGACTTCTCAGGGTATGACAATGTCTCACCCAAATTTTCCTCGAAGGTAAGTCAAAATAAAAGAAATTTTCTGAGAAGATAAGATCCCAAATACCCTCTACTCGAAAAAAGTTAAGCGACATGGGTGAACAAGAAAGAGTATCTTTAAATGCATTAAGAACTGCCTTCTGTAGAACTGTCACAAAGACCCTGCAAAAAATTATAACAAACAAGATGTAAAATAAGCACACAACAAGGCATTCCAATTTTATAGCCATAATAAATACCAAAAAAAAGGGTTAAGGGGCAAAAATACACATGAGTTTTTGCCCAAAGTGCACCCAGTACCATATGCTTTTCGAAGGTGCCAAAATACCCATGAGCTTTCAAAATTGGGGCAAAAATATCATCTCTGTTGAAAGATGCAAACTTCCATTATTACCCTCCGAAAGTACCGAAATACCCTCCAAGTTCGAGCTCGAGCCCCGCATCTAGAGGATTCCGGATGGAGAATTGAAGAGAGAGAGAGAGAGAGCATAGATTTTGTTGCCTCTTCCACCGATTAAGTGCACCACCTGTCGTTGCCTTCCGCATCTAAGAAGGATTGAAATTAAAAATAAATAAAAATATCGGTGACAGAAAGACCTAGTCGGTGTCCGTGGCTAAGCGGTAGTGAGGCAAAGCTCTCAGAACGCCATCGATTGATTCGCCCTAAATCTTCCTTCTCCAACTCCGTCACCGGAAACACAAGAACCAAAATTGAACTATTCCACCATTGAATCACTGCAAGCCCAAAATCAAACCAAAAAGAAGAAGAAGAAGCTCCCATTGCAGAAGCAGAGTGGCAGTATCGGTGTTCAAAGTAGAAGAAAAAGCCATTGAAATCTTAAGAAAAGAGAGAGAGAGCAGATCTGAGATTTTCAAAGCAGTTAAGAAAAAATCCAGATTTTGTTTTTTTATATCCATCGCTTTCCAGAACCCCGGGGGGAAGATCTCATCCATGTAGGAGTTGGTAGGTGCCAGAGATGGTGGAGGCGATGGGTATTGGAGATGATGACAGCGAAGAAGGAGCAGAGAGTGACCACGTCTTCTCTGAATTTTTTCCCCACGTCGTCATGCTCAGTGGATGCTGCTTCTTGGGAATCATTTTCGTCCGACACCGTCAAAGGTAGATGTCGGAGGGATAGGAGATTGACAAATGAAGGTAGGGGTAGTGTGAGGGAAATTACAAAATCTTAACATTTTTATTTTTAATATGGTGGGGCCCACCACAACTGATAGGCATTAATGGCTTTTAATGGAGATAATATTTTTGCCCCAATTTTGAAAGCTCATTGGTATTTTTGCACCTCCAAAAGGCATATGGTACTGAGTGCACTTTGGGTAAAAGCTCATATGCATTTTTGGACCTTAACCCAAAAAAAAAAAATACTGTAAGCCATTGCAATTACCTTAAATGGAAAGGAAACTTATTGTGACTTGAGCAAGCTTTGATGCAAGGAAATATTGTAAGTAGAACCCTCATTACCCATTTGATTGAATGTTCACAATAGTGGGATAAAGCCCCACCTAGTGGGATAAGGCCTTTTTGTTGTTGTCGTCGTTGTTCACAATATTGTGAAGAAGTTGGCATTATGACCTTGTGAGATTCTGAACCTCCTGGAGTCAAAAGGAATGAGCAGAGGATGCTGCTCAACTTAACAACATAATCGTTCCATATTATAGAAAATGAAGAACTGATGGAAGTGCCACCAGAAGCCAAAGCTAGATCAGGTTTCACCCAATTTTCGTTATGAAGATCCTGATCAGGCGTTCCACACTGCTGTTTCTCGGCCAAATCCTTCTCCTGCCACATATCTATAAGCATGAAAGCTGGTGAACAAACACTTGTTGCAAATTTCTGTACTCTACCATTTTCACGAAGAAATTGCATATTGTTCGTATTCCCAAAGCTGTATAATCGTCAAGGATCAACAACAGTTTCAGTATATCTGGATGAAAGACGACAAGCACTCTATTGATTAAACAAACGCAATTCAATTAACCTATAAAAATGGATCCAATATACAAAGGATGGCCATAAACCAACTACCACATGGTAACTAACCTGAGAAAGAAACAGATAGAAAAAACAAAATAAAATAAAATAATTCTCACAAAATGTGTGTGTGAAATATTTAATCACTACAGTAATGTCAATCTATCATATAATTTTCACATGAAAGAATCTTCCAAGATGCCCAGGCTCTTGTATAAAAAAATCTGGGAACCTTCAGAAGTTTACAACATGAGCAATAAATGAAGGATACACAGCTTCTCTCAAAACCTTGAGAGTAAGGACATGAAGCTGGAAAATCTTTTGCAGTGGTTTAGTATCCCTGCAAGAAAAATGTAAAGTAATTTCTCAAAGGCATAGTAATGCAGAGATACAAATTAAAAAGCAGAAAAAATGCGCGCACAGAAGAAATGTAATATATACATTCCTAAAAGTTCGCACAAACTGATGCAAATAAAGTAAAAATGAGTGCACTTCAGGAGGAAAAACATTATTCTCTTGCACAGAAGCAAACTTACATCATGATGCAATAAAACTTATCCACATCGAACAATGGCTTTATCAAGAAAGTTTAGTCATTAAGTAATTTTCCACAGAGTCAAATATTGAAACTTGAAGTGGTTCCTCAAATGCAAAATGCAGAACTTCCAATATCTAGGTGGAAATATTATGCGTTTATTATGGATTAGTTAAATTAGATTAATTATTATCTGATTATAAAGTTTGATATTTATTATATCTTAGGATTAAATATGGATATATTATATCTTAGGATATTATATCTTAATAATTTTGATTTATTTTGATTTGATTTGATTAAATTAAATTAAATTAGATTTCAGGTTTACCTATGTAAATGCCCATATGTACTCTTTTTTATTTATGCATTCAGAATAATATTTTTCTCTCAAATTGTCCACATGGTATCAGAGCAAATGAAGAAGAAGAAGCCAAAGAGGATGAAGAAGAAGAGAAAGAAGAACAAGAATAATCAAAGTTCTTCTCGAAATCTGTTTTGTCGATTGGCGCTATTAAATTTAGGATCTATCAAGTGTCATCGACTACCAAGAAAGTCGACCCCTTCTCAACATCGTTGGCGATGTCAGACTTCACTCATCCCTCGAGCCAAGTCAAGCTCGTTTGAAGACCTCAGTCCCACCATCCTCGACCACGTTGAACTCGTTTGTGGTCATTGATTCGTCCATGGCACCCAACTCATCCAAGGGTCACACTCGGCCTCTATCTTTGTCTAAGGCGGCATCCTTTGATTTGTTCAACAACCAATCCCGTCATCCTCAACTTGTCCGACGACCTCTGTCCCGTCATCCTCGCCTCATTCGACGAGAAGTCCCATCGTCCTCAACTCGTTCGACGACCTCTGTCTCATTGTCCTCGCCTCGTATGACGACCTCCGTCCCGTCGACTTCGCCTTGTCCAACGTCTGTCGATCTCCTCTCCACGTCCGGAGAATTAATCGGTGTTTCTCAAGTCCAATAGTGTCATTCGAATCTTCAAAATCGGCGTTTCTCAAGTCTGACAGTGTCGTTTGAAGCTTCAAGCATTGGTAGTTCGGCCCTCCAGTCCATCATCTTTGAGCACCTTCCAATCCGTTCAAAGCTTAAGGCGGTCGTTGTTCGACAGTCCATCAATGTAAAGCACCAAGTCTGTGATCATTGCTCCCAAAGGATGTATCATGTCCACTCGACAAATCTTCACGTTATCGATGTGTTGACAAAAGGATTGCTCAAACCTGCATTTGAAAGTTGTATAAGCAAGTTGGGACATGCTTAATATCTATGATCCAACTTGAGGGGGAGTGTAGGAATATTATACAATTATTATGGATTATTTAGATTAGATTAATTATTATCTTGTTATTAAGTTTAATATTTATTATATCTTAGGATTACATATGGATATATTATATCTTAGGATATTTATCTTAATTATTTTGATTTGATTAAATTACATTCTAGGGTTAGTTCTAGGTTTGCCTATATAAAGGCTCATATGTACTCTCTTTTATTTATAGATTCAGAATAATATTTTTTTCTCAAATTGTCCACAATCAACTACAAGTATGACGCAGTTATCATATCCTACAAATGTATCCAACCAAAAAAATGTTGACTGATGAAAACCATTTCAATGAAATTACCTTAATCCATCAATCCGAGCGGATTTGCCATAAATTCTCATATAATTTGATGGAACTCCAAGACCATCCAACAGAACTTCCAATCCACCAATACTTTTAAAAAGATTTTGAACCCGAGGATTTGCAGATAAGGCCAAGCAAAGTGTTTTCAGGGTCAAATACTGAATTGAGTCATCCATCCATTGGTCTCTCATGCTCAATCTTCTGATGATGCGCAGTACCTCTGTGATAATTTTAGCTCTGGTGTAAATACATTCTAAAAGTAAACTAGGTATAGAAAAAAGGGCTAGAAGCTTAAAAAAGTGGCTTCAACAAGTGACGACACTCCTCAACCCCTCAGCATATCTAACAGGGATACACCATTAAATAAGTAAACAGCATGAATGGACAGCTCAAATAAAACTCAATTGATTTAGGGACGTCAAAAACCACCTTCATTATTGATAGAGTAGGAATTGTACCTATAAGACACAATTGATAAAAAGTAGATTTGGAGCTCAGACAAACTTGAAGCTAAGATGTCTCAAAAATTAAAATCTTAAAAATAATAGCAATGACCATTTTGAATAAAAATATTAAGCATAAGAATAATTACCATTATTTTTCCTCGAAATTCTACTTTTTATTGACCCAAACCATATTTGTAATTTCTCTTTTAACATGGATGTGGAAAAACTTATCTTCCTTAGGTCCAACATATAGTTAGAGTGATATCCAATGTAAAGAATATCACTATCATCCCAGCAGAAGTGAACATATGGAGACTTCATAGATTTAAAAAAATATATAAACATATGTACTTTGACTTCTTGTTTTCTCGTCATCAACCACTACTGTAATCACAAAAAAGAAAACCAACAAGATTACTGAGAAATTTATTGTACATGACCAACATCAAACCAAAAGCATGAGATGCTAGGTGTAAGTGGTTGACACTTGACAGTGTTCCCAAACCTTGAGTTGAATATGCAGAAGAATAAAAGTGGACCTAACAAAGACTTGACCACTTGATCCAAGAGGTTCCAATACCATGTCAAAAGGCAGGTCATCTAAATAGCTAAGGCAGACAAATGCCCTGAGGCCAAAGCCTAGAGATCAGCCAAAACCTACTCATCAGTCTAGTGCCAAAAGTAAATTTCAAACAATAATGATAACGAGAATCAAAATACTTCATTTAATCAATGAGTCTCTTATATCACATCAAGATCCAATTAACCTTTTCATCAAAAAGACAATTCAACCAAGCACTTAAAGTGGGCTTTATCTCTAAAAAGTACTATTGCTTTAATATCACTACAACAACATAGCTTTATCCCACTAGGTGGGGCTAGCTACGTGGATCAAAGGACACCATTGAGCTCGGTCAAAAACCAAATCTCGAGATAAATTGTTGACTAGGAGATCTCGCTCAATAACCTTATTAAGCGTTATCTTCGGTCTTCGTTGATCCATGTTCATAAAGATTCGATAAAGTTTTAAGTTGACTGTCAAGGGCCTAACACAACCCTCCTCCTTTATCCGGGCTTGGGACCAGCTATAATACCCTAGCTGTGCCATACAGACGTTATCAAGACATGGGGCTATTACATGCCTTGACCCTGCTCTGTCTTCATAAACAAGCTTAGTTTATTATCCCAAAAGCAGGGAACCCATTAATTAGAATGCATACACAATTTATCATTTCAAGCTCCATGGAACAAGATGCCTAACTTCACTGTATGTAAGAACAACAACAGATGCCTACCTTACCTACTAACCAATTGGGAACCCCAGCTTCCATCAAACAAATAACAGCTTTCTGATGCCAATATGACCTTTCTTCCAAATACAGAACACTTGAACTATCGGAAGAGCTAATGGAAGCATCAGCAAATGAAACAAAGCCTGCAGTACTGCACAAGAACTCATTCTTTTCATCTGGATTTGAACCTAAATCAATGAAATTGCAAATTATTGACACCACATATAGTAGAATTTGTTGGAGCAGCTTGAATTTCTCCATGGTGAAGTCAGACAAACTTTCATCATCAGAAAAGGTGCTGCTTAGGGTTTTCAGTTGAACAGCAGCCGCTGAGATAAATTCAATACAGTTAAAAATTAGAGTTCAATATTTATTATTATAAATAACATTTATTAGAGAAGACCAAAAGGGAATAGATTCAAGCAAAGAAGCTAGAACTGATCCATGCAAAGGAATGATATGCTTATTAGGATTTAGGAATATGGAAAAGGAAAAGCAAGATGAAGAATTTATAACTATAATATAATTTAGTAATTTGATTCTGTAATTAGAGTGGTCTAAAGAAAATATGCTAAATTGAACAAAACACATAAGAGTCCTTCCATAGAAATAAAATCAAGAAAATGTGCATGCATAAACTACATTAGTAAATAAAAAAGGACCACGCCAAAAATTTAGCAACCATAAAGGATGGTTAAAGAATAATGAAACAAAATGCAGAACCAAAATACTGAAAACAAAAATTTACAGGTACTCCCAGTATAATGATACCTTTCATCATAGCTGCAAGTTTTTGAATACCACCATAGTATCCAAACACTCTGCAATTATATAATGAACGGGTGATAATTTTCAGAGCATCCAATATATGAAATCCTTCAGAAGCAATAAAAGAGATGGTAGCTACTCCAGTTAAGTCAGTTGGTGATTGCTCCATGCTGGTGTTCACTGAAATCACCAGTAGGGTCAAAAATTATTACAAAGTACAAAAGTAAAAATAATTAAATTTGGAACGGATCTGCAAAATAATAATGAGAAAAAATAGGAACGGGTCTGAAGAGCCAATAATTATTGGATAATAGACCATCAACAGCAAAAATGTCAGTAAACAAAATAACCATTTCTAAGCTCCAAACACTATCCTGTATTTAAAGAAAATAAGTCGGAAAATCATTTTAAATTTAGCAAATGGATGTGTAATACTAATCTTCCTGACGAGGGGAGTGTCAAAAAGGTATAGACTTACTCATACGCATTTCTATAGAAAACTGATTTCTTGATGAGAAGAGAGAATATTGGCAATCAGAGCCCAATTAAGGGCCCACTAGCCAACTGATTTATCATTTATGACTACATAATACCCCATCTTATTACATGGGATCGGATTTTTTAGAAATATCTCTTCAATTTATTTTTTGCGACTTTCTTGGGCCTAATTACTATATGGGTCTATATAACTTAATAACTAATTTCATTTTGATTAATACATGGAGATTATGCTTCTGCCGTTGCTCAGTAGGCGGAGTGCTTGCCAACAATGGAACCTACTCTCTAGGATTGTCTAAAGTGGCAATGTGACAGAGGCAGAGCTCTTCAATTCCTCAGGCAAGCCCGATGCTGTTGACTTACATTGATGCTTATTGGGCATAGATTAAATGGAAGTAATTACCTACAGGAATCCCAATCAGTGCTCATGAATGTCCATGGAAAGGGAAAGGAGAAATATCTTATGTGAGAAGCAACACAGCCAAACGTGGAAGACCCAACGTATGAAACTTGGGTGGCATATAACAAACATGGTCATGTCATGGCTGGTGAATTCCATGAATCTTGATATCAATAAAACATCTTCTCGCAAAGGCAACAAAAGAAATCCAAGACACAACCAGAACGATCATTATTTACATTTACCTCGTTAGAAAAACAAGGCTCCCTCCAACAGAAAACCTTTTATTATTAGGATTGCACTACTAAACAAAATTAATACAAATTATTTACTATAAATTTGGAGGCCCAATACAGCTAATTCTCCTTATGTTGTATGATGTGATTCCATGCTCTAGAACCACAAATATATTTGTTTTCCAGGCAGATATGGAATAGGCTTTTTATCGTCCTCCAGGAGCATTGGGTGTGCCCAGCATATTTCTGAGATTTTTAGATGTTATGCTCACTGGTTTTGGAGAATAGAAGCAGAAAGGTCTCTCGCAGTGCAGTATCTTGGCTGATTTGTGGCATCTTTGGAAAAAAGGAAATGCAAGAGAGCTCAATCAGAAGATTTTGTCTTTGCACTTGATTTGGGAGAGAATCACTGTCTTGGCCTCCCCGTAGGTCTCAAAGGGTCTCTTTTAGGGTTTTCCCTCCCTTGTGGATTTACAAAAGGATTGACAGCTCATTCGAGTTAACAAGTCTAATTTTAAATTTTATTGTTTTGGAAGGACTTCTTGTCCTTGGTTTTTTGTACTGATCATCTCTTCAATAAATTAAGTTTTCCATCAAAAAAAAAAATGAATACAGCAATCCAGAAAAAAGCCTTTACATTGGAAGGAATCTTAATCCTCCAAAAAGATTCTGATTAAGAAAGGCATTTTTGTTTTGATGTCACATTAAAAAGTTAAGCATGTAGAAAACCAAAGAATTAAAAATCCATTTCTATCCATGATGAAAAGTTCCCATTCTTCTATCAACCTATGAAGGAACAAAAAAGGAGCCACGGATTTCTAACAACGTTTTATATGTTGCATCATATCGACCTCCTTATCATGAATGTTACTTTAAAACAGAATGGACAGTAATTATGATTTTTGCTAACTTACACTCAGTAACCAGTGAGCTTAACTGTGCAACCTCGTCAATCAATACCCTAATCATTTCAGCAGGATGCCCAGCCATGCATCCAACAATTAGGTCATCAGAAGATGGTGAATTATCAGCAGATTGGAGAGTATTAGAAGCACCCACTGATATTACGCCAGAATTTACAGGTATCCAATCCTTGTAAACAAGAAGAAACTGCTTGAGGAAAACTTGAAACATCCGCTTTTTCTCCACCTAAAACAACAAGGTCGATGAGTTACATGAAAAATTCAATCAACAAACACTTAGTGTTGCAGGAAAAACAGAGAACACAAACGTTTAACAATACTGTTAATTACTGGAGCACCCCGTGATGCTAGAAGAAGCTTCAACAGCTTTCATATCCAATAAATAAATCTAAGCATACCTTATCATCAATTTTCTCATATCTCTGCCAAAGAGTATTAAGAATTGCCTCATCACCAACATCACTGGAAAAAGAAATTCAAAAATCACAGGAAACAAGATTAGAGGATTAATGCTATAGGTGTAGACATTCATGTACCCATAAAAAATTTGAAAGGAAAAAAGTCTACGTCTTCAGTAGAAGAACATATATTGACTTAAAAAGTAATTCATCTGCCATAACAGCTTACATCACTGTGAGTCGCAGAAAAATGAAGCAGAAGTTACAAATATTGAAGCAATCCTTAAATATTAACAAAATGGTCAAAAATATTACCATTTCACAGCTCTAAGATGAATGAAATTTCCCAAATAATACGGTGACAAATTGGACACACTTTATGGGGGACTCAGTGAAGTACAAAATCCAAAAAATTGATACAAAAGAGACATGCAAAAAAGAACGGATATTGTCATTTTTCTTGAGGAAATGAAAGTAGAAATCAACGTATGAAGTTGCAAGATACTAAGGTCCAACCCCAACCTCAAAAGTCAAGTATTGGTACTTCCACCACAAACACTAACATGTCCTGCTCTCACTAGGTTAATACGAGCATGATAACAATCTTAGTCTACATATTCAACAAAGCACATTTATTTTTCTATGGGGTGCTTCACAGTTATAGCCGATTATGCAAGTTCTAGAATTTGAAAGACTATCGACATGCTGGTCAGATGTTAAGAAAGTATCCATAACAATTTGCAAGCCACTCTGAACACACTAATTTACAGAATTGATAGCAAGATAAGTTTAGCTCCTTTACAAAAAAACAAATTTTTTTTTTTTATAAGAAAAAGTTTTGGAGGGGTTCGACATCAGTCCCCCACCAAGGCCAGGGCACGGCCCCGGGCTCTATGAGCACTTACTGGGGACTTACGAGATCGCCTACCAAAGGAGTCCCAGCGACGGCAGAGGGGATCAAACCCACGACCCAAGGGTCTAATCCTGGATCCCTTACCATCTATGCCAACTCACATTGGCTACAAAAAAACAAAATTGAATCTATTGAGTCTTAGCATAAATTTGAAATATAGCTAAGTATTCAAATTGTTCAAATGAATGCAAATATAGTGCTTTGTTCAATCTAATTCTTGAAGCCATAAAGTTTCTACTCAAACAAAATAAATATAAGAGTGTGTATCCCGTTACCTGAAGCAGATCTTGGGCACAGGAGGGGCAAAAGTTTTTGCTTGAAAACCTGAAGACTCCCCAGTATGCCCACTGGAAGTTCTCCGGAGAAGGTCAGCAACACCTTTAACAATATTCATCCTTCCTCAGTGAGGTTTATAGAGCATCAGGGCTTTGTGATCCAAGTAATAAAAATACATGTAAATGTAATGGTTCCAGCCATCACTTCCACCGACCCCAAAGCCCTATTATAGAAATAAAGCATACCATTACACAATGAAATGGAAAACATCAGGAAAAATAAGGGTATGAAACCAATAAGCCATCAATAACAGTAATAATGAGGCTCCGCCATAAGTCATCGTCATGGCCATCATCATTGTAGTAGTAGTGGTACTAATAGCAGTAGTAGTTATAATCCAAGCTTGACGTTAATGTGGTTAAAAATTTAGGCAATGGAGTTTCAATCCTAAAGTGAACAAAAACGACACTGAAAAGCTTGCTCCAAAGCTGCACGGGACCACAACTAGACAATAACTTGATCAGTTGATCCCGGTTCCCATATCACAATCCCTCTCCTCGCATTTCCATGAGGAAGGAAAAATGAAAATAAAACGAAAGAACTAAACAAACATCTCCAACATAATATCATTTTTACTTAATTCATCCCATCTCTAGTTCATACGAGCTTACAAGAAAAACCGTGATACTAATTCGCTTTAAATTATAACTCGTCGGGATTGCTAATTATCTAGAACTACTAAATTAAAAGTGACAGGCAAAAAAGGTGTATCAAAGATGCAATTTATCAATTCCATACTTTTGAAGAATCTAATTCAACATGCTAGCACGATGGCATTGATATAATTTAGAAACTTTACAAAAAAAAAAAAAACAGTTGTGCTGTACGAGCTTATCCTTGTATAACTCTTGCGTCGAGTTAGACCTACATCCAAATATGATGAAGGTGCCTGAAGATGTGGAATGACGAAAGCTCTGTGGAGTTCTAGGGTTCGGGATTGGAGATCGAGATGAAATTCTCAAGAAACCTTTGCCCCTTTTAAAAAACTGAGAGATTCTCCAGAGCTTCTTTAATAGAATCGATCATGGAATTAATTAAGAAGGATGCGTAAGCGATGTCAAACCCTCTTGGCGTCGATGCTGCTTTGGGTTTACACTTTCCAGGCGTCCTAAAGATTTTACCAGACTACAATTTCACTGCTTTAGATCGGATAGACATGGCAGGGTAAGAATGAAAATTACCCACGTTGTCATTTTAGCTAATTTGATTAGATTAAAAAAAAATTGAATTAGTTAACAAATGATATGTATTTTTTTAAATGTCTTAATCATCTTTTATAATTCTCTCATTTTATTTTCTTTTTTATTATTATTAAATATATATCAATTGGAGTAAATTAATAAAAGATCAACAAATATAAAAAATATGTCTTATATTTAAAATCAAAATCAACTACCTAAATATATCTTATATTATATTAGGAATAAGAAGGAGTATTGATTCATCCTGGGCCAAAATTTACTGCTTTATGTGTTTACAAAACACCTCTCTGTTACCTCTTGGTGTGATAATGGGTTGAAGAGACTAATTTTTTTTCTCAATTTATAAGGTACATCATCATCATTATTATTTTTTAATGAACTTGTCCCAATCCTATTTGAGTCAATCTGAAAAACAAATGTATTTTTATTCATTTTACCGTCACTTAATTTCATAGAATGCATTCCTATCAAAACAAAAAAAATATAGAATGCATTAATTAAAATATTGACTCACTCCCTTTATTCTCTTAGATCATCTTTTCCCTTATCATTTTCTAATTATTACTTTCTCTCTTACTCATTTAATATAGGGGCACTTTTGGAAATAAAAAATATTTTTTTTTTTAACATTTATGAGATAGGATATTGTCACTACCAATTTTATATCACTACCAAGTCACTGTCACTTTTTCACCGTTTGATTAGAATCTCAATAGGAGAGAGAAATGATAAAGGTAAATGAGATTCTGATCCAACGGTGAAAAAGTGATAGTGACTTGGTAGTGACAATATCTTATCCCAACATTTATTACTTTAGTTTTAACTGATTTTGACGGTTTTCTAGAAACCTTATATTGCGATAGAGGGATTATAATGTATATTAAATAAAGATAAAGTTGAAATGTTGATGAAGTTTAAGTTTTTTTTTTAGGAAAATATCACTTAGGTCAAAATGATAAAGCAAAGACATTATTATCTTTTCAATGACAAAACATAATTTCATTTTAATCTAAGGGGGTACAGTAAAATTCTAGTTGAGGGTTGGCTGAAATAAAATTGGGCTAAATGAAATTTCCCCTTTTTTTGTCTAGCAAGCTACTTTTCCCGTGTGCTTTACGATGTATGATGTAAGTATATGAGAGGAATTTTATTTCGACTTGTGTGAATTTAGTTTTACACCACTAATTCAAACGGACATCTTGTAGTCTATAGTCTCATTATTGATCTTAATAAAAATATGGATAATTGGTCAAGGCCTTAATCAAAGTATGAAAATTTCATCAATTACAAGCAAGAGAAATTACTCCTAAAGCGCCATGTGAAAAACTTTAGATAATCAACAAGCCTCCAGATCTTATGGGTAAGAAAATATAATTGTGAAATATTTACCAAATTACTCTTACCAATAACTAGCTTAGTTGTTAATACATATTGAAACAATGTTAATATAGTTAGCTTATATATCAGTAATAACTAATAAGTGTGTGGTGCAGGTTGACACTAAATTGGTATTAATATGGTTAGTTTAGTTGTAAATAATAAGTGTGTGATGCATGTTGACATCGGCTATTAATACATGCAATGATAGTTGTTGATGTGGTTAGCGTAGACGTCAGTAACAAGTTTATGGTGGTCAGAATATATATATTAAGTGTCCATTATGTTTCTTTCATATGGAATGACATTTTGTAAGTGGTAAAAAAGTGACCACCTCCGATCCTAATTATAGGAACACTTTTGTAGTACAATTTGCACTACAAAATTGTTCCTGTAATTAGGACCTAAGGGAGTAATATGCAATATATTAGGGGTAGTGCGATAATAAAGAAATAATAGAATGCACGACTTATATAAAGAGAATACAATATCATCCACTGTTGGGCAAAGAAATAATAGAATGCTCATTAAATTTACAACTAGCCTCGATAATTGTGACTTGTCATTGCTTGCTGCATACCTCATCTCCTTTTACGTGAGTTTTCTCCATGGAATTTTTATTTTTCCACTCTATTTATATTATAGGCCCTGTTAATAGTATTATAATGTAATATTATGAAATAAAGAGAATTATCATTTTTTGCATTTTCATTTACCAACTGTGGCACTTTAACTTGTTGATAAGTGCATTCTCACTTGTCATTTCTCTTCATGTGTTTCTTTGGGGGTGCCTAAGACATACACAACAGGTCTTGTTATGTTTCGATGCTAAACTAAAGAGTTAAGAAAAAAATCCTATGTAGTTCGCCAGCAATTAAGGCAGAGAAGAAGAAAGACACAAGGATTTGAGAGGTGTGAAGAGGAAAGAAGATGAAGGCAACAACAAGTCATGGTGGAGCAAAGAGTAAGGGCATGTTTGGTATGCAGGGAGAGGATGGATTTTTTTTTTTTAGTTTGATAAAAAAAATAGAGGAGTGGATTAAAAGTTTGTAATTAATTTTGGAGCAAATTAAATACATTGATTACCCCTTTGTTTTACCAAAATTACATAAATCTCCTTTATATTCTGAAAATGTATATAGACCCCCTTAATTTAAAATGCATGTTATAGAAACATCTCTTCCATTTTTTAGATTATATTTTTATCTACCCAACCGTTAGTTGACTATTACATATTTTCTTTGACCAAAATATTCATTTCTCAACAAATGAATAAGCATTTATATTTTGCTTAAAAATAATTTTTTATACAAATAAAAAATAACTATGATACATTCATGTTCAAAATTTTCAATATATTATAAAATTTATTAATTTTTATTATATTAGCAAATTTTAGATTTTAGATTTTCTATCATATTTATTGAAACTTGTTTATTTAGTATTATTTTAAATGACTAAAAACATACCCCTTAATTTAAAATGCATGTTATAGAAACATCTCTTCCATTTTTTAAATTATATTTTCATCTACCCAACCGTTAGTTGACTATTACATATTTTCTTTGACCAAAATACTCATTTCTCAACAAATGAATAAGCATTTATATTTTGCTTAAAAATAATTTTTTATACAAATTAAAAATAACTATGATACATTCATGTTCAAAATTTTCAATATATTATAAAATTTATTAATTTTTATTATATTAGCAAATTTTAGATTTTCTATCATATTTATTGAAACTTGTTTATTTAGTATTATTTTAAATGACTAAAAACATATTCCTTTCTTTCTTTCTTTGCCACAACACCACGATTGAAAACATATTTTTATTCACGGTAGCTTTTAATAATATAAATTTAAGATATTATATAACTTATGTTAATTTTAAAACTTAATTTTTTAAATACTTTTTTACACAAACATTTATAAACACATTTATTTACATATGCATTTATTAAAATAATAATATTTTTAATTAATTTTTTATTTCTCATTAATTAAATTAATTAACTCTTTATCTCAATATGGAAAAAAAATTAACAGATAACTATTTGCAAAAGTAAAAAATAAATTAAGAAGAAAAAACTCTTAAATTACTTTAAAAATGGGCTAAAATTAAGGAATTGGTAATGATGAGGGGTAAATTAGTAAATAAAATTTATTTTAACATAACTTTCAATTAAAAAGTAAAAATCATTAACAGAGTTAACAGTTTGAACTTAAGTGTATGTTTTTAAAATAGAGGAGAGGTCTGTGTAATTAAGGCAAAATACAAGGGAGGTCAAAGTATTTTACTCTTTTATCTTACAACTTCTCTCTAATAAAATATTGTAACTCAACGTCTCCATTTTAAAAAAAAAATCAACTATATTTTTCCCCACCCCCTCTCTCCAAATCCCTCGTAACAAATAGATAAGCACGAGATAGTGAGGGCCAATGGTCTGGTAACTGCCCTAATATTTATTTCAATTATTATTCATTTGAAACATTAAGGACATTTAGTAAGTTACTATAATAAATAGAATTGTTTTGTTCCAAGAACACAAATGTCTAACCATAAAGCGAACGATTGATTTAGATATGTTAGGCTCTCCAGAATGTGTATGAGTTAATACCAAAGAGAAGGTGAATGTTCAGTGATGTCTATGAGGAAGACACCAAATAATATCAGATGATCACTGTGCTACACAAGAATAGCGATTAGCCAAAGGAGGTGGAGTGTGTACACAGTGTAACTGAATAGTAAAAGGATATGAATAGTGTAATACCCCTGATTAATAATATAAATAATAATAATAGTAGTAGTAGTAGTAAAATCTAGAAATTAATAATGTTTGTATTGTTAATTTATTAATTGACAATAATTAAAGAGTCCAGCTCATAGCTAAAACCCTAGATTTTAATTATAAACTTAGGTCTCACCGCCTAAACCTAGAAAACGCTCAACAATTTTCTTCTCCGCTACTGCATCCTCCTCCCGTACTCTCATCAAATCATTTTTCTAGGAGGCTAGCAAAAACGGAGATCAGGTAATCCTAATCCCATGAGTCTTAGGTTAATTTTATATGAATATTGATAGGTAATCTTAATCCCTAGAACAATATAACTGTGATCAATTTGTCGAGTTCCTTCTTTATAAATTGAATACAATTATTTCGCCTCGTCCTGCGTGCTTCAATTATATATATATATATATATATCCTGTGCGTCTTTTATTTTTTTATTGAATAACATTGCCTCACCTCGGCCTTCGTGCTTAAATTGTATATGTATTTGCAAAAGAAGCCACTTACTGTTTCATGTGAATATGCCTGTGCGTATATTGCTTGATTTCCATTGATTATATATGTATATTGATCTCCCTCGATTTTCGTGAATTGATTACCCATTGAATATATATGTATATGGACTGCATGACTTGAATATACCTGTACGTTTTTATTTTTATTTCTTTTGCTTTGGATTATATATATATATACACCTAATACTTGTACGTCCCATGCCTTTTTATGATGGAAACCCATGTATGCTTTCCATGTGCACCTGAACGTTTTTCCTCTGGGTCCGTCATTTTTTTTTATTGAAATATATGTGCCCTTCATTAAAAATAAATAAATATAAATGTATCTATGAAATAATTTAATCATGGAAAAATAGCCTTAGGATGATACCTACTAAGGTGATGAACACAACCTTTAGGCTTTATGCCCCCGATATGTTACCTGATAAGAACCGATGATATCCGTTCTTCCCAAAGTGGTGTCTGGCAGGGTTTCCCAGGACACTGGTAGCAACTTTGGGAAGAGGTGTGCACATTAGGAAGAAATACTTTATGGCCAAATTGATTAATTCTGACTGGCAGGGTTTCCCGGGCCTACCATGGTTCTCTTCCCACTAAATAGACTGGTAGGACTTCCTGGGTCTAAATAAATTTAAAAAGATAATGAATAACGTTTGATGCAATTACCACATGATTATATATATTTGCTTTGAATAATATATTTATGTCATTTAAATTGTGTTTTATTAAGATTACCAGCAATTGCTAATATTTGTGTTCATGGGCAGCGATGATCATTCGGGAGCGAAATTTGGTGAAACAGGTGTCAAGGGTTGGGGCTAGCAGTGAGAAGTGAAGAAGCACTTTCAGCTAATTCTATTTTATTTTATTTTGTTCTGAATAAAACACATTTTTGTTTAAGTTTGGATTTACGTTATTGTAATAAGTTAGCATTGCACTTGTCCTAATACAAGTGCGCGTAACACTTCCCAAAGTTGTTTATCTCAAATTTCGTAATTATTTATAAAAATCTTTGAAATTTTATGTTATCGTAATCTGTTAGAAATTGTGGGTGTTACAAATAGTGTCCGTGTACCTGTGAAGTTAATCTCCTATTTATAGGGATTACCTCTAGGGTTTTGGTTTTGGTGCAGTGCGCGTGTAATACCCCAGATTATTATAAATAGTAATAACCCTCTTTTTTAGGAATTTTCAGCTTATGCACTAAGAAATAGATTTTAGGTAATAAATCCACTACTTGTCAACCAAGTCATATTAAATTCACATCTTGATTGATTGATTGAATTTAATATAATGAATCATATTCATATCTTGATTGTTGGAGTGCACTACTTGTTAGCCAAGTCACATTAAATTCACATCTTGATTGATTGATTGAATTTAAGATGATGGATCACATTTATTTTTCAAAAAACGTCCATAAAAAATGTCACACAAAATTTCAGCACTTTATAAGAGTCTAACCTAATTTAAGTGCTCCAGATTATTATTAATAGTAATAACAATAATTAGAAGGTATTGTTATATAACCTATTAATGAGTTGCCAATAGTTAAAGAGCCTAGCCCATAGCTAAACCCTAATTTTAAATTATAAATAGAGGCCTAACCTAACCCTAGCTAATGTTCAATGCTCCTCTTCTCCTCTACTACTTCATCTATTATTACTCTACATCAAATTATTCTTCTAAGATGTTAGCAAAAACGGAGACCAGGTAATCCTAATCCCCATATAGCTTAGGTTAATTCTATATGAATTCTGAGAGGGTAATTATGATTCTAAATAGATCATAGCGTTGTTTTATATAAAATATATATTATATGTAATCCTAATTCTCATATAGCTTAGGTTAATTCTATATGAATTTTGATAGGGTCATTATGATCCTATATATATCATAGGGTTGTTTTATATGAAATATATATTATATGTAATCCTAATCCCCATATGTCTTAGGTTAATTTTATATGAATTTTGATAGGGTAATTATTATCCTAAATATATCATAGGGTTGTTTTATATGAAATATATATTATATATAATCCTAATCCCTATAACAATAAGAATTAATATTGAATACTTGTACAAATACCTTTTTTTTCTTCTTCTCGATTTGCGTGAGTAGCCTTCTGCAAAGTGGTTTAATATTGGATATAAGATGCATTGCATTGCGTTGCTCTGGGTTTTCGATTTAGGTGATCGAATGTATAGATTTCTTCTTCTCGATTTTCGTGATTGAATTAGATATTTATAATCTTCCATTGACATAACCGATTTCCCCGTGCTTGAATTCAATATACTTATACATTATTATTGGTATTTTGATGCCTCGGCCTTCGTGCTTGAATAACATATATACATGGACGTCCCTTGCCTTTTTCGATTAAAACTTATATATGTCGCCTTTCATGTGTATCGTATGTTTTCTTTTGTGCTCGGGATGCGTCGTTTCCTTTTTGTGTAAATGAAATATATGTGCCTTTCATTAAAATAAATATAAATATATCTATAAAATAATTAAATTGTGGGAAAATAGCTTTGGGATGATACCTCCTAAAGTGATGAACACAACCCTTAGGCTTTATGCCTCTGATATGTTATTTGATGTGAATCGATTATATCTGTTCTTCCCAAAGTGGTGTTTGACAAGTTTCCAGGACACTAGTAGCAACTTTGGGAAGAGGTGTGCACATTAGGACGAAATGTTTTATGGCCAATTTGATGATTTGTGGTCGGCGGGTTTAGGGTCACGGGGTAGAGCGGCGAGTTTCCGGGTCTACCATGGTTCTCTTCCCACTAAACAGACTGACAGGGTTTCTCGGGTTTAAACGAATTTAATAAAATGAATAATAGTTGATTCGATGTGAATAATTGTAACACCCCCAATTTCTAACTGTCATGATAATACAAATTTCAATGATTTTGAAAAATAGTTACTGAAAATCAAAAGAAACAACATTGGGAAGTGTTACCGCCGCACTTGTGCTGGGACAAGTGCAAGGCTACCTTATTACAATAACATAAGTCCAACTGAAAAAGAATGTTTTATTTAAACGAAGGATCGTCGCAGCCCATAACACTCAAAATCAGCAAACGCTAGTAATCCTAATAAAACATAATTTACCTAGCTCAAATATATTAATAAAATCAAATATAAATAATAATACAAGAATTGCATTAAACATCATTCATTATCTTTTTAAATGTGTTTAGACCCGGGAAACCCTGCCAGTCTGTTTAGTGGGAAGAGAACCATGGTAGACCCGGAAACCTGCCAGTCTACCCTGTGACCCGGAAACCGGCTAGTCACCCCTGTGACCCGGAAGACCTGGAAACCAGCCAGTCACAAATAATCAAATTGGCCATCAAAATATTTCGTCCTAGTGTGCACACCTCTTCTCAAAGTTGCTACTAGTGTCCCGGAAACCTGCCAAACACCACTTTGGGAAGAACGGATATAATCGGTTCACATAAAATAACATATCGGAGGCATAAAGCCTAGTTGTGTTCATCACTTTGGGAGGTACCATCCCAAAGCTATCCGACCTTAATTCTTTCATTATTATTATTATTAATCAGGGGTATTACAATAATATTTGATTCAATTACTACGTGATCATATATTTGATCTGATTGTTATATTGGAGCCAGGGTAGACTGGCAGGTTTCCGGGTCCACCATGGTTTTCTTCCCACTAAACAGACTGGCAGGGTTTCCCGGGTTTAAATAAATTTGAAAAGAGATAATGAATAATATTTGATGCAATTACTATATGATTTTATATATTTGATTTGATTAATATATTTGAGCTATTTAAACTGTGTTTTATTAGGATTACCAGCTTTGCTGATTTTTGTGTTATGGGCTGCGACGATCCTTCGGGGGAGCAGATTTTCAAGGAAAGAGGTTCCAAAGGTTGGGGCTAGCAGTGAGAAGTGAGGAAGAACATTCAGTTGATCATTCTAGCTAGTCTTTTATTTATTTATTTCTTTTCTTATGCTCTTAATAAAACATTTATTTATTTAAGCTTTGGATTTATGTTAATGTAATAAGTTATTAGCCTTACATTTGTCCCAGTACAAGTGCGGCGGTAACACTTCCCAAACTTGGTTGTTTCGAATTTTAGTAATTATTTATAAAAATCATTGCGATTTTATGTTATCATAACTGTTAGAAATTGGGGGTGTTACAGCGCGTCTTGGTGTCTGCTCCACTCACCATGTATGCTTGCTCCACTACCTGTACTATCCGTGATTTGTGCCGAGATTACAAGGTGATTAAAGTTTTACCTCCTTAAGGTGGGCTTCCGCCATAACATTTCTTCATTGGGCCGTATCATACCTAGGCCCAAAATACGAGTCTATAACAGTTGCCCCTAAACTCGAAAGTTTAGGGCTCTAAACTGTCGAGATTTATTTACTGTTAAAAGCCCACCCTCTAACTGCCGAGATTAACAGTTGCCCCCAATATGGGATATCATAAAGTGAGAGGAAGACGAATCGGTTTCAATTTGCCTATTTTGCTGACATCACGACGTAAAAACACCTTTTCCTGCTCATCAGCCACGATCGCCATCTTTGGAAGATGTGAACATTTAATGTACACGTTGTTTCATAACCGTCACACATCGTTTCGTAGCCATCATCATTGTACTTTTGGGTTTTCAAATCTGATTTTCTGCGCAAATAGTCACCATTGCCCCCGTTGCTTCGGATTCAAAACGTTTATAAATTCACGTTTTCCGCATCTCTAAGGCACTTTTTGCCAGACATTTCCTGTCTAATTTAGAAGAAACCTTACTTCCTCTGGAACCCTCTTCATCTTCACATTGCCGATCATGAGTTCTAACTTCCTGTAATCTTCCTGCAATTTCTCCTAAAATCAGGTATTCCCTTTGCTTTCCTACCCTTCTTATATTCTGTCTCGCTTCATCTAATCTTATGCTTCTCGCATTTTGTTTTCCATCGCACCTCATCATTTGGTTTTTCTGGGTGGTGGTGATTATCGTATAAGGAATTCCTTTTTGAAGACCAGAAATTGACACCTTAGACCTGAATCACACCCGTAAGACTTCTGCTTCCATTCTTCATTTTCCTAAAGCTCCCATGGATCACGATAGTCCTCCACTCATAGATATGTACGGTAACCCAATCCCTAATGAAGATAGAGAGGCACTTAAGAACCTCCCAGGCGGAACAAAATATTGGCTCTGGGCAATAGCCCGTATTGAGGAAGAAAAGCAGGCGGCGCTACTAGGAAAACCAGGCGGGAGTAGGAGTAAAAGAAAACCCTGAACACCTATGCCAGATACTCGAAACTCCAATGCCTTTTTCCCGGAGGTTCATTTTAATCCACCCCAGATTCAAAACCGAGACCCGATCATATCCAACCGAGATTCTCCCCTTGCTCAACTAGAAAACATACTCCCAAATAAGCCTAGGTCTCGAGCCAAAGACGTCCCTGACCCTTGTGATGAATGCCTCTTGTTGGGCATTGAACTCGCCAACAACGGCCGTAACTCAGAAGTCAAGCAGATATTGGCCTCTTGCAACCACGAACGTGCTCCGACTCGTACCTGGGCTCTTGTCGATCTGGATAATCCCGACTTGCTGCCTGTTGATTTTCCTCATGGCTATTCTTTTGACCGAGGTATACCTTCTATTTTTTACTTATATCTTTTGTGTTTTTTATTATAGGCATAAATGGGTTCACCCTCACATCACACCGAGTTATTTGCTACGGGGGAATCGAGTTTTGCTGGAAACTCAGACACCTTCAAATCATCAGCCCCATGGATCAACGAGGTGCTTAACATCCGAAGTACAATGACCACTGAAGAAATCGTTGTACTTGGCCTTCGTGACAGAAAGACTATGTCTTTGGCCTGTCGAGCCTTACCAAATCCATATCTAGCTGCCGATCTAGTAATGACGATCCCCATTTCTTTTATTTTTACAAAGATTGCATATCCCGGCTCAGTATGCGCGCGCTTCCCCTTTACCGAGTTCCAACTATACCTTTTACATCATTTGCACCTTGCAAAATCCATAAATGCAATCAAGTATGTATTGCGAGCGCGTGGATTTTGCACTAATGGATTTTGCAATTACTTGCAGGCGCGTGGATCATCCGTTTGACTAGTAAAGATTTACAATAACACAATGCATTATTAAGTCACTAATTAATTATTCTCTAACTAATTAATTAGTGAATAATTATTTGGCTAA
Source organism: Acacia pycnantha (assembly GCA_025563575.1). Taxonomy (NCBI): domain Eukaryota; kingdom Viridiplantae; phylum Streptophyta; class Magnoliopsida; order Fabales; family Fabaceae; genus Acacia; species Acacia pycnantha. Next base: position 2,135,713 of record JAMWYP010000075.1, on the reverse strand, counting down.
TTATTATTCTCTATTTAAACTTATCTTATCTATCTTAAGGTACTCTATACAACATATATCACAAAATATTTTTATTAATTCACTAATTATTGATTAAAATTATTATTTACTCTTTTATGATTTATAATTAATTAGAATTATTATTTATAATTTTAAACATTATTTATAATTTAAATATAATAATAATTATTTTTAAATTATATAATTGATGCCACTTAAAAGTGGCATCAATTATATGCTGTTGGCACCACTACCTAGTGGCGTCAGTCAACTGATAGGATTGACTGCATTAATCTGGGAAATATTTTTCCAACTACTCCAATTGGGTACAATTTTTGTAAAAAATTGCTACTTTGGTGATTTTACCGGAGGGATAATGAGTGTGCAAATGGGGAAGGGACACATCATGAGTGTTTGGGTGAGAGCCAAATTGGTTTTTGGAAACCCTTTTTTTGCAAGTCAAACAAAACTCCTCTCGCATGCTTATCTTGTAAATCGTAAAAGCTATTTTCTAAAAACTAATTCAAACACACACTTAAATCAAACAGGCAATTTAACGGTCAAACTGAATATTGTTAATAGACAGAGGTAACATTGTTATGTTTTTAAACTTTCAAAGTGACATTAAGACTTAAAAAAATTCTAGGGCAACATTGAGACTTCGCAAATATTTACAGGGGGATTTACACCTTAACCCTATAAAAAATGATGTGGATTGTCAGCTCAGTATATTTGGTCAACTAATGACCAAAATTAATTAAGATAACAGCTAAAGCAAAATTGCTCCATTCTTTATACTTTTGGGGCAAAATTGCTTTTCGGTGAAAACTTTCACGTAAGCGCAAAAATGCCTTTTAACCCTATGTAAAATGATATTTATTACGTGCAAAAGTATATTTCTTTGAATAATATTTAATATAATGATAATACTATAAAAATTTAAATAAACTAGAAAAATGCTCAAATGTTAATAAAGATACAAATTAAAAGGCCGTTTTCTGTTTACTCGTTTTGGGATGGTTTTGAAATATCTTTTTGAGATAATTGGACAATTACGATTGAGACAAGATTATTGACTGTGTGACTTATAATTTCAAGCATCTGTGGGACTCAAAATGTACATATTACTAACATTCTGAGTTGATGATATTGTTTGCTCCGATCGAACAAATTTGTTCGAAAGCCAGGGAAAGAATGCAAAATCGCACGGACCAAATACTATACGGAGGTCGGAGATCGATGAGATTTTTTTAAAAAAAAAAAATCAAACTTCATTTTTTTTTCCTTCCTTCCCTATCTCTCATGCCAAACATTACAGACATACCGAAGACAAATTATAATTCTCAACTCCCATGCAAAAACGAGTTTACGTCTTGTCATAGTTAGTATCCCGCACACGCCTTCGTTAACGCACATGACATCGTGTTGCTTCTTTTTTTTTTTTGAGATTAAGTATATTAGTTTTTTGTTAAGCTAATTTATTTAGAGAAAAAATAAAAATAAAAATATTCTAAAGTAATTTAATTTAACTTTTTAATTTATTCCTCAATTTAATCTTATAATTAGGGCAATATTATCTATCCCTCCGGTCCTAATTATAAGAGCACATTTGGAGTTGGTTTTGGTCATAATTATAAGAGCAAGTTTTAACTTTTGTCAATTTTTTTTTTCCTATAATACCCCTATTTATACTTTCTCAATAATAATTAAAGACAATAATAATTTAATACTCCCTCCGATCTTAATTATAGAAACACATTTTGGAGTTGGTCTTAGTCCTAATTATAAGACCAATTTTAATTTTTTGTCAATTTCTTCCTAGATATCTTTATTGATACTTTCTCAATAGTAATTAAACATAAGAATAATTTAATAATGTATCCTATTATCTGCCTAAATATTAGTAATTTCTCGTCTATTTATGATTTTAAAAGTATTTATTTCAATTTATATATTCAGTTGTGCGAGCTATTTTAATTAGAAATGTTAGGTCCTGTAACAAAAAATATTAGGTATTAGAAATGAATATTGATTTAATTGGTTAATAATTAGAATTAGAATTAGGTATTAAAAACGAACTGGAGCACAACAACGGCAATGACAGATTAGAGCACAGAGGATGCCAAGACAGTGAAGCGCATGGGGCAGAGAGACATGTTAGAGATGTGGTTCCTCCATGTAACTATCATTAAATTTTAAGTAAGGGTATTTTAGAAAAATAAATATAATAAACTAATTTAACTTCTCTTCTTAATCTCTCCAAATTCTGATAAATAACTCTTATAATTAGGATCAGAGGGAGTACTATGGTGTATCCTATGGTGTATCCCTCTCTATTGGGCGGGGCAGGTTACAACTTGCAGGTTACAACTTGCTGCTGTTGCACCCACAGAAATAGAAATCCGGGTTGTCGCGCCCACTAAAGAACTTGGCTGTGCGCAATGCTCCCCCAAGTGTTTACGTGTCACGATGTGTCTGGCCTGCTATTTGACGTGTCATCCTACCGCGAACGCGAAGCATGATGAGCCCTTATACCTTTGGTGTACGTTAGCATGCGCCTTTGTTTTTTCCCGCTTTTCATCCTCCCAGCAACATTCCATATATTACCACCTTTCTGCTTAAAATACTCAACGTCACGTCCAGCCAACCGAAGCTCACATATCTCAGAGTTACTCTCTCCGTGTTTCTCTTTATCTATCATCTCCACCGCCTTTGAAATCTCAACTTGTTGTTTTAGCCTATTAGCGCGGAAGCTCTTCCTGTTATTGAGCGAGATCCTTACCGACTCGGCACTTGAAATTAAAATTCTTAGATTTATATATAATCGTGACTCGTGATTTCAATCCTTATCGAGCTTCAAGTGCTTGATGATCGGTTCTTGTGATATTATATCCAGATTTATTTTGTGTAGGGGTGCGGAAGTTCAGATTGTAACAGAGCAAAATATTGCTGCACTATCTGAACAGAGCAAAATATTGCTGCACTTTCGGTGACTTTCTATTGAAGAATTCGATCAGTGTTAAAGCGGCGGAGGGAGGGGTTGTACGATCAGTAAGTTGTGGGGTTTAAGCAAGAGGAACGACGGCGGCGGCCAGCGAGAAGAAGAATAGTTTGCACGTAAGCACGTGCATCTTTGGTTAATTGGAGGGGTGGTGTGGCTAGGACGCTAGGTGGTTGATCTCATTCTCTCGGGAAGCTCGTGAAAATGCCTCACAGAGCGACTTACTTTTTCCCGAGGCAGTTCCCGGAGCGTGGGTTGGATGAATCTTCGAAACAGCTATTAGATCACGAGAAGAAGAAAATTGTCAACTCCATCAGATCAGAAACCTTTGACGTTGAAAGCGACCCTAAAAAGGCAATTATAACTACTACTGCCACAACGACAAAGGACGACGTCGTTTTCTCGTCTGGGAAGCATTCAGCTGTATCCGACCTTTTCACGGGCAATGACAAGTTCCGGACCAAACAGAAACAAGTTGCTGCTTTCCGCGACTGGTTGATAGAGGAAAAAGGGGATAGATCGGGTCACGTGAAACCACACTCCCGACGGTTCTCCTGTGAGGGGGACCGCGAGCTTCTTCTTCCGCCGGAGTCCAAGCCGCAACCGCCGCTGCCGGAGACAGTGAAAGATGCAATCGACCGGAGTTTTGACCGCCAAGTCTCGTTGCCGAGATTATCCAGCGGCAGTAGCTATGCTGGGAGCTTGTTCTCGGGGACCACGTTGGACGGCAATTTTTCCAGCGACATTAAGGACGAAACGACGTCGTCTCGGGTGTCCCCCACAACAAGACGACTGGAGGAAGTGGGGGAAGAAAGTAAGGAGACGTTGGCGCAGAAGTACAAAGAGAGCTTCCGCCTGCAGATCACGCTTGCTAAGAGAATCACCTGCCTAGCAAGTTTCGCTGCCGATGAGCCTGTGCTTACTTTGGACGCTGGAATCGAGACGTGGGATGTGGAATCCGTTTCTTATCGTCTCTGGGTACGAAACTTATATTTTCTCCACTCTTCTTCATCGACGTTATGATGTTGTAGCTCAGCTTAATGCCTTTATAACTTCACGTAAAAGATACTCTGCTGGGCTTTTATATTTTTGAGCATCTTAACTGAGTCAATACGTTTTTCAGGTTAGTGGCTGCTTATCATACTCCGACAAAATATCAGATGGTTTTTACAACATATTGGGGATGAATCCATATCTGTGGGTGATGTGCAACGAGCTGGAGGAAGGTAGGCGGCTTCCATCTTTGATGACGCTTAAAGCAATGGAACCAGGCGAGACGTCTATGGAGGTGGTTCTTGTAGACAGACACGAGGACTCTAGGCTAAAGGAGCTTCATGATAAAGCACAAGAATTGTATTGTGATTCAGAGAACACCTTGGTAGCGGTGGAAAAACTTGGAAAACTTGTTGCGGTATATATGGGGTAAGTTACGGCGTCCTCTTTTTCTAATAACTACTGGAATCTGGAAATGGTTTATATATATATATATATATATTGAGCCTTTTTGTCCAAATGTGTGAAGGGGTACCTTCCCGGTGGAGCAAGGAGATCTCCACAAGCAATGGAAGATGGTTAGTAAGAGATTAAGGAATTTTCAGAAGTGTGTTGTGCTTCCTATCGGCAGCCTCTGTGCAGGACTTTGCAGGCATCGGGCAATCCTCTTCAAGGTGAAACATGTTTCATAAATAAATCATGCTTCTCTTCGCATCATAATCATAGTAAAGCACCTGCGGGAGCCTTGTGCACTTTGCCATCCCACCAGCAGGTGGGAGTCTTGTGCGTTGGGCCACGCTTTTTATACCATTAAAAATATACCCTTTGGTGAAAATTAATGGGAATTCCATAGATGGCATGATTTACATAGTCAAGTTTTTCTTTGATAGTAATGAGTAATCACCATGTGATTTGCATGAATGTACATGCCCATAAATTTAAAATACGGCAGACAACCATATTGATCTAAGTTGGCGTTTTAGATATTTTAAGAACAAGTTAAATCTATTCATTGCACGAATCATTTAGGCTTTATCTTTATAACTCGTTTGCAGAACTATTGTTGTGAAGTTTCCCCCAACCAATATATGGTTGATTTTAGATGTGTTAAGATGACTTGCTTGCTTGTCTTCTTGTTGATGAACCATTCATTGTTATTTTGATTTCTCAAATGCAGAGATTGGCAGATTACATTGGTCTGCCATGTCGTATTGCTCGAGGTTGCAAATATTGTGCAGCAGATCATAGATCTTCTTGCCTTGTGAAGATTAAAGATGACAGGCAATTCTCAAGGTTAGTGCAGTACCTTTCTTTGCAGCTCTCATTCTTTTGTATGAAATTTGTTATCATCTCTTATTTGAAATACTTTCATTAGCAGGGAATATGTAGTTGATCTAGTTGGGGAACCTGGAAATGTCCATGGGCCAGATTCCTCAATTAATGGAGCATATGTCTGTTCAACGCCTTCCCCTTTTCAAATTTCTCATATACTGGAATCCAAGTCTCCATATAGGGATGATGCATCAAGTTCTCGGTTTTCAAGTTCCACTGACAGTTCTGTTGTTCCTGAAAGTCATTTGTATTCCGGTATGTGATTATTCTGCACCTGGAAAATTGTTTTCTCATTTATTCTAAAGTACTTCGATGTCAATTTCAAGGAAGAACCCATATAACCATAAATATACTCAGACCTTCAGGCTGTTAATCACCTCAACTTATTCCCTGTAGAGCATAGTTGGTTATGAAATTAAAGTTTATGACAGCTTTCGAATTGCTACGCGTTTTGCACTACCAAGAAACCAGGGAATTAGCCTGTATTTCAGATTTAAGCTGTTTTATTTTTTGGCCTTTATTTTTGGTTTACTTTATTATCTTCACAGATTTTCCTAGTATAAAGTTGACCTTAGCTGTTACCCATTCTTTTGCAGGCTGTACAAAGAAAGATCAACTGGTCAAAAGAAATTATTTGCTTAAATGTCCTGTGAACTCAAAATATGCTTCAGTTGATCAAACCCATGCAGTTAATGTAGAGGAACGTGAAGTTCTGTGTTCAAATTTGCCTTCCATTCAAGAAGGTGTTTCTGAAGACCTGCATTCAGCCAATGAGGCATTGTCGCATGAATATCCCATGCATGCTGAGGATTCAGTTGTCATAAATGAAACTTCCAATAATGAGATCATTGTAACTGGAAGTCCAGTGGCAAAATCTACTTCTAAGAAACTTATATCAGGCCCATCTTGCCAGTCACAACTAGAATCTGTGGATAGTAGACCTGAAAGCTGTGACCTTTTTTCTGCCAAAAACATTCCAAGATATTTGAATCTTGAGCCATCACTCGCCATGGATTGGCTGGAAATATCATGGGATGAATTACACATAAAAGAGCGTGTTGGTGCTGGTAATTGTTCTGCATTCCCTGCTTCTTTTTACCAAGTTCGCATAAAAGACATGCTACCAGGGCCTTATTTTTGTATCAGGTGGTTCTGAAATGTTGCTTGTGTTTTCTTCTCTATGCAGGGTCATTTGGGACAGTGCACCGGGCTGAATGGCATGGATCTGTAAGTGTCAAGAGTGCTTTTAAAGACCTTTCCAATACATATTTGAATTTTTGGGGTTATGGATTTACCTTTTATACAACACATTTCAGTATGTAGATTCTGCTTTAATGTTATAGTACTTAACAAATTTTCTTGCAGGATGTTGCAGTTAAGGTTTTAACAATTCAGGATTTCCAGGATGATCAGTTGAAAGAGTTTCTTAGAGAGGTATGTATTGTTTATAATATCCTTTTTTCGTTGTCGTGGATAATCAAGCTTCCTTTAATTTGAGCGTGTTTCTCATCTTGATGGGTAATTTTCATTCTTTGATTTTCCAAAAAAAAAATTTTAAAATATATATACTAATTATAAACATCTGCGTTCCATAAATTCAATTGTCTAAGTTGGACATGAATTATGACAATCGCAAGTTATTGTTTGCGGAGTACAGGAGTAAAATTGTACTTGATGCAGGCATGCAGCCACCCCTAAGCCTTGTACCTTTTCTTCATGGTTTGTGGATCAGTAGTTTGCAGATAATCAGTTTGGGACTTTTTTCTATGAATCTCTCATTTCTGTTGACCTTTCTATTTGGTAGAGGGTTAAACCCAAGTTGTTCTTCACATTCTTCATAGGTTGCAATAATGAAACGTGTTCGCCATCCAAATGTGGTGCTCTTCATGGGCGCAGTTACAAAACAGCCTAATCTATCAATTGTAACAGAATATTTACCAAGGTAAAACATCCAAATCTCGTGTAGTTAGTTGAACTAATCAATTTTCTTGCATAAAGATTGGAATGTCTTAAGTAGTTGCTTTCTGGTATGTTTGCGTTAGGGGTAGTTTATACCGCCTGATACATAGGCCAGCATCTAGTGAGATGTTGGATCAGAGGAGACGATTACGGATGGCTTTAGATGTGGTTCGTACAAGATCTAGTTAATCTGTTATTTTTATGTAATTATTTTGCAGATGGTTTATGTGTATGTGTTTTTTCTTAAAAAAATGTTTGGTATATTATTTTTTCAGGCTAAAGGGATAAATTATCTACACTGTTTGAGCCCTCCAATTGTGCATTGGGATCTCAAATCTCCAAATTTGTTAGTTGACAAAAATTGGACTGTAAAGGTAAAGCATCAGATCAGGAAATTTCTTTAATTACATGTTATGAACATATTTTTCTTTTAGATGATTTAATTTGCATTTCATACTCAGGTGTGTGATTTTGGGTTGTCGAGATTTAAGGCGAACACTTTCATATCATCAAAATCTGTTGCTGGAACGGTGAGTGTTTCTCACTTTTGTGTGAATAAGTATAGTATAAACCTATGTGTTTTAGTTCTCTTGGCAAACTGTCAAACCTAAGTATAGTATCAACCTATGTGAACAGTTTGTTTTTATATATCTATCTATCTTTTTGAGTGACATATCTTAAAGTTTTAAAAGAGAGTTCAAACTTTGAGAGTTGTAATTCTATTAACATTTTGCAGGTTGAACTTTTATTTCACATTACCTCAATAAGCATGTAATTCTCTTGATTTTATTTTCAGCCTGAGTGGATGGCTCCAGAATTTCTTCGTGGAGAACCTTCAAACGAGAAGTCTGATGTTTTCAGTTTTGGAGTCATCTTGTGGGAACTTGTGACCATGCAGCAACCATGGAACGGACTCAGTCCTGCCCAGGTAAATTGATGACTACTGTATGTCAAATGCAAGTAGTCGAAATAATTTATTTTTACTTGTGCAATTCATGATAAAGAAGCTGAAGTAAGCTCATTTGCAAAAGAATTGTTCGCTTTAAAGTAAAATATAATGGAATGGTGCACATGTAAATTTCTACTATTCAAACAAGTGCTTGCCAAAATGGAACCCTGAAATTCACAGACGGGTTATTTAAAATAATCTTTCTCCTGTAAATTCACAGGTGGTTGGAGCTGTTGCTTTTCAGAATCGGAAGCTCTCTATCCCTCCAAACATCTCCCCAATATTGGCCTCCCTCATGGAATCTTGTTGGGATGAGTAAGTGTTCTTTGGACTCTACTTTTATTTCTCTGTAAAATCAAGAATTGTTCATGAGACTGCTGGACCTTTGGTCCATTTAGTCAGAGTTTGTTAAGGAGAAAACTTAGGTTTAAGCTTATATATTTGATATTAAAACAAGTGGATTTTTTTTTTGCCTATTATTCATCCTGTAACTAAAAACACTTTCATCCCTCATGGAATCTTGTTCGGATGAGTAAGTGTGCTTTGTCCAATGGTTTTATGGGGTAGGGAGTTCAAATTTTGAATAATGCTCATTTATTTAGTGCAATATTGAGGATAACTTTATGATTAAATGTGATTTCCATGCTTCCACCTGTACAATTTTGTAGCATTGATTTGTTTCTGATGCCTGCTTCTTTTTCTTGATAGTGATCCCAAGAAACGGCCTTCTTTCTCCAATATTGTAGAATCGCTAAAGAAGCTGCTGAGATCTCCGGTGGAGATGATAAAAATGGGTGGGGCATAAGGAGCACTCTGCCTATAATTGGCTTTCATATTTTGCCAATTTCTGCTGCCCGTTAAATTAACAAGTAATCTCGAACCTTGTTAGTCATCTTCCCTGACCGCCAGAAGAACCTTCTTGGTCGTTTGCAAGTTGCAACTGTATGTCCGTTGCTTCTTCCAGCTAACCCATTTCAGAAGGGCATCAATGAAGAGCCATCGAGTTGAAGTTTAGTCATAACTTGAGAGCAAATAAGGAATAAGAGAAGTCTTGACCCCAGGCTGTCCTATGGACAACTTGAGATATTGTAAAAATTTGCAAGGCTGTGTAATCAGTTTGAAATGCTCTATTTGTTGGAAATTATGCTCTAGGAGCAAGTCGTACTCTAGACGTTTATGTTATTTAAAGTATTCTCTTTTAGTTATCATTTTATTTGCATGTTTATAGTGATAACTGATCCTTGGATATATTTTATAGATTATCCTAAATGTCTCTGATCGGTCATATCCGCGGGAGCGAAGATGAAATAAGACTAATATGACTTTGATGAGTATGGAGATATGAGTTAAAGTCATAGGCACTTGTAAGAGTACAAGGTATTGACTGACCCATTATGAGAGCTCCACGAAACAAGTCATAAGTTTTTCTCATGTATAATCGCGTCACAACGCCCTTTGACCTGAGATCATCATGGATTCCTACATGATGAGTCGCTGGTCTTTGACTTAGTCAAAAGTCATTTTTGACTGGGTGATGATAAAGGCTTGGATCGGGATCAGTGGTTTTCATGCAAAGGAATGTGAATGGTCAAGATGAGATTTGTCCCTCACATTTGTGGAGAGAGATAATATTGGGCCCCTCGATGAGTGAGTCTGAGAAATGTATGGCTATACTACGATAAAAAGAAGTTTCCGTTTCAATTGTTAGACTACTCAGGAATCGAGAAAGTAATGATCAAGAACAGAAAGTTGACATTCTCTATGCCTTATCTTTGACCAAATTATCGCATGACAAAAGGGACGTGATATGGTTGTACGATAGGTTGTATCGTATCATCGACCCCCATATAAATTGGGTAGTCGCAATGTCTTGTTAGAGGCCGCTTACGACTTGTGGGTTGGTACAGTATGGGCTCGCTGCCAATCTCATGTGGGCCTGCAAGGTCGCACACAAGAATTGCCAACACGAGCAAAAGTGTCTAGATTCATTGAATCTTAGGTATGTCTAAAATTTAATGAATAATGTATTTTGTCTAGGATATATATATATATATAAAAGATTAATATATATAAAATTTAAATAAATAGATTAGATTAGATCTATCAGATTTAATTAATATATTTTTAATCCGGATTCAAAATTCGAATTTCAAAATTAATGAGGATTAATTTTGAATATATAATACGCCTCCCAGATTTAGAAAAACCTATGGGACTTTTGTCCAACGTATTAGAAAGCCGCGAGAAACTCTAGAGAGATTGAAGGCGGTGCTAGCACGCTGCCGTCTGTGTTGGAGGTTATTCGTGGGGATACCAGTAGAGGAAGGCGATTCGAAGAGTCGACTTCTGCTGATCGAGAAGGTAGCCCACCGACTTCGAAGAGTCGACTTCTGCTGGTCGAGAAGGTAGCCGGTACCAGTCCAAATAGTTCGGCATACTGTTTTCAAAGTCAGCTCCTGTTTGATCGAACGAGATGGCACCACGTTCGAGACGTACGACGGTTGAGATGCACGACGTTCGAGATGCGCACCAGGTCGAGTTGAACGAAACGATGAACCCTTTGCATAGGTACATTCGGATTCTTTGAACCTTGATTTATTTCCGCTGCGTTTACGGATTCCAACACTATTGATGTTTGATAACAATACATAAATGTTGTACTCATCATTTTGATGTTGCAAGTAGTAGACATCATTTGCATGCAGATTAGACGTTATTTTCTTTTTCTTTTTTTCTCGATAAGTTAGAAAATAGTTTCTATATATGTGAATAGTCTGAATTATATTCTAGCATTATTTATATAGATATTTGTATTCAAGAATAATTCCATAAGGAACCCTATAGGGACACTTGTCTTATTGTAATTGGTTACCAATTCTATAAATAGAAACTTACAGGATCAAGGTCATTATTCTGACCTGACCTAATTACCCAAAATCCTTTCTTGGTATCAAAGCCTCCAAGTCAGAAATGACATCTCTTCCTGGAAATTCCACCAGCCAATCAACCCTAGCCCCCACCTCATCCCTGTCTGAAAACCCTAGTCAAATTCCTTCTTCTTTCCAGTCAATTCCCTCATCAATTCCATGACCTTCCCAATACTCTACGGTGACGATGACCGCTCCCTTGTCCTCTTCTTCCTTTTTCTCCCATTCAACTTTCCCTTTCTCCCATTTCCCGTCTTCGATCACTCCGACTTTCCCATCCTCGATTCCTTCTCTGTTTCGCCAAGCTCTCTCCATTCCACTTTGTCGTCCTCATCGTTCACGACTGCGATTCCAATCTCCACCTGTATGCCTCCGCCGTTTTCCTCTCCATCGGGCTACCAATCTTTTGGTTCTCAAACGTTTTATCCATCTGGGTTTTCTTCAAGCTTCACTAATCTTCCACCTCAGGTTCAGACTCGCTCCACTCCCCTCTTGAGCTCTCTAAACCAAGGAAATCCCGTTAAGTTGGATGGGGATAATTTCTTGACCTGGGCTTCGACGATAATGCCTATCATCCGAGGTCACAGGCTCAACGGTCACGTTCTTGGAACAAAGGCTGTCCCCTCTGAATACATCTTTGATTCTAATGAACAGGTGTGTCTCAACCCTCTTTTTGATGACTGGCTAGCTACGGACCAGATACTTCTAGGCTGGTTGTTCGGTACCATGACCGTCGAGATAGCTAGCCAGATGACTCATTGTTCCACCTCAGCAGCACTTTGGAAGTCTGTAACTGAGCTTGTTGGTGCAAATACAAGGTCCCGAGTCACATTTCTGAAGTCTGAATTTCAACGCATCCGAAAAGGGTCACTTAAGATGCGAGAATATTTAGCCAATATGAAGACTCTGTTTGACAATCTCACACTTGCTGGTTGTCCTCTTTCCCTTCCTGATTTGGTCACTCAAACGTTGGCTGGACTTGACACCGAATATACTCCCATCGTCGTAATTCTGTCTGAGAAAGACAATCTTTCTTGGTCCGATCTTCAATCGAAACTTTTGACCTTTGAGTCTCGGCTTGAACACTCAATACCTCCGCTACCACCAATTTATCCTCGGCTTTTGCAAATCCGCTGTTCCATTTTGCCTCTCCAACATCAAGAACTTCCGGTCGTCCTCCACATCAAAAACACCTCTCGGTTCTCCAAAGACGAGGACGAGGAGGAGGTGGACGCAGAGGGGGGGTAGACAACAGAATTCCAGTGGTGGTAGGGGTAATAATCAGCAACGAACCGATAGGCCATGGTGTGCTCTCTGTGAAAAGGCAGGACATGAAGTGGCCAATTGCTTCAAGAGATTTGACAAGAACTTTAAGCCTCCTCGTCAACGTGATAATGCTACTGTCTACATAACCACCCCTAACACCATTGCAGATCCAGCCTGGTATCTAGACACTGGAGCAACTCACCATGTCACAAATACCCCTGAGCATGTCGGTTCTGAGCATGATCCAAACACAGGTATACAATCTATTTCAGTAGGTAATGGGGCTTCTGTGAACGTAATTGGGACTGGACATGCTAGATTAGTTTGTGATAAATCTCCCTTGACACAATCACTGAAATTGAATGATGTACTTGTTGCACCTAACATTGCCAAGAAACTTATTAGTGGATATAAGCTCACCAATGATAATGCTGATGTTTTTGTTGAAATTCACTCTCATGGATGTTTTGTGAAGGACAAGAATCAACATAGGGTTTTGCTTCAAGGAAAAACAACAAGAGGATCTACTCCAGGGCTCTACCGCATAGACAATCCAGTGATTCCAGCAAAGACCTCTGCTGTTAGTTTCGTTTCAGTTGGAAATAATAGTACTAGGATCAGTCATAGCTTGTCCTCTTTAGTTTCTTGGCATAGTAGACTTGGTCATCCTGGAAAGGATGTTTTACATTGAGTTCTTACTGATTGTAATGTGTCTTTTGACCCTAATGAAATTCTGAATTTTTGTGACTCTTGTCAATTGGGAAAATCACATCGTTTACCTTTTTCTGCCTCTCAATCACGTGCATCACATGTTTTGGATTTAATACACACTGATCTTTGGGGGCCATCCCCAATTAAGACATTGGTGGTTATCATTACTATATCAGCTTTCTTGATGATTTTAGTCGGAATACTTGGATTTACCCTCTCAAAACAAAAGGGGAATCTTTCTTTGCTTTTAAAGTTTTCAAATCCATGGTTGAAAATCAGTTTGAGCGAAAAATTAAGGTTCTTCATAGTGATTGGGGTGGTGAATTTAGGATTTTTCAGTCCTTGCTTGATGAGTGTGGTATTATTTTTAGACATTCTTGCCCACATACCTCAGCTCAAAATGGTAGAGTTGAGAGGAAGCACCGCCACATTGTAGAAACTGGTCTCACTCTTTTGGCACATGCTCACATGCCTACCTCTTATTGGTGGGAAGCTTTCTCAACGGCGGTTTACCTCATAAACAGGATGCCTACCTCGGTTTTACACTATCTCTCACCTTTTGAGGTGTTATTCAAGAAGAAACCCGATTATGGAAATTTTAAGATTTTTGGGTGTGCCTGTTTTCCATGTCTCCGCCCTACAATCAACACAAGCTTCAGTTCCACAGTGTCAAGTGTACTTTTCTTGGGTATAGTGGTTCTCACAAGGGTTTCAAGTGCTTGAGCCCCACAGGCCGTGTCTACATTTCACGTCATGTTATCTTTAATGAACTTGTCTTTCCTTTTGCTAATGGTTTTCTGAACTTTAAGCAGGTTCCTCATCCAGAAATTATTCAGTTTCCTGATGCAACCACTGTTCATTATGATGTTGTCTCTTCTAGGGATATTGAGGATTCTCCTAGATCAGATTCTGTTCTTCGTCTGCTTCCTTTTTCTGCTGGTACACCAATCTGTCAGATCAGATCTGTTCCTGCTGTATGATCAGTTCAGTTCTAGTTCACAGAACAATTCTCCTAGTGTGTGTGCTCAGATCAGTCCTAGCTCACAGGGCAATTCTCCTGGTTCAGATCAGATCAGTTCTGTGTCACCCATACCATTATTGGGTGCTGACATACAATCTCCTGAGAACCGGGCGTTATCATCAGAAGAGCCCTTACCGCAGTCTTCCGCCCTTAATGTTCACCCCATGCAAACTCGGAGTAAACTTGGGGTTTCCAAGCCTAAATTTCCCTATGTTGGGCTCACTACTGCAGCTGTTGAATATGTGCCACATACAGCCAAGGAAGCTCTTACTTTACCTCCCTGGAAGCAAGCCATGATTGAAGAATTCTCAGCCCTTTAAAGGAACTCAACTTGGGTTCTTGTTCCTCGCTCATTGGCATATAACGTAGTTGATAATAAATGGGTGTTCAAACCCAAGTTTGATGCTGATGGTACATTGATAAAAAGAAAGGCACGCCTTGTTGCAAAAAGGTTTTCAACAAACAGAAGGTATTGACTTCTATGAGACTTTTAGTCTGTTATTAAGGCATCCACCATTCGCATTGTTCTCACTATAGCTATTGCTTTTAATTGGGATATCAAGCAACTTGATATAAACAATGCCTTTTTAAATGGTCTTCTGTCTGAACCTGTTTTTATGAAACAACCTGAGGGTTCATTGATTCTTCTAAACTCGATCATGTTTGCAAGCTTACTAAAGCTCTTTATGGTTTGAAGCAAGCCCACGTGCTTGGTTTGATAGACTTGCAGTTGTTTTACTAACTTGAGGTTTCACTAACTCTAAGAGTGATATTTCACTTTTTATCTATTCAGATCAGCACCAAATCCTCATGATTCTGATTTATGTAGATGATATTTTGGTTACTGGAAGTAATTCTCTTAGTCTCAAACGCTTTACTACTCGTTTGCATCACATTTTCTCTCTCGAAGATCTTGGTTCACTTCATTATTTTCTTGGCATTGAAGCTCATAGAGACTCTACTGGTTTGTATTTGACCCAAGGCAAATATGTATGTGATTTATTAGAAAGATTTGATATGAGTCATGCATCTCCATGTCCAACTCCAATGACTTCTCATAAGTCTTTATCTGCTCATTCTGGTGCTTTACTTGATCATCCTTCTGAATATCGAAGTGCTATAGGGGCACTACAGTATTTGTGTAACACCAGACCAGATATCAGTTTTAGTGTTGGTAAACTTAGTCGATTTCTCTCTCAGCCAACCACTGAACACTGGAAAGCAATGAAACGAGTTTTGAGGTACCTTCGAGGCACAATTCATTATGGGATTCATGTCAGCCCTTCTATTCCACTCCATGTCACCGCTTATTCGAGATCTGATTGGGCTTCTGTCCTGATGATAGAAGGTCTGTTGGTGGGTATTGTGTTTTCCTTGGTAATTCTTTAGTTACTTGGTCCTCAAAGAAGCAACCAGTTGTATCTCGTTCCTCTTGTGAATCAGAATACCGGTCCTTATCTAATACAGCTTCTGAGCTTAGCTGGATCAGGTATCTCCTATCAGAATTAGGCTTGAGATTGCAAAGAATCCCAACAATCTGGTGCTGTTTAACCAAGTCGCTAAGTCATTCACGTTTTAGCATTCTTAGATAAGCTTGGAGTAACTATAGCTCCAAGCAAAATTTCCCAGCAGGAGAAAACTCTTACAAGAACCAAGAAGGAAAGGAAGAAGCGGTCCAACGTGAATGAGGAAGTTAGAAAATAGTTTCTATATATGTGAATAGTCTGAATTATATTCTAGCATTATTTATATAGATATTTGTATTCAAGAATAATTTCATAAGGAACCCTATAGGGACACTTGTCTTATTGTAATTAGTTACAAATTCTATAAATAGAAACTTACCGTATCAACTCAAGGTCATTATTCTGACCTGACCTAATTACACAAAATCCTTTTTCGATAAAGAGTTAGGAGGATTGCAAGGGGAAAAAAAAAAAAAAAAAAAAACGCTCCAACAGGCAGAACCATCAAGAAGCATATATCGAAGCGGGGCCTGATGAAAGATCCTTTCAAGGTTGGGACTTGGGAGAAATGAATCAGATTAAAGGTATTTGGAAGGAAAGGGAAAAAAATGGGAGCTTCGTAATCAATGTAAACAATAAATACTGTTCCGGTAAGCCGCTCGCTTCCTTGGCGTATGTATCGGCTCTACACCGAAAGCACTGTTCACAGGCTAACCTCCGTTTTCATCAGGCTGCATGCTAGCTGCGACTGGCATTAAGGTTGTCCGGCTATGCCATTTTGCATTACTCAGCTCTTGATTGCTTTTTACAGCTCAATTTCAATTTCAAAATTTCCCACCATCTTTATTTACTTAAAAAATCAGGCTAACCATTCGAGGTGTTTGGATTAGTTTTTCACACTCACTGAGCTTATGCCAAAAAAGCTCCTTTATTTCAAACGTCCGGGACTTGAGCGTTGGGCAGAAAAAAACTCCTTCTCGTCCGCTCAGCGTCGTCTTTGAGAAATTAATTGTAGCTTCTCATATCTTCTTCATTTTCGCTCCTCTTCGAAATTCAATTGCAGCATTGAATTCCCAAACTTCATTGCGTCCTTTCCCACCATACGACCTGGGTACCTTTCTCTTCTTCATTTATCACCGTCTCTAAACCTCCTCTTATCTGTGAAACATTTCTTCTGTGAAGCATTGAATTTTGAAATTAATTTCCACACCTTCATTTCGTCCTTTCCAGCCGAGTCTCACCTGCTCCTCTTCTTCAAATACCAGGTCAGAGTCTCTCCATCCGCAGCAAAAAAAATCGATCGTTGGAGCCTGTGTTTGAACCTCCAGGTGGTCATCCTTAGCCTGCAGACTACACTCTCGTTCTCGACTCTCTCGCAAGCGGAAGAAGCCCTACCCATCACCCATCGCCGCCTTTGCTGGCCTCGCCAGTCGCCCGTTTCAGTTCGTCAGCCTCTCCTCGTCACACTCACTTGATCAGTCTAAGAACATCATTTTTTAGGTTTGGATCTGTCTTCCATTTGGTCTTCAGATTCGTGATTCTAATCCGCCTTCGAATTCATGTTGGTTCTTTCTTTTTGACTGTACATAGTTAATATGCGAGTGGTTTTTTGGAACAATCTTCATTTGTATGATGCTAAACTATTTTCATCTGAATTACCGCTTTTTTTGGTAATCCATCAATGCCATTAATTAAAATCAGACTTGATGTGTTCGGGATAAAATAGATTTATGTAACACAGCGATTGACGTTCAAGTTTGATTTATATTTTGATTTTGATTTAGCGTACCATGGAGGTAATACAAGTTTATATTTTCTTATTTATTTATGCAATAAAAATGAACAGTGAATAATTTAGCATAGGAAAACATCGGGATGGGAATTTTTTTTTTTTTTTTTTAACCTACGGGAATAAATTGAATTATTATGATTTAATCAGTGTTCGGGAGTGTTTTCTATCTAAATTTTTTTTGACCTACGGGAATAAATTGAACTATTTTTTCCCCCATTCTTGACATAGCAATATGAACCAAGACAAAGGTAAAGCAACTTGTGATGTAAGTGGCACAAAAATTTTCATCCAATGATGTATTGAGCAAATTTACTAGAAACAATGACAAGGATCATCATTTACGAAGGAAGGGTCGAAGAACATTTTGTCTGGATTTAATGAAAAAGCAGGAACGTCCTATGACAAGAAACAAATGAAAAATATGTATGATAGCTTGAAGAAAGAATGGAAGGCATGAGACAAGCTATTTTCAAAAGACACCGGTATAGCATATGCAAGGGTAAATGAACAAAAATATACATGTGCTTTACCCCGGGGGCGTTCAGCATCATATACTTTTTTTGGGAGCAAAAATACACACGTGGTTACCATTTTGGAGCAAAAGTCACATCCCACCGTTATGTTACTGTTAGGGGTGGAAATAGGCTAGGCTTTAGCTAAGTAGGCCTAGGCCTGAGCCTGTGTGTAGGCTTATTTTTAGGCCTAAGCCTGGGCCTTCAAAAGGTCTGGTAAGGCTTAAAGCCTATTTAAAGGCCTACTTAAAATGTAGGTCTTTATATAGTCTTAAAGCATATGCATCTAAGTTCATTTATAATCATGGTTTAGGAACCCGGACCGGACCGGCCGGTTTGGACCGGAAATCGGCGAACCGGCCGAAACACCGCTCCGAGTTAGGCGAAACCCGAGTTGACGCGGTGACTCCGGGTCAACTTGGGCAACTCGGTCTGAACCGGCCGAGTTGAGGAGTCACCGAGTCAAAAAAAAAAAGAGAATCAAAAGAAAACACAGATCTGAGAAGTAGAAGAAGATCCAGGTTCAGTCTTTAGCTAGATTTGTGTGACGGCAGTGACGACAAGGGCTAGAAGGAGGTTGTATGTGACAGATCAAGGAGGGAGAAGGAGAAGATGAAGTGGTAATCAAAGAGAGAAAAGCTGACCAAGGGTTCCTTGCTTCAACGCTTCCTCTGTTCGCAGCCTCTGTTCTCGGTAGAATAACGAAGAAGACGATGTCTCTCTCTCTCTTTGTTCTAATCTTTAGCTTGAGAAGAGAAGAGATATGCAATCCTCTTTTCTCTCGTTTCCAGTCATTTCCTGCCCTATGCCTTCTTGTCAAAGCCCATTAGCCTTTTTAGGTTCCCCAAATCTCAAATCAAGATATTCAAATATTAATAGTATCATATTATGTGTGTTGCTTCCCATGTATAAAGATAAGGAAATATAAAAATTAAAAAGATTAGATTAGTGGAAATCAATATAATATATTCCAAATTTACATCACATCCTCCCATATTTTAATCACATATATTTTAATTTATTTTAATTATATTATATTTTTTAATTAATACAGGTTTGATTCCGGTCTGACCCATTGACCTTTAACCCAATACCTTTACCGGTTCACTAACCGGTCCGGTTTTCAGAACCTTGTTTATAATTCATCAAGTCTATTTAAATATCTATGTTATGTCTAAAAAGTTTAAGGATTCATTCTCATATAAAATAAAAGAGTTAGTAAGTGAAAGAAAAGAACACCTAGTAGCATCAATTGTTTGAAGAAGTATAAATAAGAAAAATCAATCATTTATTGACTAAGAAGATATATTTTTTAAAATCAACTCAACAAGATAAGTGACATGTAAAACTAGATTTTACCTCTTATTTTTCTTGCAAAAAATGAGACAAACTCCTTTGGATCATTTTCATCTGGGCATCACTAAAATAAACTTAATGCAATTTTTATGTTACATCAAATGACATAAATCAATGGAGTAGCAGCTGGCATTGCCACCTTGAGCGATCAAAAAGAAGAGAAATATATGTGATCAATTGATGAATGAAAAGGTTAAGCTCATTGATAAATTGATAAATTGAGAAATGTGAAATTTAAGGTTAAGAATAAGTTCTTAATTTTATAAATAATCTAAAAATTAATTTAGATTAAATTATATATAATTATGCATAATAAAACATTAAAAAAAATTAAATAGGTCAGGCCTGAAGGCTAGGCCTTATGAAAATAGGCCTGACCTGTTTACTTAAATAGGTCTGACAATAGGTCTAAGCCTGAGCCTGACCTATTTACTAAATAGGTCAAACTAGGCTTAAAATAGGCTAGGTTGTAGGCCCCTGATAAAAGCCTGACTTATTTCCACTCCTAGTTACTGTTCACTTCAGCTCTTTCTCTCTCATCACGGTGAACAGTAACATAACGGTGGGATGTGACTTTTGCTCCAAAATGGTAACCACGTGTGTATTTTTGCTCCCAAAAAAAGCATATGGTGCTGGGCGCTCCTGGGGGTAAAGCACATGTGTATTTTTGCTCCTTTACCCCATATGCAAATAATAAAGTGATTGTAGAAGATGAGTGGTGAAAGAGGAAAATAAAGGTACGAAACTGTTAAGTTTGAATATATATTGTTGTTATTATCATTTTAGATTAGGCTTTGATTTTTGTTGTTTTTTTTTTCATGCAGGAGAATTTGACCGATGCAAAGTATAGGTATAATAGCATGTGGTTCGCCAAAGAATTAGAAATAATATTTAAGGATGTTATTGTTGGAATATTTGATTCTGTATTCAATACTGTATTCAATATTCCTTTATTTCTATTTATGGCCCACATTATTGCTGGTTTTGTAACCGTCCATTAATACCGTAACGGCCTAATTAATACGCAATAAGTGCGTATTGAATATGTTTCCTTTTTTAGCTCTGTGATGGCCAGAGGGGAAACGAACGGTGTAATTCATGCGGTCCCCGAACTCGCTCCGATCTTGAGGAAAGCACACCATCTGCAGATTCGAGAGAATGATCGGAAGGACCGAGACTCGGAGTTTGTTCACGCTTGCGGCTTGGATTCGTTCTGTTTGGAGACTCGAGTTCGTCTGTTTGCTTCGGAGACAAATCAATGGCGGGGTTTTCCGCATTGATCTATATGTTAATCTATGTTTAACATGTTTAGATCGTTAAGTTATTCTAACATTTGGTATCAGAGCCATGATTCCTCTGCCTTGATTTTTGTTCGATGAAATTGTATGCATATATTAAAATCTGGGTTTTTTGCTTTTCTGGATTTTTGATCTGTATATATGTTTATTTCATCAAGAAATCAGATGTATGGCTTTTCGAATAAACATATGGGTTTTCGGATATATGTATGTTTGTTTCTCATATGCTCATAATGTTTATTCATGGATGATTTTGGAGAGCCTTACGAAACCATTTATCGAGATTTCTTTTGGGTTTTGTGTTTGCTTCTTTAAATCGGTTTTTCGTGATTTTTACGGTAAAAAACGCCTTTTCCTGATCATTCTGTGCGCCTGAAATTTCTGGGAATTTTTCGGGTTGATGTGTCGGGTCCTGAACCGGGTAAGGAAGATGATCTACAGTGTTTTTTTTTATTTTTTATTTATGATTTGAAAAAAAAAAAAAACGCTGGAATGGTCTGGGAGGATTCGAATAGTGGACCATGCGTGTTGAGTGCACAGGTCTTTGCCGGTATGTCACGCCTTCATATTTGGTTAAATGTGAATTGTTAATAAATATACCGATTTATTATTCGGTTAGAAAATTTTGTAAATGTCATAATTGGGCTTCGAACCTAAGATCGTGGGTGCGTGGTTACGCACACATATATGGCAGAGATGAATCATTATTGGTTTAAATGATTTATTAATTGATAAGCAAAATTTTGAGAATGTCAAAAGTGATATTCAAGGCAATGCCCTTCCGATTAATATCTTAATTTGGAATCTTAAACCATTTGGGCCAATTGTTCAAATGTGGAGAGCAATTATTCTGGGCATTTAAATCTTTTATTTCCTTCTAGGAAAATTTCTTAATGGGGAATATATTTTCTTGGCAATCTGTTTTATATGGAATATATTTTCTTATATCAAGCTGAATTGTTTAAATTGAGAAAAGTTAATTTTGGCAACTTTCACATTTTGGAAACTTTTGAAAAATTATTACTATTATTCTTGAGTTATTTAATTGTCTAAATATTTAGAAAAATTAACTTTAGACAATTATATATCTTTTTCAAATTGTTGAAGCCAAATTTGAGTTGAATTATGCCAAAATTAATTCTTTAAACAATATTTGGATACATAAAACAGTGGGAGGATTTTTGTTTTAATTTGATTATTTAGTTAATCAATTAATCCCTCCATCTCGCAAAATGAATCATTATTAAGTTTAAATGATTTATTAATATCAAATGGCATTTGAATATTTTTTGGGTGGGGCCAACCACATTGGATTGCATAATGTGTATGCTTTAATGGTTGGCATTTGCGTCGAGCCAAAAATTTGAGTTGCAAAATCATTATTTCTATCATTCATTAAGCATCGTGAAAACCTTGTGATTTAATATTTTGGATTGATTTTATCATCAGAATTGAATTGTGGGTTAAATAATTTGCAAATTTTTTGCTAAATAAAGATTATAATCTTCATAAACTTCTGTTTTATGTATAATTCTGATTATATTACATTTAATTGTTTAAATTGAGAAAAGTTAATTTTGGCAACTTTTACAATAGTTCTGAGTTATTTAATTGTCTACATATTTTGGAAACATTAATTTCAGACAATTAAATATCTTTTTCAAATTGTTGAAGCCCACTTTAAGTTGAATATTGTCAAAATTAATTTTTTAAACAATATTTGAATACATAAAAGAGTGGGAGGATTTTTCCTTTCAATTTGATAATAATCCTTTCATTAAGATGTGCATATATATTGGACTTATTGCACAAAATAGTGGGAAAATTTGTCAAAGATGATTATTTAATCACATTTATTTGATAGGATTTTTCCTTTCAATTTGATTATAATCCCTCCATTAAGATGTGCATATATATTGGATTTATTGCACAAAATAGTGGGAGAATTTGTCAAAGATGATTATTTAATCACATTTATTTGATAGGATTTTTCCTTTCAATTTGATTATAATCCCTCCATTAAGATGTGCATATATATTGGATTTATTGCACAAAATAGTGGGAGAATTTGTCACAGATGATTATTTAATCACATTTATTTGATTAGATTGATCAATTAAATTCTCATTAAAGATTTGTGCATATTTGGAATCTAAATGCACAAGATTAATTTTGGTGATTAATATTGGTAACATTAATTTCATCAAAGTGGGAGGATTTTATTTAGTCACTTATGTTGATTAAATTAATTAATCAAAATTCCTATAGATATCATATGTACAATTAATATACACAATGGTATGATGTCCTTGTGATGAGTATGTAGAATCAAGGAGTAGCCAAAACATCCTCACTAGGCACATACACTCTATTTTGTTCTAATGAACAAAATTCATCACACAATGATTTAAAGACATCCATTGTAGTTGAATATGTGGTTATAATTAATCTTTGCCCACAGGTAGATAATTATGATCATAGTTTTTAATTAGGGTGGAATGGAATGGCATTATATTTTCTAAGTAGCCCACAGACATTAGGGGATATAACTGCATTATAGTTTCATCAATTTGAGACAAATTCATGCTATGCTAATGTCTTTACCTACAGGTAGACTTTAGTGATACGAATTTTTTAACTATATGATTAATTAATATCAAATTATATTATTAATGTACCCGCAAGAATTAAGAATAAGGAAATAATTTGATATTTTTATCATAAAGTTATATGTATGGATCTAATTGAATTATAACTTTAGCCCACAGCAAGTTGTATGTCGGTAGATTTATATTTTTAAAGCATGATTTACATTGGTAAAACATGATATGGTTTATTAGTCTTAAATTTTTGTTATAAGCATGTATGTTCAATATTACACAGTCATACAACCTACGAATTTTCTCTGATATGAAATGCGACATTCCCGAATTGAGGGTGATAACTATAAAGTATCATTATTTGGGGTGGATGGACATTGGTTATGCTATTAGGAAAGATGAACCACTTTCTATCACTGAGACCAACACTCCAGATGAGATTGATCTGTATGAAAGGTGGGAGAGATCTAATCACCTCTCATCTATGTTCATAAAGACCTCAATCTCTGTTGGCATTCATGGTTCTGTCAAACTACATAACAAGATTAGGCCACTTCTGAAGGTTATTGATGAACAACTCGGACTTCGATAAGGCATTTGTCGGCACCCCAATTATGAAGTTTTCATTCTAGAGACTCACTATAGTAAAAGATGTGTGTAAGCACATCATAAATATGAGGACATTGCGGCTCAACTAAAATCACTAGAGGTTGATATGTCGATTCCTTTTTATGTACACTATATTCGAACACTCTTCCACGACCATATAGACCCTTTAGGATATCCCGCAACACACATAAGAACAAATGGTCAATTAATGAACTTTTGACCATGTGTGCTCGAGGAGCAGGAAGGCTGAAAATACAAATGGGAGAATTTCTTCAATATGACTTGATTAGTGGGAGCGATCAATTCAATTGAATATTGTACAACCAGTCATTCAAGATACACAACTCGCCGAGATTGATCCGAGAAGATCGAGTTGTTGATGAGGAACAATAAGAAATTGTTGAGTAACTAGTTGAACAACAAGTTCCTCAAGAAGATAATGCAACAACATTAGGGAGATCTCTTGGAACAAGAAGATCAGGATAACAAGTGAATATATTGTGGAATCTGACTATAATGTAGAAGCTGAAAATGATCCTGGAACGTTTCACAAGCCATGAATCGTAGAGAGTCAAGATCATGGTATGATGCTATGAATGATGTGACGAATTCTAAGGCATCTAACAAAGTCTAGAATCGACTACAAGGAGACATTCTCTCCTGTATCTAGGAAAGATTCTCTTCGCATCATTCTAGCATTGGTTGCACATTTTGTCTATGAGCCGCAACAAATGGATGTGAAAACGACCTTTCTCAATGGAGAACTAGAGGAAGAGGTTTACATGAAACAACCGAAGGATTTTCCTCTAGAGATGGTGAGCATTTGGTGTGCAAGCTCAAGAAATCCATATATGGATTGAAACAAGCTTCCCGTCAATGGTATTTAAAGTTTCATAATGATATCTCTTCATTTGGTTTTGTAGAGAACATTATGGATGAATGTATAAACCAGAAAGTTAGTGGGAGCAAGATTTGTTTTCTTATTCTATATGTGGATGATATTTTGCTTGCAACCAATGATAGTGATTTACTATATGAGGTGAAACAATTCCTTTCTGAAAAACTTCGACATGAAGGATGTGGGAGTTGTATCTTACGCCACTGGTATTAAGATACATAGAGACAGACATTAAGTATTCTAGGTTTGTCTCAAGACACCTATATCAACAAAGTTTTGGAAAGATTTTGGATGAGATATTGTTCACCAAGTGTAACTCCCATTGTGAAAGGTGACAGATTCAATTTGGTCCAGTGCCTAAAGAATGACTTTGAGCGGGAACAAATTGAAAAACAATCATTATGCTTCAACAGTAAGTAGCCTTATGTATGCTCATGTCTGACGAGACCTGACATTGCATTTGTTGTTGGAATCTTTGGGAGATATCGAGTAATCCGGTATGGACCACTGGAAAAGTTGTGAAGAAGGTGTTGAGATACCTTCAAGGAACTAAAGATTACGTGCTTAAGTACAAACTAATTGACAATTTGGAAGTGATTGGTTACTACGATTCAGATTATGCTAGTTGCATGGACTTAAGAAAATCCACTTCAGGATATATTTTCATGCTAAGCCGATGGAGCTTTATCATGGAGTAGTGAAAAGCAGTCTTTAATTGCTACTTCCACTATATAAGCTAAGTTTGTATCTTGTTTTGAGACTATCTCACATGGTGTGTGAATGAAGAGTTTCATTTCTGAGCTTAGAATTATGGATCCAATTTCTAAGCCATTAAGATTATATTGTGACAATTCGGTTGATGTTTTTATGGCTAAGAACAATAAAGGTGGTAGTCGAATCAAGCATATCGACATTAAGTGTCTAGCCATAAAAGACCGTGTTAAAAATAAAACAGTGGTTATTGAACACATGAGCACCGAATTGATGATTGATGATCCTTTAACTAAAGGCATGCCTACATTGAAATTTCGGGATCATGCGAAAGAATGGGACTGGTTCCCTTATGTGATTTTCGTTGTAAGAACGATGTTATTTATGAAACTCCATTTGTGATGTTTTTCTCATTTCAGTTGTGTACACATTTATTTGTTTAAATTATTTGAGGAACATCATTGAGTTTGGACCAAGAATAAACGTAGGGTTTATTCATTAAGTTACTTGGGCATGGGAAACATAATGCATTGTGATACATGGAAGATATTACTCGCTTTAAGAGGACCTATCGCTATGATTCATGCATTTTGTTTCTCGAGGTATATACTGAAGTATGTGGACCAAGTGGGAGAATGTTGGAATATTTGATTCTGTATTCAATACTGTATTCAATATTCCTTTATTTCTATTTATGGCCCACATTATTGCTGGTTTTGTAACCGTCCATTAATACCGTAACGGCCTAATTAATACGCAATAAGTGCGTATTGAATACGTTTCCTTTTTTAGCTCTGTGATGGCCAGAGGGGAAACGAACGGTGTAATTCTGTCTGGTCCCCTGAACCTGCTCTGATCTTGAGGAAAGCACACCATCTGCAGATTCAGAGAGAAGGATCAGAAGGACTGAGACTCGGAGTTTGTTCCTGCTTGCTGGCTTGGATTCGTTCCTGTTTGGAGACTCGAGTTCGTCTGTTTGCTTTCGGAGACAAATCAATGGCGGGAGGTATTTGTGATCTCTTACTTCAGTTTTCCGCATTGATCTATATGTTAATCTATGTTTAACATGTTTAGATCGTTAAGTTATTCTAACAGTTATGACATCAGGCTCAAAAATGTTCATACCATCTTTAGTGGATGTCATTAGGTGATGACGAAGATGATGTGTACTGGCCCACAATGGATCTAGAAGAAGGCTCAGATGATAGTAAGGAAGAGCTTCAAGGTGCTAATACTGGAGGTACATACTGTAAGAGTGCCAACAGATTTAGAAGGCATAAACTTGACAACAAACACCCAACCTAGTGCACCTAGTGGTTCAGGATCCATTGGGAAAAGAAAGAGGGGTCGAGGGTTAGATGCATCAAAAAAGAAAAAACGTAATCCTCAAAACAAATAACAGATGTTGTTAGCGTGATAGCTATCGCATCCAAGGATAGAGCAGATGCCCTTCAAAAAATCTTTGGCAATAATGTTCCAGTGAGTGACGTTGTAATTTAATTATTGACCATTCTGAAAATTGCTGATGGCTGTGACTTTCGCTTGCGATGTTGTAACATGATGATGCACCAAATGTGGCGAGCTATGTTTGTTGGACTAAAAGAAGATAAATGTGCTTGGATGGATTGGTTGCGGCCCCATGCCTACAAAAACCCATCATGGTAGGAACCCCTAAAGGGCTAATATATATAAATTTTTTTCAGATTTAAATTTAAATTTTTATCTTAAATTGTCACAATAGTTACAACTAATATATATATATATATATATATATAGTATTTAATATTTAATATTATTCATGTTATTTTCAGTCATTTTTCATCTTAACTGACTTTTCAAATAATAATCCAAACACGTTTTAGTTTGGAAAAAACCACTTCTGCCATGTCAATTCAAATACAAATCATATTTACAATATGATTTTTATCCTATCTTACTCCTACAAAAGTCATGTTAAAAATAAGTCACTTCTACCTTTACTAACCCAAACAAACCCGTACTCGTTTGAGCAGGTAATTCAAATTCAAACATCCCACCAAATTGTTTGATGATATATTTATATTCTCAAATCACTCTCACCCTCCACATCTTTTCCTTCTCTCAATGCTCCCTTCTTCTTTTCCCTTCCCTGAAACCCTCTATTTCTCGGCATGTCTTCTTCGGGATTGGCTCCCATCCTCTTCTTAATCTCAGCCAATAGATTGAAATCTGAAGGGTTCAGATTTGATGTTTTGTAAAAATATTATTTTTAAATATACCGTTTAGACTTCAATCCAACGGTTGAGATTAAGAAGAGGAAAAGAACTCTTATTCTTCCTCCTCTATTTTCTTATTTGCGCGCTGCTATTCCTCCATTTGAACTCATCTCTCTCTCCAGCAAATCATTTACACTTCGCTGTTGGAGAATCATGGAAATGGTCAATGGCGTTTGTAGTTCGATTGGAAGAAGCATGTAGATGGGTGTTATACTTTACGTAATAACACAATGATGGTTTTTACTTCTTTTTTCCTTTTATTTCCATGATAATGTTGTTTGTCTCTGTCCTGTATGTATTTGTTATGGACTCATACATGATGTCCATTTGTTGTATGACCCAACAAGGGCAATTCTGACCAAGATCTGCCTATAATGAAGGAAGATCCTAATCAGCTTATAATCAAGGATAATAACCTACAGGTGTGGCGGCATAATATGTGGGCTGCAAGGCGCACAGGGCCCAAGGGTCCAAACCTTAAGGTAATATCTATAAATAGGAGGTAAACCTAAAAGGTAAAGAGATTCTAACATATTCTCATTTACTATTCAGTCATTATTGTGCACACCTACTACCCCTTTTTTTGGCTAAACTCCATATACGTGTGCACAGTGATTCTTTATTCTCCTCGGTATCTGCCTTATAAGTATCTTAGAGAATCACCTGATCCAATATAACACACACTAGTCCAGAAGGGCTAGACATCATTGTTCTTATACAGAACAATAATTTATTCTGTAAATTTCATGCTTCCTTGGTACCCATAGGTGTTCGTGTTTCTTGGCATCTTCAAATGGAACATTGTGGATGGCTATGAGGGGGTACATATCATGATGTCGAGAATATTCGGAGATTGAGAGGACAATGTTGGAACATAGCAATGGAGGATAATGTTGGAAGTTATGAGATCAAGAGGATATCGATGCGGCGCTGCCACCAGTGGCGGATCCAGAAAATTATAGAAGGGGAGGCACAATTGGCGGGGGTTCGGGGGCAGTGCCCCCGAAATTTTTTTTTAATCAAAGTTTTAAATGCATTAGAAAAACAAAAAATATAAACAAGAAAAAAATATATCAAAATGATATTTATGAAATCAAGTGAATATTGATGATGTAATAAGAGAGACAATTATTTTATAAACCTGTTATTTAGAAAAGTAATGCTAAGTACTGTTAGAAATAAATGCAGCTAGATAAATAACAATGAAGGGTGGGTACTTAATAAGTTCAAGTATATATATTTTAATAAAAAAAGTATACTACAATAAAAATAATTATAATGTCATCATTCTAAGCCTTATTTTTTGGAATTTCATCATAATTGTCTTATTATCAATGCTATAAAATACATCTTTTTTCAATATAAGACACTAAACAATCATTCAACCATTTACCCCTCATCTCATTACGAAGTATAGCCTTGATGTATTAAGGGTGAACACCTAATTTAAGGGTGGACAATCATTCATGTAATAATTTTTTTTTAAAAAACAAATTCCAAATAATTGGGGGGCACTTGCCCCCCAAACATATAAGCTAGGTCCGCCCTTGGCTGCCACTGCCTATTTAATTCTCGGAGGTCGTGAAGGTATAGCAAGGGGATGTATATCAAGAGGTTAGTGTATTAATTTTTTCATGAACAAGCATGGACACCTCGTGCCATGCGTGGGGCTATGGCTCGGGGGCATAGGCTCGACTGATAAGAAATATGATTAATAGCTATTAATTTTTTTTAATCTTCTCCAAGTCCAAACATTCGCAGCTATCACCCTCAACCTAAGAAGACTCTGATAGCGGGTGATGCATTGGATGGGTGGAACACTGTAAAGCCATGGGCATCAACTTGATTGGGATGAATTTATGAGGATGTTCTTTGATCACTATTTCTTATTTAGATGAGATACTAAAAAGAAGCTGAGTTCTTCATTCTTCAGCCTTCAGCAGGGGGAGATGGATGAGAGCATATTTATAGCTCTCCAATTGTGCATTGGGATCTCAAATCACCAAATTTGTTAGTTGACAAAAATTGGACTGTAAAGGTAAAGCATCAAATCAGGAAATCTCAAATCTCCAAATTGATTGGCCAAGTATGTGTTATAGTTGGACAACACAGATAAGGCCTACAACAATTGGTTGGTTAGACAGATGTTAGAAAAGTGCAATGATTTTATGATGATGTCAAGACAAAGATGGGTACATATGCCGTAACTATTCTCGAGAAATTGATAGCAAAAATTCAAAAGGTCTATAGAAGGCGTAGAGATGCCGAGAGATTTGGGAGAATTCTCATGGCCGATTTAGTAGTCACGTGGGAATATCAAGGGGTATCAGTAAGAAGAGACCCAAATTTCTAACAATTATAATAAAATAAAATTGTTATAATCCTTATAAATCATTACCGAAATTCGAAATAACCAAGTTTTGGAAGTGTTACCGCTGCACTTGTACTAGGACAAGTGCAAGGCTACCTCATTACAATAAACTAAGGACTAAGTTCAAAGAAATAAATAAGTCTTGAAAAATCATTAAAACTAAAAAAAAAAATCTTTGAATCCTAAAGCTAGCTAGAAATATCTACGTCGTCATTCTCACACCCACTGCTAGCCCCAACCTGGAGAACATGTTTCACTGAAAATATGCTCCCCCGAAGGATCATCGCAACTCATAACACAAAAATCAGCAAAGCTGGTAATCCTAATAAAACACAATTTAAATAGCTCAAAAATATATAATCATATAGTAATTGCATCAAGTATTATTCATTACCTTTTTAAAATTTATTTAGACCCGGGAGACCCTGCCAGTCTGTTTAGTGGGAAGAGAACCATGGTAGACCTGAGAAACTATGTCAGTCTACCCTGTGACCCGGGAAACCCTGTCAGTCACAATCAATCAAATTGGCCATAAAATATTTCTTCTTAGTGTGCATACCTTTTCTCAAAGTTGCTATTAGTGTCCCGGGAAACCCTGCCAGACACCACTTTGGGGAGAACGGATATCATCGGTTCACATCAAATAATATATTGGAGGCATAAAGCCTAAGGGTTGTGTTAATCACTTTAGGAGGTACCATCACAAAGCTATCCTCCCACTATTAAATTATTTTAAAATACACACATAATAAACTCCCAAATTATTTATATTATTTAATTATTTTTTATGTACTTTTCTATTATTTAGTTAAATATGGGATACAAAGATATTTTGATATAAAATCTATTCATATTCTATTTTATTTTGCAGGAGATATTATATAAAGAAGGAAATAAAAAAAAAGGAATCAAATAATATAACATTGCACTGGCGCACAACTAGTATCTATGTTAATATAGTATATTGTATTATCTATGATATATTGCAATTAATGAAAAGAAGTCCACGAAGTAATTGTATTCAATCACAAATGCACAGGGATCATGTATATGCATATAATTCATGCATGAAGGCCGAGGCGAAGCAATTGTATTCATTCAATCACAAAAATGGAAGGGATCATGTATATGTATATAATTCACGCACGAAGGCCGAGGCGAAGCAATAACACAATTGTCAAGTGTATTCAATTCATACTGAAGGAGTCCGAAAAATTGATCGCAAAAGTTACTCACAGAATCCGAAAATGAACTACAAATGCAGCGATGCCTTTAATATTGTTCCTATTGTTCTAGGGATTAGAATTACATATAATATATATATTTCATATAAAACAAAGCTATGATATATTTAAAATCATAATTACCCTATCAGAATTCATATACAATTAACCTAAGACATATGGGGATTAGGATTACCTGGTCTCTGTTTTTGCTAACCTCTTAGAAGAATAATTTACACAGAGTAAGAAGTAAGAGTAGATAAAGTAGTAGAGGAGAATAAGGGTATTGAGCGTTAGGCAAAGCCTCTAATTATAATTTAAAATTAGGGTTTAGCTACGGGCTGAGCTCTTTAACTATTGTCAACTCATTAATGGTTATATTAAATTCAATCAATCAATCATGGTGTGAATTGTGAATTTAATGTGACTTGATTGACAAATAGAGAACTTATTACCTAAAACATCTTTCTTAGTGCATAAGCTGAAAATTGAATTTAATGTGACTTGGTTGACAAGTAAATGACTTATTACCTAAAACATCTTTCTTAGAGCATAAGCTGAAAATTCCTAAAAAAAAGGTTATTACGAATAATAATAATATAAGGTATTACACTTCGAGCTCTAGTGGATTTGGGAGCAGGAGAAGTTCCCATCAAGGGAGCTTCCCGCAGAGGAGTCTTCTTCTTATGAGTTGGAGCCACAACAGAGTAAGTCAGGGCTCCCAGCATGGATCAGAAGCATCATCTCTTAGTATGACTCAGTGCTCTCCTTGTACTCGTTGAGGGAAAGTACATCTTGTTGAGTGTTGGACTTGCTTTATTTATGGGGAGAAGGGTCATATTGCGAAGTATTGCTATAAGGGAAAGAACGAGGACCAGACATCTAGACCGTCAGCATCCGGGCGAGTGTTTGCTTTGACATCTTAGGAGGCGAGAGCTGCTCTTAATTTGATTCGAGGCAATGTTCTTCTTCAAGGTCATCCTTTTTGTGTTATATATGATTCTAGTGATACTCATTCTTTTATCTCCTATGACTATGTGGGAAGATTAAAGCTTATTATGAGTGATTTGTCATATGTGTCTACTCTTGCTGGAACACATGTGAAAACAGTTATGGTGTGTAAGAAATTGATATTTGTATGTGAGGGTCGTGAAAAGATCATTGATTTGATTTGTCTACCCATCAGGGTATGGATGTGATGGTAGGCATGGTTTGATTGACAACCATTTATATATCCTTGCAATGTAAGAAGATGATTGTGCAATTTAATACTTGCTCAGTAATTGGGCAAGGTTTGATAATATTGTCAGCGGCCCAAGTTGAGAGAAGTGTAAGGAATGGTTGTGAAGCCTTCGTGGTGTTCTTCTCGGTTCAGGTGGAATTAGAAGGAAATTGTTGTATAGACCCTTTTGTTGTGGGGTTCAGTGTTGTAAGACTCGTGGACTATAATTTCTCCTATTTGTTATTTGTACCCAGAGTAATAAATTTTTTGTAGTAGGCGAGTTTTGTGCCCTAAACCCCGATGTATCTTCTTGGAAGAAACAACTTTCAATTATCACTAGTTAATCAGGTTTTGTAAAACCATTATGGAAAATTTGTTGTTTGTGAACACGTGTGCACCAAGAGAGATTAGAGCAATTTGAACACAGAGCCCAATGCAGCGCCGACACTATTCATAAGAGCAAAACGTGAGAGGAGCCGCGGCTCTATGAACGGTAAAATTCAAAAGATTTAATATGTTTATAATCTTCAGGTTTTGTTTGCCTATGAGGCGATATGAGAGAAACTGAAAGTGAGAAATTTCTTGATCTCCATCTTATTTTTTGATTTAGATTTCCCATTTCTTGCTTTCTGTTGTTGTGTTGAAGATTAATGATTCTGCTCTTATTATTTTAATATATTATCAGATTAAAGATAAGAGATATAGATTCTGGATGATTTAATGGTTTCAATAAGATTAATATCTTCGAAATGTTTGATGTTTGATTATCATTGTATGGTTTCTTATCATTAAGCATTAATCATTGCTATGTCACTCATTCCCTTCTTTTATGCCTCTTGATATTTTATAAACTATCTGAATTTACAGATGAAGAATGAAAAGAAGATTGTGACTTGATATCTAATAAGAAAGATGGAAATATAAGCTCGTGACAGTAGCTCTAGCTATTTTGGTGATATGGACAACTTTACATCAGAAGTCTACACATTAATTAGCAAATGTTTAAAAATAACTGTGAGATGAGAAAGGCTTCGTATCATTTACTTGGCTATGAAGTTTTGTCTGTGTATAAAGCTATCTTTCATCTCACACTGTGAAGAAAAAGACAACTGAAGGAGAGACACATAGAACTTCTGACAAGGGCTCTTCAAACATGGGAAAAATAACACCTCCCCATATCTACAATATTTCAGATTAGACCCTTCAATGTTATGCAATTTGGCAATTTCATGAGGGGAAAAAACAAAGAACAGGTGAAGCAATTTTAAAGTTGTGAAGATAAACTGGTGATATAAAACCATATGTCTTATATATCTCTCCATTTGGAAGTATCAATTGAAGAGGACACTCCTTAGCAGATGGTTATACCTAATATAATAGACAAAGAAACTTGAAATTTATACTGTGGCTGTTATAATATTTATCCTAGACCAAAACATAACTTTTAACTTTTAAGTGGAAATTAGACATTTGAGAAGTAATACATGTATATATATGTATATATCTATATATGCGTGTGTGTGTGTCTGTACATAAATATAAGCCAGGAGAAAGAAGAGATAAAATCAGAAAAGTTATATGAAGCTTTTCTTTTTACCTGATGCTAAGGTTATAAATAGAATGATCCGAACTAAATATTCATCTCCGATGCAGGCTAAAGGAGTACAAATTTTTCTGGCACTGTGCAGTCTCTACTGATTTGTGAGAGTAATTAATTTTACAGGCATGTGTGGATTTGTTGATTCAATAGGATGGAGTAACTTTTTCAGTCATACACGTAAAATATTTAGTAGGCATACAACGGGCCATGACAAGTAAAAGTATTTTGTAGATCTTGAGGATATTGGAAATCGATGTGAATAAATATTTGATAGGCATACACATATTTCGGAGATAAGACCCATTTTGGTGGTCAAACAAGTGCATGGTCAGTTTATTACAAGGAGCTGATGCCCTTTGTCAATAAGAAAAGTAATATACTCCTTTTGTCTAAACTTCCTATCCAATTAAATGAGCAGATAAAACTCACATTGAGAGCTGGGCACATACAGTCTGGGGATCTGATAGGCAAAGAAAGAAGGGAGAAGCAAACAGTCCAAGGAAGATGTTTGCAGATAGTGATTTTTAATTTGATTATTGAGCATTTACAATATGTACAAAACTACAAATGGAACTTTTTGCTCAGGTAAAAAGTAGTCTTCTGTTATAGGTTGTTCTTTTTTCTCATTACCTTTTTTCTTAATAGGATGTTCTCATTACCATTTGCTTTTATTTCCTAAATTAACAGTTTCTCTTAGATTTTTAAGGTGTCCGATGCTACTGCAACATGCTTGCTGAACTTCTTGAAACGAGGTATAGCACAAATGATTTATGTTACTTTGCTTTTCTAGAATGCTTTATAATCTTTCCTTTTCCTGATGACAGGAAACGGTGATATATTGCTTCTCTTGTGCAAAATTGTTGTGACAAATATGCTGCCAATTTATGTGTATGAACAAGCGAATCATTTTCAATGTGATGTGCCACATTCTTCATATATGCATCAACCATTCAATCTCATCTTCATATGTTATTCTTATGCTCTCTTAC
Organism: Acacia pycnantha; assembly: GCA_025563575.1. Classification (NCBI taxonomy): domain Eukaryota; kingdom Viridiplantae; phylum Streptophyta; class Magnoliopsida; order Fabales; family Fabaceae; genus Acacia; species Acacia pycnantha. The sequence goes on along the minus strand of JAMWYP010000075.1, from coordinate 2,100,652 downwards.
TATATTTTTAATTTTTAAGATTAAATATCCTTAATAATTTATCTCTTCCTTATTATTTTTGCAAGAGTAACAGCTTCAGCTTGCTTTTGCCATAGGATAAAATCTTGCAGAATGGTGCTGGTTCCCCATGATCAATGTTACGTGTTCCTCCAATGGCATCTGATTTGGTAAATGACATGATTCTACGAATAAGACGAGGTTATGCTTTATTATTTTATCAGATCAGTTCTATGAATAAGACGAGGCAAAGTGTAATGACCAAGCCAGATCATCAAAGAAAAGATGTAATGAAATAGTCCATTTTATTCTGGTGAATTTGTTTTAAGGATTTGAGAAGTCATTCTGATTAAAAAAACACCATTCTGGCCTGTTTGTTTGAACCTTAGTCAAAGGTCACTATAAAAAATAGGCTTTCCTTCTGTAGTGTTCTGTAGGATTTGTAGGCGGTTAGTGTTTCGATTCAAAGGAAATTGCCTATCAATTACTCAGAAAGTTCCTGTTCGCTTTCAAGTTATATAGTTCCTACTTTTGTAGGTTTGATCATTGTTATCAATGGAAGTGAGTGTGGGTGCAAGAACAGAATAAAAAATGTTTTTCACAATGAGGTATCTGGAAATTTTGATGTATCCAATAAAAAGAAAAGAAAATTTGATTCATTATCTTATTGAGTGCATAAAATGGTATGAAATGAAATTACCAGCATGACTTTCATTTCTTTTCATTTTTTCTCTTCTACCCATGACTTACTCTTTTCTCATTTGATTTAAATTTATTTTTGATATTTCCCCCAAGAAAAGTCCCTTCAACGTTGAGGGATGGAATACATAAATTTAAAGCAATATCGAAAAAATAATATATTTCTAAATTTCAATACATTATTCATTATATATTTATTGAGATTTAATATATTCATTATATCTTGATCTATCACTCTTCCTCATTTACTTTAAATTATTAAAAAGGGTCATTGTTGAGAGGATGGATTCATGTTCCAAATTAATAATTGAAATAATGATATACATCTAAACAATCATAAATTATTCATATATTTATTGTAATTTACTATATTCAATATATTTTGATTTATATATATTTTTAAAAATTTATTCCTTTGTTTTCAACATACATTTTCATTTTCCAGAACTAAAATTTTATGCAGTTGATTACCTTTTAAGTGTTGTAAATTATTCAAAACCTCATTTTTAGACGGAGTTCTTAAATTTTAAAATACGATTGGAAATTATTAGCAAAAATTATACAGTTAATCATTAAAGTCTTGGTTGTTTAAAACATTGCGAGGATCAGGCTATAAAAAAAATATCGCGAGGATCCAAGCTATACTGATCAATATTTTGAGAATGCCAGTACATTTGATTTGATTAAAAGAAGAAAAAAAAGGAGTAAACTAGTATGAAATGGAACTTCTTTGCGTGTACTGGAAATTAAACAGGAAATTGGTCCTCACCGAGGAGGCCAGGACAAGTTTGCGAATGACGATTGATGAAAATGCCCTAGTCAAATCGTTTAACAAAGATCAAATCAAATCTATAAAAAAAATTAAATAATAATCAAGGCAATTCTTCACCATCCAGCCACTTCAGTGTAGGCAGAAGTTTGACCAGAAATGACCTGATCCTATCATCATCAGCAACAGCATTTCCTGTTATGTCCAACTGTTTCAAGTTCAAGCTTTTAAATACCAAGAAAGCTTCCCAAATATTTGGGATATTGATGTCACCACTAAGGCTTTCAAAAAGATCCCAATCAAATTCTTCTGTATGCAACAATGGAGAAGAGCATAGGTATCGAGTTGTGTCAACAGTGTGTGATCCTATCTCATTATACGAGATATCTAGCACTTTTAGTGACTTCAGCAGTCTAAGAGGTCCAAGAGCAGTGAAACTGCCAATTTTGTTGTGACCCAAGTTTAAGCAAGAGAGAAGTTGCATTGCCTCTAAACCTATCAAAAGATATAATTGTAAAAAAAAAAAAAAATAAGTAAACCAGGAGCTAAAATATCACCCAGCTAGAGAGACATCCATGGGAAAGGGACACAAATAGAGGAAAAGCCCAAGTAAGAAGAGCGCATTTAAAAATAACGAGTATCATTGTACATAAAAAAACTATAAAAAAATAATAATAATAATTTTGAACGAAAAGAAAAGGATAAGCAGATCTTCTGTTGCGCAATAATTTTAATACATGAAAGTTTACCTTCAATTGATCTAAGTTCGTTGTGGCTGAGGTCTAGCATTTGCACCCACAATAAACTGTCAACAGAACCCATCTGTGACAATGATAAATTTCGTAGGCGTGGACAGACATAGCCACCATGGGTCTCTGTACTGTTTCTATAATGAAGGCAGTATCGTAGCAAAGACTCCCTAGTTGAAGTTACCTGCAGAACCTCTAAACATGAAAAGCTGCTTTCATTTGAAACTATAGAACTATAAAACTTGTATCCACCAAAGTGATCCCATCAAAGTTAGAACAAATTTGAAAATTTGACTAATCGTTATGCCAGTTGTCACTATAAAACTTGTATCCACCAAAGTGATCCCATCAAAGTTAGAACAATAAACTATTTATATTACTGAAAAATTCCAAAAAAAAAAAAAAAAAAACCAATATACTAGTACATAAAATGCTATCACTGCAAAATGAAAAGTCCCGTTTTTTTAATTGATAGCCCAATGCTAATCCAACATCCTCGCCAGCAACGGCGAAGCAATTTTAGAACCATGCTTATTTGGACATTATTTTAGGATTAATTGCTTGTTTGGACACTGAATACAGGAAAAGAGAACAAACTACCTGCCTCAGCAATACTAGGCTACGTTCATCCTTGTAGTAAGGAGAATGAGTTGGATCTAACTTCAACAGGTCAGCATAAAGTTCAAGAATCTCTTCAGTATGAAGCATTCCTTTAGCATGAGCAGATGATATTAAATCATAAGCAGTCAACAATCTTGCAAGGGTAAGCTTCCCGATTTTACTACGCAATACAAAACATAATATTTGTTCAAAAAGGGGAAAATGGAAGGAGAGCAAGGTATCAAAGTCAGCAATTTTTTGAGCTTACCAATCACTCTCAGACAATAAAACTCGAAACTCATTAATTTCATTACCAATAGTCTCCGCACACCAATTGGATATTGCTGGAATATAGTCATTGCCAGTAATTATACGATCAGACAAAATGAAATCTGCTTCCTGAAAATGCTCAATTTTTTGGAAATTATCATCCGCCCATGAAATCATTTTTCCACCCTGGTTATCAGCAGGTTCTGTGAAAGCAGTCTCCACACACAATTTAAAGGAAATTTGGGAAGGATGACCATAATGATAGCCACTTGAAGACACAATACCCTCAGAATATCCAATGATGATTTCTATAAGGTAAGATTTTGACAATTGAAGCTTCATATTTCTAATGTTTAGATAAATAACCCAAACTCGAGCAGTATTTAAGCTGTTTATTGAGAGCGGTTTCCAAATAATATCCTCAACAATACCAAGTTCAGATTTTACAGCCACCGTGGATGAGTTGATCCCCTCAACAGCTTGATTAAAACAAAGAATTACAGGAACTATTCCTGTGTCTAACAGTGAAGGATCTAAAATAGATGAACCACAATCAGGAAGGCACTTGTTTCCCTGAAGAGTGATATGGGATCCAGGGAAAGGCCAAGATGATACAAGTGTGGGAGCATCAGATTTCACTGTTTGATCAATAAGCCAAAGATGGTAAAACCAGCCACTCTGATCATCTGGATCAGTGAAGAGAGCATCCTGGACCAGATTATACTCCTCCTCTAAAACCTTCTCTTTTGGGAAATATCCTTCAACCTCTCTTTTCATCAAATTAGACAGAACAACACTGCAATATCGTCCAAAGGATATGTATGTATGAAATAAGTTTAATAAGAATCACATTTTCATCAATAAAACAAAAGCTTTGAATAACTGAAGATTCAATAACGTTATTTGACAAGAAATAAAGTAATAAAAATGGAATGAATTACAAACCTAAAAAAGATTGTTACTAACACACTGAAGGTTGGTGCATATAAAATCAGACAACACTTTATGTTGTCCAAATAATTCTCATTCACAATCAACTGGGTAGCAATTTCATCATGTATAATGTGTATTTAATGACCCAAACGAATACAATTATACTTTAAAAGGATATGGCAAGGACAAGGAATCAATTTTAATGCACAGGTAACAAGTATACTGATATAAGTTTGTTTGTCTCCAGTTTACTCTAAAGACTTACATATTTGTGATGTCCCAGTCCCACACATACACTAGTATCAAAGGTAAAAGCTACTTTCTCTTCGTAAATTGAGACACAATTGACCACTTATCTTGGCGATACTCAATAGGTTTCCGCAAAAGTATTTATGAATATGAGGATGAACTGAAGTGTTGTTTATTCCAAGAATATCTCTTATTCTCTTTAGAATCATACAAATATAAATGAACAAATTGATCTTGTTTGATAGTGAGAAACAGGCACAGTGCAGCATACCTAACGTTTCAGTTCCATCCTAATTTACATGCATAAATACATATAAAGACACTTGGGAAACAGCTATTGGTAAAGTAACTCGATGAGTGTAGCCAGCAATGCAAGAATGCCAACTTTAAATAAATACAATATTGGATGATCATACCTACGGTTGTGCCATGCAGAGTAATTGCTAAAGTTTGTTCCTATCATTTGCTTAGTGTAATTTAACTCGTCCTCATCTGACCTTTTCATTAGTGCACAAACGAATCTGCAAGTAATGTTGATAAAAAAAGAGTTCACCAACTTATGAAAAGATCATTTAAATGCCTTAATATTGATTAAAGATAGGAAATCAAGGGGAGTAGGATTAAACCTTCGGTAATTCCACGCATGGAAATTTCGAGGATCAGCCTTCTGGAACCGATCCAGCAGGCGTAATTCATTGTCTATAGATGAATAACCCTTGCTTAGAACCCATTTCCGATGATGCCATGCACCATAGGACTTGAAATTCTGCCGCAGTGCACTCTCTACCTAAAACAGATCATTTGAATCTTATTAGGATTACCTATGATGCACTTGCCTTTCAAATTCTAGGAAAACTAGGCGGATTTTCAATTTGACTCTAGCCACAAATAAGGAGAGGAAAAACTCTCCCGCCCAGAACACCAAATTGCTGAAGTAGGTTCTTCCACCAAGACCCATCTCCAACTCAAGAAAATTCCATTTACAAAATATTTCTTTTTTATTTTTATTTTCATCAAGCAAAAGAATGGCGACAGAGAGGACTAGAATTTAATTAGAAGAAGAACTGATTAATTTTTAAATCAATTGATAGTAAGAGCTCACCACTTTGAGTTCCTCATCGAAAATGGATTTGATGGTATCAGGATTAGAATCAGATTGAGAGACGCAGTGTTCAACGGCAAGCTTTCTGTAATTCCAAGCCGTATATGATTCAGGATTAATCTCAAGTAACCTAGCGCTTATCTCTAGAGCCTCCTTACTGTATCTGCAAGAATTCATATAATTCAAATAGGAAATCAATGGTCCTGAAACAAAGCACAGAATAGTTCGTATTTGCAAATACACAAGAGTTTTGGGGGGTGGGGGGCGAACATGCGATTATGGTGATTGGCGAGAAACTGAGACTGCAGCCAACGAAGCTTTTCAGCTTTGGCCGATAAAGCTGCATCATCTGCTGGTTCCAAGGCTTTGCGAGGCCGACCGTGCATTTTTAGCGTATGGATAAATAGGTACTATACGAAAATGGCAATGAAAGAAAGCAAACAAATCGGGGGTGTTTAAGGTGATTAATTCAGCTCCGAAGTGGCTGTAATTTAGGAACACTAGATTGCTTCAGCGACTTCAATGGTTTGGAGTCTAAACACTGCATACTTTGCCCAGGTTCGCAAGAACCAGATCTCGATATAACAACACATCATCTATACGACAAAAAAATAAAATAAAAAATCCAGAAAATATAGTCCAGAGCTCATTATACTCCGGTCTGGTGTAAATTTTCCATGCAATGTTTCGGGGGAAATTTACCAAAATAGAAATAAAAAAAAAAAAATTACTAATTTGGAGCACTGTTCAAACTATATACCAAATTAATGCTGACGCCACTTGTGGCAGTATCTAAATTTTTTGAAGTAAAAAATGGATTTCCTCTTCTTTAAAAAAAATGACGCTGCCACAAGTGGCGTCAGCATTAGTTTTGTATATAGTTTGAACAGTGCTCCAAATTGGTAAATATTTATTTTAAATTTTTATTTTGGTAAATTTCCCATGTTTCGGAAACAGTATCTTTTTCATGATAAAAATATAACATATTAATTTAATTAATTTTACATGCAATTTTTATATTGATCTCTACTATATATGGAGTAGAGGCTAGTATTGTTCATTAATATGACAAATAGGGAAAACTTATTTGTAGACATATAATTTCACTCAAATTTTAATAGGGTTAATGTGCGATTTTACTGACGAATTATTGGCTCAGGAGCGTCCAGCACAATTAACTATTAAGTGGACCAAAAATACCAACAAGCTTTTTAAAAAGGAGCGTTCAGCACAACGCCATTAACATGCGTTAACAAAAGTTAACCTCAGTTATCTAAGGTGCAGATTAGCCACGGACTCTTATTCTAGGAGCGGCCGGCACAAAATTCTAAATTTTACTAAATTAAATAATTTTCTCTCAATTGTCATTATTCAAAACTACTTGTATAGATATCTATGGACAAAAATTATTCATTCTTTAATTTTTTCAAAATTATAATTTGCTAAAATAAACAAAAGTTTTAATTAAAAATATAATTATATGATTTAAATAAAACTCAAGTTTGTTTAACATATATAATAAATTATAAAACACCTTGAGTTTTATTTAAATCATATAATTATATTTTTAATTAAAAATTTTGTTTATTTTAGCAAATTATAATTTTGACAAAATTAAAGAATGAATAATTTTTGTTCATAGATATCTATATAAGTAGTTTTGAATAATAACAATTGAGAAAAAATTATTTAATTTAGTAAAATTTAGAATTTTGTGCTAGGCGCTCCTAGAATAAGAGTTTGTTGGCCAATCTGTACCTTAGATAATGGAGGTTAACTTTTTGTTAACGGTGTTAATCTGAGAGCTCCTTTTTAAAAAGTTTGTTGGTATTTTTAGTCCACTTAATAGTTAATTGTGCTGGACGCTCCTGAGCCAATAGTTCGTTGGTAAAATCGCACCTTAACCCATTTTAATATGATAAATGTGTGTGTGTGTGTGTTTTTAATTAAATGCTTTAATTTTGCACCCTTGCTATAATTAATTCATATACAGGGCCTAAATGTGCCAATAGAGCAAGATTACAAGAGCTAATGATGTTAATAGAGCAAAATTAATAGTGACTTAATTAGGGGATAAAAACACACAAGTACCAAAATTAAAAATTGAATGAGAGTATAGATACAAATGAGTTTTTCTTATAGATAATATGACTTCACTAGTTAAAATTTAATTATAAGATAAAGTTTTCTCTTTTTGAACGTTTAATTGTCTATAGTTAATTATCTATATTATTATAAATAAAATTGATACATGCATAGATCGGTGGTGATAATATGTTACATAATACTCCCTCCGGTCCTAATTATAAGACAACATTTGAGAGTTAGTTTTGGTCCTAATTATAAGACAACATTCTAATAATTGTCAATTTTTTCCTAAAATACCCTTATTTTATTCTCTCTAGTGTGTTTGATTTTTTGTGAGTATATGTATGTAGACGCGTATACTCTTCCAGTCAATGAAACCTTTAGATATATGTGTGTGTATGTGTGTGTCTATGTGTGTGTCTACACACAAATATCTATAGACATTATAGACACACACACATATATATGTGTGTCTATATATATGTATGTATGTATATATGTTTGTGTCTACACACATATATTTTGTGTGTGTGTGTGTGTGCACATATATGTATGTATGTATATGTGTGTGTGTCTACACACATATTTTGTGTGTATGTGTGTGCACATATATATGTGTGTGTCTACATATATGTATGTATGTATATGTGTGTGTGTGTCTATACACAAATATATATGTGTGTGTGTGCGCGCACACACAAATATATATAGACACAAACACATATATATGTGGGTGTGTGTGTACATATATGTATATTTGTGTGTGTCTGTCAATATATGTATGTGTACAAATATAACACACACACACATATATACATGTATATCTTTGTGTGTGTGTGTGTTTATATGTGTGTGAGTGTGTGTGTGCCTATATGTGTCTGTCGATATATGTACACACACATATATATATGTGTGTGTGTGTGTGTGTGTATCTATATGTATACACATATATATGTATATATAGTAAGATCATTATTTCAATTAGATAGCATGTGGAAAAAAAAAATAGGTTGGAGAGACATGTGGTAGGAGCTATTGATTTACTTTCATTTAGGTCATTTTAAATTTATATAAGGACATTTTAGGAAAATGAGTAAAATTAACTAATTTAACTTCTTTCCTTAATCTCCCCAAAATCGGTTAAATATGTCTTATAATTAAGACCGGAGGAGTAGTATTTTTTATTTACTGGAAAGAAGCCAGATTATTGACCCAGAACTTTGCTATGGTCCATTGCTTACGTTCTCTTCTCCTTTTCTCATATCAACAATTAGATTGACATTTGAATAGTTTAAATTTAATAGTTTATAAAATTATTTTAAAAAAAAATATCATAACTAAAATTTAACATTTCTTATAATTTATTTATTTATTTATAATAATTTTGGCATAACGTACCCGTCAGATCTAGTTGAATGATTGAAATTTGAAAAAACAATGGAGTGGATATCCAAAAAATGGAGCAGGTATCTAATAAATTGATCGCTACATGAGGGAGCCGAGACTGTTACATATATATAAACCATAAATATCACTGAGACCATTCTCAATCAAATGACAAAATTCTTAAGTTGCATGGTATCATATCTATCCACCAATGATGAAAAACCGTTGGAAACCAGGAATCCACTGATTTTTCCAAAGCTCTAACTTATGCTCCAGCTCGAGTCTCTTCTTCCACTAGGTTTGACTAAAATAAGTTAATTGCTTCAGCAATCGGTCACATAGCTCATTTCTCGTGTCTCCCCATTGGAGGAAACAAAGATTTGTCCAGCCACAGTCCCAAGATTGTTCTCATCCGCTTGCAGATTTGTTGACCCATTTTCAAAAATCTCATTGTTATTCAGAGACACAGAACCTTCCCCAGCCAAAGAACCCATTTCATTTCGATCATTAATCGACATTCTAACGTCATTTTTCTTGGTTTCTGCAGCCAGCGTTCCAGAATCCACGATTGGCAAACAAGACTCACTGGATTGTAGGTCTTTTGATTTTCTATTTTCAAAAATGTTGCTGCTATCCAGAGACAAAGAACCTTCCACAGCCAATACACCTTTATCATTTTGATAATCAAATGACATTCCAACATCAAGATTTTTCATGGCTTCAGGTTTGGATTCCATGGTCTGGACATAAGGCTCATTGGATGGCAATTCGGTTGGCTTATTGTCTGCAAAAATGGAATTGTTATTATGAGATTCAGAATCCTCCCCACCTAACAGATCCTTTTCATTTTGATTATTGATAGACATTCCAGTGTCAATACTTTTATGGCATCTGCAGGCCCAGACGCCGATTCCATGACCTGGAAAGAAAAATCATTGGATGCCAATTCTGTTGAACTTCCATTTCCACAGAACTTATTGCCATTCAAAGACACAGAATCATCCCCAGCCAGCATTCCCTTATTGCTATTCATGGCACATGGAGCCAATGGCCTATATTTCATGGTCTGGATACAAGAATCATCGGATTGCATTTTCATTGACTCTCCATTTTCAAGGACCTTACTGCTATTCAGGGACAACAAGCCTTCCCCAGACAATAAGCCATTCTCATTTTGATATCCATTGTCAAAATTAGCAGCATTTGCAGTTAATGTTCTAGATTCCAAGGCCTGGACACAAGACTCGTCATTTACATTTGTGCGTGACTCTACCTTTGCTCCCACATGGGCTGCACTTTCAATATGATTACGGCCCTTCTTGTCTCCAGATTGTTTCTTTCTTGGTGGTTTCCTTTTAAATCGTGCTTTCTTGGTTTTTGGGACTTTTGAAGTCTCATCAGCCTTGCCAATTGCTTCTGCTCCCCTTTTCTTGCATGGAACAACTGTAAGTTTTGAGTGGCCAAATTGCTTTTCAGAAGATTGGGATGCACGGGATTCAATGGCTAATAAAGCAGTTCTGGCAGCTTTTATCTCTGCCTCTTTCTTTGTTCTTGCTGATGCCCCAATATATCTAATTCCCCCTATCTCAACTGTGCATGAATATGATGACAATCGCCCTGGTCTTTCATCCTTTTTGCATAAATACAAGGGCATTGCATAATTCATTTTCTGCGCATATTCCTGAAGTAAATTCTTGCACAATCCTGTTTCAATCTGGAATGAACACCACTAACTAGGTTACAAGCAGCAACTAGTATAACCAATAAAGCTGAAACAGGGTAAATTCCTAAACTAAGTTTTAGATAAAGCAATGGGAACATCGCCTTCCTTCTAAAGAAATAATGCAACCAGGAACAAATCAAACAAATTGTTCAGTGGAGCTACATGCTACAGCATTATATCAAACAAACAAGGCAACAACTTATGAAGTATTCTGTGAAAAACTCATGAAAGCTTCAACAGAATAAACAAATATCAAGCACCTAAAAGGGCTAGTGATACGATGAAACAATTATGCTGAAGTTGAAGCTCATGTATGTACTATATAGAGCTCAACATAACCTTAAATATTTAATCATGGTGTGTGCAGTGCACGTGCCCTGTAGCCATTAAACATAAACAATATTGTAGATTATAATAGCGATAGGAAACACATTTGCAACAAAAAGCTTTAAAATGTCAAAAACAACGGGGATGGTCACAAGGCCAAAAAAAGTTTTAACTCGATCTAATAATTAATATCTCATGTAATTGCTAAGTGAAATGCAAACTGTTCCATTGATGAGTGAGAAAATATAAAATAACTTAAATTTTGACAAAGTAAATATAATTTATTCCTCAATACTCAAAAGGCACCAGCAATTGCCATTGCATTTTATTTTCCCAAAATCTCAAACGTCTGAACATACTTCTCTGTATGGTAAGGAGGGCTAAAAGATTAGAAAACTGTGTAAGAATACGTATAGAAGCATTTGGTACGTCATTATCTTAAACTGTGTGAGGTACTAAGATACCATGATTTTCGATTTGGAGTGTCAATTGAAAGTTATCTAAGGGTATGTTTGGTTTGAGGGGAGGGAAATTTTTTTTCCAAAATTGAGTGTAGTGGGGCCCACAAGTTTTCCTCTCCCCTCCCCTCCCCTTTCCTCAAACCAAACATACCCTACAAAAGAACAATTTTTTTTGGAAAGTATGATGTGCTTCTATAATAGAAGGATTATATGCCTTGAACTATACTGGAAGGCAATTGACAAAACTAATGATGGGAACCCGAAACCTCTTCTGGTTTACTCCAGGAGGCCACGTGTAGGTTAGAGGGATTATCTGTTTAGGATTTCAAAGGGTAGTTAATAGCAGTTCTTTATTTTTAGTCAATTATGTTCAGTTATGTTGTTGTTCTTATCTTAACCAAGTCGTTAATTAGGTTGTAGGTCTATATAAGGATGTTGTGAGACAGACTTTCTATGCATCAAGTAAAGTATTATTCAATATAATTGTCTTGTCCTAGAGTTTCAGATCCTGACTCTAGTTCCTTTCTCTCTTTTAATTTCCTAAGTTTTATCATTTTGGTATCAGAGCCACTTCTCTGGACCAATTTGGAGTTATGGGAAACAATAGGAAGAAACAACAATTCACAAATTCTGCTATTCCTAACCAGGAGGCAGAATCATCAAAATCCCATGAAATCGAAACACCCACAGCCCCTAAAAACATGTCACAGAAATTAAACTTTAGTCTCCAAACTTCAGAGTTTAGATGCTGACATGAAAGATATGAAGAAACAGAAGGATTCAATCATAGTGGTCAATCATGAAGGGAAGGAAACCAGTAAAAATCTAGAGGAATTGGATGATTTTGAAGGAGAAACCCCTTGGTGGAGTAAACAACCGAATAGGCGGCCTCACACAAAAGTTGATTTCCCAAAATTTGAAGGAGGCGACCCTAGAGGATGGACGATGAAGGCAAACAAATATTTATGTTATCACCAGACTCCAGAGGGCATGAAGGTTGAAGTAGCAACGATGAATTTAGAAGGTGATGCCCTTGATGTATTCACTTGGGTCTCTTCCAATAGGACAATTAGTTATTGGGATGAATTAATTCAAATTTTCCAAAAAAAAAAATTCGTCCAACCAAGTTTCAAAGTCCTGATATTTACTTATGTGAAATCAAGCAAACGGGCACTGTCAAAGATTATCAGAAAGACTTTGTGGGGTGCTCTTCTTGGGAAGAGGGTTGGCCAAAGCATTGTTTACGGGCTGTTTTTATCAACGGATTGAAGGAGGAATTAAAGGCAAGTGTTAAAATTCAAAAACCTCGCACCTTATATAAGGCGTCAAGTTTGGCATTGGAGTTTGAATCTAAAATTCAATCACAGCAAATCCAATGCTATTCTCAACAGTTGACGTATTCAAGGATAGTTGATAATAGGAACCCTTGGAGTGATAATAAGGCTAATTTGCCACGTCAGCAAATTAGAGCAAATCAGAATCCCAATTCGACAGGTTATTCAAAATTCAAAACTGCCACAATCTTTAGGATACTCTAATATTCCCAATTCCGTGCAATCTACAACCGTTGCAAATCAAGAACGCCAATACCGTAGTGATAAAGCCTTGTGCTATCGGTGTAGTGAGAAATTTTCTCCGATTCACCGTTGCAAAAACTCACCTTGATTAATGGAGATTGTTAGGATTCCACATCCCCTGTTGGTTTATTCAAGAAAGAGGAAAAGTGTTTAGGATAAGTTAGAGTAGTTATTCCTAGTAGTTACCCTTATCTTATCTAATTGGCAGTTATATTTAGCGAGTTATAGGTGGTTATAGGAAGTTGTATTTCTTGCATTATATAAGTGATTGTACTACGTTTTATGAAGGACATGGAATATAATCAGATTGTATTGATCAAGTTGGCTAGAGATTTGATATCGACTCTAGAGTTTGTATCTGAAATCTCTAGCCAACTTGATCAATACAATCTGATTATATTCCATGTCCTTCATAAAACGTAGTACAATCACTTATATAATGCAGTAAATACAACTTCCTATAACCACCTATAACTGCTAAATAAAACTGCTGAATATAACTGCCAATTAGATAAGATAAGGGTAACTACTAGGAATAACTAATCTAACTTATCCTAAACACTTTTCCTCTTTCTTGAATAAACCAACAGGGGACGTGGAACCCTAACAGAGATCACCAAAAAACTTGATGATTCGAAGTAAGCGCTGAAAAAGAGGCTCTAGTCAACTCCAATTTGGCCGAAATCTCTTTACATGCAATCTCGGGAAATTCTTCTTCAACAACCATGAAAGCCAGTGGCTCCCTACTCTCTGAATCGGTGCTGATATTAATTGATAGTTTGTCCACCCACAATTTTATCTCTAATTAGTTGGTGGCAGAATTGAACATTGCAACACATCCTCTACAACCTTTTGGGATTCAGGTGGGAGACGGTTCCATGGTTTATTGTAAGGCAATCTGCAAGAAGCTAGAAGCTAGAAGTAAAGGTACAAGACTTGCTAATATATGATTATTTCTTCATTTTCTAAGCGGGTAGTGTTGATATGGTACTCTTTATCAAATGGTTGGCCTCTTTAAACACTTGTTGAAGCCAATTGGCAGAAGATGTTCATGGTGTTCTAGGTTGGTGAACGCCATTACAAACTTCAAGGGACACCAAAACCTGACTCATCACCTTCATTTCGCAGCACCAACCTTAATAATTCTCCACCGCCAGAACCATCTTTGGGCCTGTTTGGGGGGTTCCAAAACCTAGGATTTGTCACAAGTCTACCAAACACCCCTCTTTTTTCCAGAAGCTATTTTATATCAAAACCTAGGTTTTGCAATAAGTCATCCAAACACCCCTATTTTTTGCTAGAAGCTATTCTGCATCAAAACCTAGGTTTTGGAAAAAGCTATTTTTTTCTGATTTTTCTCTCTGTCATCATCAGTTTTTTTTCAGTACCAGTCAATATCCTTAAGTATTTTTTTTAGTACGCTGAAATATTTTTTCAAGATTAGTCATTACCTTGAAATATTTTTTCAATATCCTAAAAAAAAAAATTCAAAGATCATGAAGTATTTTTCCAATATCCTTAAGTATCTTTTTAGTACCCGTTAGTACCTTGAAATTTTTTTTAAAGATTAGTCAGTACCCTAAAATATCTTTTCAAAATCATAAAATAAATTTAAGACCATGAGAAATATTTTTTCAGTACCAATCAGTATTAAGTATCTTTTTAATACCCTGAAATATTTTTTCAATATCTTAAAATAAATTTTCAAGATCATGAAATATTTTTCAGTATCAGTCAGTACCCTTAAATATTTTAATTTTGTACACAAATTTATGTAAGTTTTGGCATTTATTATGAAATATAATGGTTATAATATTCAAAATACAACCTTATCTTTTATATGCAATTATACAAAAAGCTAATGTCTTTTTTGATCAATTTGACCCTGAAAAAGCTATTCTTATAATAATATCCAAACACTATCATTTTTATCCAGAAGCTATTCTCCAAAAGTCATTTTTACCTCGTAAATCCCAAAAGCTATTCTCCAAAAGACATATTTACCACGTAAATCCCAAAAGCTATTCTCCAAAAGTTACATCTAAACAGGCTCTTTGTCTCAATGCAGTGACACCCTCATACACCAATTTGAATTGTTGCAAGTATGAAGGCGTCTTTGAGGAGCCACAACACCTTCCTCCAACTCAGAACCACTATCATGCAATACCCCTCTATACTAATGTTGTTCCTCCCAACATTCGACCTTATAGGTATCCTTATTCATAGAAGGATGAAATTGAGAAGAAAGTGGAGAAATTGCTAAGCAAAGGGTTTATACAGCAAAGTGTAAGTCCTTTTGCTAGTCCAGTTTTCCTTGTACCAAAGAAGGACTCTTCCGGAGAATTTCTATTGACTACCGTGAGTTAAATCGAATCAACATACCAGATAAGTACCCAATTCCCAATATAGATGAGTTACACGAGGCCAAATACTTCTCCAAAATCGATCTCAAATCTGAATACCATCAGATTTGTGTCCTTCCTGAAGATGTCCACAAGACTGCTTTTAGAACTCATTCTAGGCATTACGAGTTCATTGTTAGGATTTCAAAGGGTAGTGATATATGAAGATAATAATATGCATTTAGGGACCTAATTGTAAGATAGGCCTAAGGAACTAATTGCAAATTAGATAGTTAGTAGAGTAATTAGTCATTAATCCTAAACTAGCTTTAAGTTAGTGACTTGAGAGAGGCTATAGTACTATAAATAGCCACTCCTCCATTTCTGTACAATCAGATTTCAGATTTGCTATGACTATGCATTGAATACAAAATTGAGAGTCTTAGGAGCTCTCTTCTCTATCTTCTCTTCTACTCTCTTTCTTGTGTCTCTCTTCTACATCTATTTCTTAATTCTAGATCAATAAACATAACAGTGGTATTTCATGCATTGGATCTCATGTCTCAATTAAGAGGAGTCATGGAAAGAACAGGTTCAAAATCCCGATCAATGCCTTTTTCAAATCCGCTGCAGCTGCAATACTTCCTTGACTGTTCTTTTTCATTTCTGATTCTGTTCTCTATAAGTTCTCTGGTTTTGTACATCAGAAATCTAGATTGGTTTGGTTCGGTCAGATCGTCTGGGTCAATTTTTTGGGTTCTGGTTCAAGATTTCTACACTTCTGTTTCAAGAATTTATGGGTTTTGGTTCAGTTAAATTGGTTATGTCTTCTGTCCGTCTGATTCATCCCCCCTGTTCCAAGATTTCTAATCCTGGTTTGGCCAGAAATCATTGTTTTTTTTGGGATCTAGTTCGGCCAGAAGTCAATTTTGGGATCTGTGATAGGCGGTTCTGGTTTTGGTGCATCATATCTGACTGTAGGCATTTCTGGTTTGATCTTTCTCGGTTCTGTCATCATCAGCCTATGATCTTCCAAGTCCCTTGATCTGGTTCGCTGCTACATGGTTGAAACAAGGCTTCAAAAATGGCAAAAGAAAGGTTTCAAACCATCGAGCAAAGGCTCCAAACAATGGATAACACGCTACCAGGGTTGTTGGCTGGATTTAACACTGGTTTGGCAAATTTGCAGCAAGAAATGCAAGAATTTTGTGCTGCTGGACAAAGTGGTCCAAGAAACCACGATCACTACCAAGAAAGATACCAAGACCGTCGGCCAGGACAACCATAGTACCATAAGCCGACCCAATTTACAAAAACGAAGGAGTGGCTATTTATAATACCACAACCCATGAAGAAGAATTAGAACACAGAACAAAGAACCTGTGTTCCTACTGTCATGCACCCTTTTCCTGTGATCACAAGTATACTCAAAGGGAAAAATTCCAGTTACACTACATTAGCCCAAATCTGATTTAAGATACAAGCAACAAAGCAATGGCTGAACCAGAAAACGAAATCGGGGAGGAATTTGCCCCTCTCATTTCTCTTCATGTCATTAATGGAGTGGATACAAATGAATCTATGAGAATTCAAGGGAATGTGGGGAAAAGAATTATTCAGGTGTTGATTGACAATTGTAGCACCCATGATTTCATGGACTTTGATCTTGCTGTCAGATTAGGATGGAAGGTCACAACAGCTCCTCTTGCAGTGGTTCAGGTTGCTGGAGGAAAGAAATTAGAGGTTTTTAGTGTGTGGCATGGTTTCAGGTGGAAAATGCAAGGGTTGGATTTTGTTTAAAACCTTAGGATTATCAAACTAAAGACATTTCAGATTGTATTGGGGTTGACATAGTTAAAGACGATCAAAAGCGCCTTGTGGGACTATGAGAAGCTATCCATGCAGTTTTGGTACAAGGGTACGTTGTGTGAATTACGAGCAAACCCTACAAATTCTTTGAAGGTGGTTCCTTCCACCAAATTAGAGTTTAATCAGCATATTGTGGCACCAATTTATCTAGTTCAGATGCTGCAACCATTACCGAAAGGGTGCAGTACTGATCTGGTAGAAAACCCAACAATTCCAGATCTGCCAGTTGAGATCTAGAGGTCATTAGGGAGGTTTGAGGGATTATTTGATGAGCCTAATAGACCTACGACTTTGTATCACAAGTGGACTTTTCACCTGCAATATTCTCCTACAAGAAGCTTGGTTATCAGTTGGTTCAAGGGAAAATTAGTGAAAATGCTGCAAGGTTCTGTGCATTTGGTCTAAATGTTTTTTTGGATCAGCCTTGGACCCATTATTTCCATTTGGCTCATTCCAACAAGTGATTTGTACTTGTGGGTAGCAGCATTCAAGACAATGGTTTCTACACGATTTCACAAGTTTTCTAGAATTTCAGGGCTCAGTTTTTAGTTTCAGATTTGAGTTTTTGTTGTTCAGCATCCTTGAGGGCAAGGATGTTTTAGGGAGGGGGTATTGATATGTAAAGATAATAATATGCATTTAGGGACCTAATTGTAAGATAGACCTAAGGACCTAATTGTAAACTAGATAGTTAGTAGGGTAATTAGTCATTAATCCTATACTAGCTGTCAATTAGTGACTTGAGGGAGGCTATAGTATTATAAATAGTCACTCTTCCATTTCTGTACAATCAGATTTCAGATTTGCTATGGCTATGCATTAAATACAGAATTGAGAGAGCCTTAGGAGTTCTCTTCTCTATCTTCTCTTCTACTCTCTTTCTTGTGTCTCTCCTTCTACATCTATTTCTTAATTCTAGATCAATAAACATAACAGGTGGTTAATAGCAGTTCTTTATTTTTAGTCAGTTTTGTTGTTGTTCTCATCTTAACCAAGTCGGTTATTAGGTTTTAGGTCTATATAAGGATGTTGTGAGACTTTTTATGCATCAAGTAAAGTATTATTCGGTATAATTGTCTTATCCTAGAGTTTCAGATCCCGCCTCTAGTTCCTTTCTCTCTTTTAATCTCCTAAGTTCTATCAACTTGGCATCTAACTTGGTAACTAAAACATCTAGGTACCCCTCGTGAAGTAACAACAATGTACCAATTATGATTATAAAAAAAAAAGAACCTCCTCTAGACATGCCAATCAGATTGGGATTTGAGAACAAAAGACAAATTGAAAAATATTTACAACTAAGAACAAGAGACTTTTAGGTTCCTCTATAATAAAGATAACTTACAACAGGCTGGGTGATGGATTGATTAATTTCATTAGATTTTGCCAGTTCCACAAGAGCAATCTCCGCAGCTGACTGCTCTGCTGCTTTACGGTTGAAAAATCCAGGCAAAGAATCATATCTTACATTATTGACTATGACTGTGGATCTGAAAGAAGGTTGATGTGAAGGTCCTTCCTTGATGGTTTCATAGACAGGTGTGGGAAGTCCCACTTTCTGTGCATATTCTTGTAGTCGGCTCTTGAAAACATAACAATTTGAAACACCTAGCATAAATCAAGAAGAGAAATAGATAAGTAAGAGGTATCAACCATAATCTCAAACCACATGTACCATTTTTAATTAGAGCCAGCTTCATAAATCTTTCAGTTGTCTATTAAGCAATATTATGAAGGGAAAAAATACTGACTACCCAAAAAAACCATTAGTATAACAATTAGAACCTCAGATGAAACCTTTCTTTTTAAGAATAAAAAGTTTATGTGAGTTGGAGAAGAAACCTATTTGGTAGCCACTTAATTTTTCTCACATCTTTTTTCCGGTCCTGAAAACCATCATGTATGCACAAAAGGTGATGGGAAAGACTACATATCATTCTAGATCAAATCAGCTCAGTGACAGTGAGTCAATCACAAATAGTCACCCAGATCCTACGAACCCAAGGACATCTATCTCTTACAAAGAGATCTTTTCGCCCTTATTAGTTTAATTAATTGTTGCTTATACTATTCACTGCAGCATTGGGGGTTAGCATGTGGGTTTCAAAGTGTGCAAGCAACAAAATGCTAAGATCATCTCTTCCTTCTTCTATTTAACCAATAAGCTTTCATTACACACGGTTCTGTATCCAATTCCATGAAATTCATTTGAATGATACAGATTAAGACGTGAAAAACTGGAAGGCCAAAATATTTCTTTACAATCATTATCATGTAATCAATTAGCACATGGAGCTTAGATAACTCCAAACACCACAACAGCAAGGGAGGCCGTATTGACAGAAATTAAGCCCGAACACTTTTAAAAAGTTCAACATAAAACAAGTTAATGCGTGACTATTATAGTGAGAGTTTAGAGACCTTCACAAAGAGATGCAACCAAGCAGACTGAAAATGGCAGGCATGAAATAAGTTAATATATATCTATTATAACGAGAGTTTAAAGACCTTAATATAAAAGATGCTAAGAGGGAAACTATGCATACAGAAAATCAGCTGAAGCTGTAGGAGTTCGACAAAAATAAAAGTCCTGTTAGTTGCTTACTTCACTCAGACTTGCGCGTAGAAATCTTAAACTATATTGAAAGCCTGCCTGAAGCAGACTTTTAAGCCAGGCAACAAGATACCCAAACTATGGGCCCAAAAAACACGGGCTGGGTTTCTCTCATAATCATTTTCTCATTATCCCTCAAAATCTCTAAATCATATCCGTCCAATCAATCATAATACTACTTTAACCTCTCTCTCGTCTTTGCAATCAACAGCTCAGATGGATTAATGAGGAAAAATGAGAAAAAAGATGAGGAGAGAATCCTCTTCCAAAAAAACACATACACATACGCAAACCCACAAACTCAGGCACGGAAGAGCGGCTCCGAGTTGAATTTCTTTTCCCAATAAAAGAAAGGACTACAAAACCTAAATTTTAAGAGAATCGGACAACAAAATTGAAATAAAGGACAAGATTAAACTTTTGATTGATAATGATGTAGAAAACCTAAATGTCGTTACTGTCTATGATTCAAAGTTTATTTGCATCACTATCACTATCACCTTAAATCGAAAGAAATTTTTTTTCTACTTATAAAAAGTTAATTTTTTTTGTTCGAAGAAAACCAGAACCAGGGTTATAAATACTTCCGGACGAAACAATAAGAGAAAACGAACGGGCGCAAAGGGAAAACGAAAAATGCATCATACCGATATCACTAGGTAAAGCGACCATAAATAATTCATCTCGCTCGGAATTCAAAGATATTAAAAGACAAAATAATGAAGGGAGGCCAATTTACGGCACGAAATTGCAAATACCGTCGGAGTTCTTACGATATATAGCTACGTTCAACCCCAGAAGAAAATTTTTTAAAAAAAAAAAAAACCTTGGTGGTCTTCGTTGGTGAGCATAGCCCCAGGCAGGTCCAGAAGAAAACCACTACAGGGCTCCAAGCGGGAAGCAAAGATGATGAGCACAAATCTTCGCGTCTGTGTCTCTGTGACTACTGGGATCTGGGAAGAGCAGATATATACTATACAGGAATGCGGAAAATGAGAGTACAGGGTGGGTAGTTGTGGTTGACAACTAATGTACTGTTATATATGTGAGCCGAAGGAACAAGGTGGAAAGACAAGCAACTGTGCTTTGTGCTTGAAGTGATGGAATCTGTTGCCGCACTGATTCTATGTAAGTGGAGCGCCTCTATTGGATACGTTCTGAGCAGAGTAAGAAACAATCGGGCCTTCCATCAGTACCGTACAACGGTGGATTCGTTGTTCATCTGACGGTGGATCTTCCGGAATCAGATGCGTTTGGGGTAGTGCTCCAGAAATGTGTTAAACTGAAGCGTTCGATTGATCCCACGGCCAGAGAAATCTGGAGCTCCAAAAATAAAAGAGAAAAAAAATAAATAGGAAACCTTTTGGCTGGATAGTTTTAAATTTTGTATTCTGTAGAATAACTTTTTTAGAGCAAGCTTTGAAAAAAAAATTAAAAAAATATGCTTAAATCATTGTTTTAGAAAATGTCTTAAATGGTGAGATGAACGATGATAGAAAAATTAGCTTTATTAGCAATATAGCACGATTATCATTAATAATAATACAATGTTCTCCCCTTTTCTCTAATTTTATAATGTAAACCAAGCTTTCATGATGAAGTTGGAATGACAAACTTGTCAAGCACTATGATGATTTATGGGTCCGAGTTGTTCGTTATAAGTATCGATGTGGGTCTGAACTATTACCTACAATTGAGCCAAAGATGATGGGGTCCAATGTTTAGTCACTAGAGGTGTACGAAGATGTTCAGGTTCGTTGGAAGAGGACGAGAAACGAGATTTTCTCTGTTAAATTTGCTTAATGAGACACTTTTAAGGGATGACTCTCTGGTAGACACGTTTTGGCATAAGATGTGGAAGTTGAAGGTTCTAGAATGGTGCAAATTGTTTATTTGGCAGACGGCTTGCAAAAGATTGCTCACAAATGCATCCCGGCACAAAAGGGGCCTCTGTGTTGAGGATGGTTGTCAAGTGTGTAGTAGATGAACTGAAGATCTCTTCCACGTCTTGCATGGCTGTGAGCAGACTAAGTTCTTATGGCGTGAATTAGGGTGTATTTGGTTTGAGGAGAGGGAATGAATTCCTAGGGAGGATATTGACCAAATTGTCATTAATGAGAAGAATATTCCCTTTTGTTGAGAATGTATTTTTGGAATATTGAAAATTTTTCATGAGCTATTTAGTAAAGATGAGAGAAAAAATTTATCTATCCTCTTTCCCTCCCTCCCATCAAACCTTAGCGCACCTCGCAGCTTGGCGTTGCTTCTGCTCTATGAAATTTAATGAGTGGTTCCGATGGAACCTTCTTATGTCCAGAAGCAAGGAGAAGGAGGAATAGCGAGTCCTGTTCACATTTATCCTGTTGGTGGATGTAATGAGTCCTACATTAGGGAGCCAAGCTCTTAGAGTGAGGTTTATAAGTCTATTGGGTTCTCCTTTCTCATGCGTTAGCTTTTGGGGATTGGGCTCTCCCTTTGGGCCTGTGCTTGCCACATTGGTGATTTTATTGAGAGTCGATGTTTTGGAGAGGACTTCCCACGGAGGGGTTCTGACGGGCAAGGCCGAGTGAAGTGACGTGCACGGAGGGTTTTGACAGGCAAGGCCAAGTGAAGTGTGTGGAGATGTCGGTGACTATGTAATGAGTCCACACTAGAGAGCCAAGTTCTTAGAGTGAGGTTTATAAGTCCATTAGGTTCTCCCTCCTTATAGGCTAGCTTTTGGGGATTGAACTCTTCCTTTGGGTTTGTGCTCGTCATAGTGAATCTGTTTGAGAATCACAAGATTTCAAACAGTAAGGTTATCTCTAGAGCTATAATGAATATATAGCCTCAATGAAGCCTTTAGTAAGTTTCATAAAAGCAATTTTAACATGATGGGCACACATGGAGAATGTGGATGGTGCTTTTTGTTATATCACGAACAGTAGTGCTTGTGGTGGAGTTTTGCGAGATGAGATGGCGGGAAGCTTTGTCCGAGGATATATGGTGAGATTGGAGGATGGAGATGCATTGTTCGCAAAGTTGTGTGGATGCATTCATAGGTTGAAAGTTGCATGGGATATGAGAGTAAGGAGCGTCATTCTTGAGTAGGGGTGGAAATAGGTCAGGGGCCTGTGGCTTGGCCTGTCAAAAGCCTGGTCAGGCCAAGGCCTGTTTTGTCTTAACAGGCCAGCCCTAGGCCTCCAAATAGGCCTATTAGGCCTGACAGGCCGGCCTGTTAAGAATAATTTTTTTTTATAAAAAACATTAATTAATATCCCTCCTGGCTGTTTACATTAGGCCTGTTTAAATTAAGCCTATTGTCGGCCTGTATAGTGTAAGCCTGTTTCCGACATGTTTACATTAGGCCTGTTGTCGGCATGTATATTGTAGGCCTGTTTACATTAGGCCTATTGTCGGCCTGTATAGTGTAGGCCTGTTTCCGGCCTGTTTGCATTTGGCCTGTATACTGTAGGCATGTTTCCGACCTGTTTGCATTTGGCTTGTCTTCGGCCTGTAAAAAATACAGGCCTCTTAACAGGCCACAGGCTAGGCTCATGCCAAAATTTTAGCCTGTAACAGGCCACATGCCAGGCTCAGGCCACTTCCTTACATAACAGGCCTAGCCTGTTAAGGGTGAGGTCTGGCCTAGCCTGGCCTGTTTCCACCCCTATTCTTGAGTCCGACTCAATGCACTACTACAAAAAAATAGTTTTTACTTCCATAAGAGACATCTCTTTTTAAAAAATGGAAATAAAAAATAAAGACGATAACATTTTTGTAATTATGTGGAAGCTTTTAACGTCATAATTTCAAAAAAAGGACGTCAAAAGTAACTTTTGGGACACCTAAATGGACACTTTCAGTGTCTTAGGTTAAAATTAGGATGCAAAAAAAAAAAAAAAGAATTTAGCAACATTGGCGGAGAATAAGTATTTTTGGCATCCTAAATACATGTTAGGATGCCAAAAGTAATATTTTTGGCGTCATAAAATGAATCTGGGACACCCAAAATTTCCAATAAGTCGTGATCCTTCTATTCATTCCACACACATATACCATGTTTTCTCAGTTCTCACCATTCGTAGTCTCTCTCTCACACATATTCTCCACTCCGCTCCTCCCCTCCTTTGCTCCACCTCTTCGTCGCTCCTCAAATCTGTGAAAGACGGAGGCGGGTCTGCCATTTCCTCTGCTCTGCCCCTCAGCTCCAGTGTACGCGTGCTCCAACAACGACCCACCAGCAACGGCCGCGGTCGCATGCTCCATTCCTTACGGTGCTCCCTCGTGCGTGCCAACGGCGAAACGTAGCGAGGTTGCAAATCAACAGATTTGGGTTGCCTTATCTGTGCGCGCCGTCGAGGTTCCAAGTCTCACGGCTCTGATTCTCGCAGCTCCTTGAGGTAAATCAACACTCGCGGCTCCTCCCTCACCAGCGTTTTTGGATCTGGATTCCCCCCCCCCTTTTCTTTTGATTGTTAGATCTAAAATTTTGGATCTGTTAGTCTGTTAGCCTTGGAATATTTGGATTTGTATTATGTATTAACTGTATCTGCTAATCCTAGATTAATTTTTTTAAATAAAAGAAGACAAAATGATATATTTAAAGTACAACATAGTCCAAGCAAAAATACAACATAATCAGGTGAACAAAATAAAGATTTCAGGTCAAAAACAAAAAAGAAAGATTACAAAAGTGCTGAAAAAAAAAAGTAAAATCAGTAATAGAAACTGAAAAAAAAAGAAATATATTAAAATTGCCTCCAGCAGGAGGATAAATGTACTTAGAAAAAAAATTATCTTTTAAGTGTTTAGAAAATTAAAAATAAATAAATTCATTGCAAAAAATTTCGGTTAATAGGCTAAAATATTTTAAAAGTTTTTACAAATGGATACAGGGTATTCGGAAGTTTTTAAGAGAATAATAAATGTGCTCAGAAGTCTTAAAGCATGGGACGATTTCACCCTTCCACTAATGTAACACCCCAATTTCTAACAGTTATGAAAACATAAAATCTCAACGATTTTTATAAATAATTACTAAAATTCAAAATAACCAAGTTTGGGAAGTGTTACCGCCGCACTTGTACCGGGACAAGTGCAAGGCTACTTTATTACAATAACATAAGTCCAACTGAAATAAAAATGTTTTATTCAAAATAAATAAAAATAAAACTAAATCACAAATCATCAATTGGCCATAAAAACATTTCGTCCTAATGTGCACACCTCTTCCCAAAGTTGCTACTAGTGTCCCGGAAACCTGCCAGACACCACTTTGGGAAGAACGGATATAATCGGTTCACATCAATACATATCGGAGGCATAAAGCCTAAAGGTTGTGTTCATCACTTTAGGAGGCACCATCCCAAAGCTATCCTCCCACGATTTTAATTATTTCAATCACACACAAAATAAAATTCTCAAATTAAACCATAAAATAACTTCTCATGAGTTCCCATAATGTTCTCATAAGAAATTTCCATAACCATAATTTAAATCCCTGACTCTACTCATTATCCAATTTTTCCAAATGATCCACGTTTATTGACCAAATCTTGAAGGAGTGGCACCTAGGGTAGAGCAATGGGCGGGTTGGGCAGCCCATGCCTGAACCCATAGCCCGCCCATTTAACTTTAAACGGGTATGAGTTAGTCCATACTCATACATCAACCCATTTAAACCCATGTTAAATAGGCTAGTATATAAATGGGTAGGCTAACCGGATTTTGGGTAACCCATTTATATTTCACAAATTTATTTTTTTTGGAAAATAAAACATATATAAACATTAAGTATCATTCTAAATTATGAAATATGAATCTTCAAAATTCAATAATCATAATTCACACAAAAGAAACTAAAGTTAGACAAGTGTCATCATAACATAATTTTGATATTAAAACTCTAAGTGGGGAAATGGTTAAATGTGGAATAGGTATTTCACGGAAACGTGACATATTATTGTTCAAGTGTCCATATAGTTAATAAAAAATATATATATAACTAAATGGATAGGTATAGGCAGCCCGAATGCGTGCCCATAGCCCGTCCATTTAAGTCTTAAATGGGTGAATTTTAACCCGATCCGTTATGGATCTTTTTAGGTGGGTTAAAAATAACCCAATTGCATTGGGTTGTGGGCGGGTTCACTGGGTTGCGGTTCCACGCTCAGCCCTAATGGCACCTTACCATTTTTTCCGACTTCAGTTTTGTCAGATGAATGAAAGGAAAAATAGGCGCTTTGTAAAAAATTACATCCCACGCCATCGTCGTCGTCCTTCATCTCCTCCCCTTCCCCAGAAAATCGCCTCCCATAACCCACTTCTCGCCATTTCCAGTTCTTCTTCTTATTCTCCCTCGCTCTCTCTCTCCCCGAAGGTTAGGGTTTTGCGAAGCTCGTTTGTGGTGGAGGCGCGAAGGCAAACGACGCCGTTCAGTTCATTAAAGCTGCATCTGATGCCGAGGAGGTAGGCCGTACAACTCATCCGAAACGCAAGGCTGAGCAAGAGCTCCCTCATCCTATCTGCTGAGCTGAAGCTCGCCGGCGTCACCTTCCTTGTATCTGACCTCTCCGCCGACGATTCTGCTACTCCTAGGTCGCTGTCTCTCCTCTCTCCCTCTGGCTTACTGCTTGCGTTTTCTTTTCTTGCATCCCTGATTTTCGTTTATTGTGCTGCTGTGTTAGAAACTAGTGGGTTTTTAAAAAAATTTCCTGTCAAGGTTCGGATACTACCCTCCTAAATCCTCCCTTTTGATCCAACCTTTCAATGATACGATTACAATTGTTCTCTTTGGCTATTATATTCGTGTGAATCAAATATTTTTGTTTGAGTTATGGTGGACAATTTGCTGATGTTCGACTGTGCCAATATGATATGATCCTTCTATGCAAATAATTTTTCAATCTGTGAAAACGCTGAAGTGTTTAAGTTCTCTCTATCAATCTATGCAAATATTTTAATGTTCAATATGCAACTTGTTGAAAGCAGGAAGTTTAGTATTAATTAATTATTACCTTTTAATATTTCCTTTAATTCTTTATATCCTAGGACTAGATATGCATATAATATCTATGTTAATTCTCAGACTGCATGGAGGATTCAGGGCAAAGAAAAAGACGGCTGGAAGAAATGCGCAAGCAAGCTGAGCTAAGTGAAGCCACCGGTGGCATTAAAGCTTCTGTTTCTGGCATTGACTCTCCTCTCTTAAATCCTCTGATTGAAACCACTTCAACTATGCCAGCACAGGATAAGTCGTATTCTGCCCCAAGATTTGACTTCTACACAGATCCTATGGCTGCTTTCTCGTCTAACAAGAAGAGCAATGTCCAGACAGCACTTGACCATTCCACTCCCCCTACTTTTGTTGGTTCACCTATGGCTCAATTTTCATCTCCACACATGCCTCCACCTCCGTGTCCAGGTACTGTTACTTACATCTATCCTTAACTTGATACTCAAAGCTAGTACTTGCTATTTGAGCTGTTTGGGAATTGGGATGCATAATTGATTGTAGATTGCCTAAGATTGCTCCTTCCGTCTTGCATTTAATAGAGGAGCACACTTGATGACTGAAAGATGCATCAAGTAAAAAATCATACGATATGAAAAGGGTTTTCTAACTGTCAAGGGAAGGAATTACAGCATCCTGTAAATTGAAGTGCAGACTTTTTTCCCGATATGAAAAGAGAACTGTGTATTATATGCCAAATGGCCTTCCAATTTTTTACTAGAAGTCCCCCAATTCAATTCTTTTCACACACACGTGCAGGGCCTTAAGCCACGTTATATAACCACCAAAGCCCAGAACAATGTTTCTTCCATACCATCTGATCAGGTGCCTCGGTTATATCTAATATCACGTTTTGGATTTGATGACAGTAGATTCTGCATGAAAAAGGGTAATGGGTGTAGGTTTGTAAGGAGAGGAGGAGCTTTACTGCTTTATCCACTATACAATCTTTGACTTGAGACTCGTAGTTGTGTTTATTTTTCATTGTAATATACTGCATGTTAATGAGCTTATTGTGTTGGAAAATCATGCCATTGCTCTGACTACCGTTCCTTTTTTCATATCTGATCTATTGTTCACTGAATGTAACAGAATCAATGAATTCACAGATGACTCACTCTTTCGCTCAAGGATCACCGATACCCAACAGAAACCCAACCTGGACTGGACCCAGAGGGTCTGCTCAATATCATTTTCCACCCCAATATCGAAGTCCTGGATTTGGAATATCAGGCAGGCCTTTTTATAATTCTGGACAGCACATAACTCATCAATCCAGGCACAGTCCCAATCATTCTCCAGGATATGGTCGTAGTCCCGGTCTTAGTCCAGGAAGAGGCAGAGATGGCTGGTACAGCACTAGAAACAATGCTTCAGGGTGGGGTGGTGGGCAGAGGCTGAATTCTCGTGGTTGTTTCTCTAGTGAGGGCAAGCCACATGATGTAGGTCGGTTCTACAAAAAGTCTATGGTTGAAGATCCATGGCAGCTTTTGAAACCTGTCATATGGAAGATGACGGATGCTAGCTCAAATAATATATATACTCCTGAGGGTTCAAAATCCTGGGCTTCAAATTCATCATGTACAAATAAAGGAGGACCTTCTCCTGCTCCAGTGAAGTCCAGTTCTCAACCAAGCCTTGCTGAGTACTTGGCTGCGGCATTCAATGAAGCTGCTAATGATACCGAAATTGTATAAATGCTTAGGAGCATTATCAGGTTTGTCAAAGAGGCAGTTTACTGGAGCAAGTGTTGTACATATAAAAACGCTAGATTTTTTGAGTTCTTTAACCTAACTGGCATGCCTAGATTTTTAATATGAATTGGTAGACACCCAATCGCTGTAGCTGGTTATATGCTGCAACTATTGACTTGCCAAGGAGATGCTATGGCGAGGGAAGAGAAGCGTTACTGTGTTGTCGGGAATTCAGAAAATGCTACAGATGGTTCTAATTTTAGATGGTCTCAAGATTAAAAATCAAAAGATCTTGTTTAGTTCTGTTCGGGAGAAGACTCTACCATAGGGGATTTTGATGTGATTCATCTGGAAGTGGTGAATTTGCCAGTAGCAAGATAGGTATCGTTCCCTGTAAGTTTGGTGGTTCTGATATGATGTAGGGTTGTAATATTCTGTGTTCTGGATAATGTTTCTCTGAAATTGAAATAAGAACCGTTCAGCCGCTTCTGCTTCTCACTCAAAGTGTATAATCCAAATCATAAAACTGTGATTTTGACAATTCAAAAACACGAATACTCACATAATTTAGACCATTGTCTAAATAAAATTTACACTTTCAAGTTACTCTTACTCATTTTCTATAACAGCATCTAAAATGTGGCGGATGGAGCAAGACTAGGAATGGAGATTGAATCTTTGCCACTATATTTTTTCACAAATTAGTAGTTTAAAAAAATAAAAGGGCCAACCTTTAGGTATGTTTGGTGTTTGGATTGGGTTGGGGAAAGGGGGAAGAAATACTAGAAAGAAAATTTTTCACGAATGATAAATAAATTTATTATTTTGGGGAGTTTTCGTTCTTAATATTATTACCCTTTTTTTTTAATCCAAACAGAGGGTTAGTCTTCAAGAGCCAAGTCTTTTCCTCTTCTTGATTCTGATTCTAATAAGAATGACCTTTTAGCCTTTTTTGTTCTATATTATACCTATTTTTCAAATTCAAAGTTGATTTTAATAGGGCTTAAACAAGCTGATTCTTAGAGCTCGACTTTAATTAAATTAACACCTCTAACTATGAGGCAGCTAAATTCCTTCCATGTACATATTTTTTATAAATCAAAGTTGACTCTAAGTAGCTTGCATGCAAAGTTTTTTCAAACGGCTTCTGAAATCCATGTATTCAACCATTTTTCTAATAGTTTTTTGAAGAAAACTTAAATACTTGAGATTATCTGCTTAATGTATTTTTTTCCAATTAAATAAAAAAATAAAATTAAAAGTATCAATCTAAGACTTCTTTTATACACATCAATCTAAGACTTAGTTATGTAATAATGAGTAGAAAAGTCAATTATTATAACTTAAAAGAATATCGCAAGTATATAAATTCTAGTACTTAGTTTTTTTTTGGTATAACATGTAAAGGTTAAAAAGATACTACCTCTAATTCTAAAAAAGAGTTCGATAAGGAATTTACTTTTATCCTAAACATAATATCACAATCCACATTATTTCCCAAATTTATAATTTTCTCCCCATATTTGCGCTATTGATTGCAAATAGAAAAGATGTTTCCATCATGTCTAGTTACAATGCACATAATTAGAAAAGGTATTATAGACAAACCAACACATTTATTATAAATAACTAACTTCCTTCCTTCGTATCTACAATTTGGTTATTTAACTCTTAGGACCCGTTTGTTACAAAGAATTGGTAGAGAGAGAAATGAACTTTAGAGGAGGGAAATGAAAGGAAATGAAGATTTGAAAGATAAGGGAATATGACTTGAGTTGTTTGGTAGGAAGAAAATGAAGAGGTGGTAGTTGGTAAAGAATTAGGAAATGTCTATTTTACCCTCAAAAGAAATTAATTCAAAATAAAAAAGAAAAATATTTTTTTTGCTAAAATATATTTTAAAAAAAAAATATTATTGTTAAGTTCGAACTCGTGAAAAAAAAAATTAGTCAAATTTGAACTTTCCTGCCAAGTTCGAACTTCCCGCCAAATTTGAATTTCAGGGGTAAATCTGTCAAAAAACCACTTTCCTGGGAAGAAGACAACTTTCCTTCCATTTTCGGATGGAAAGCATCTTCCCTCAAATAAGGGAAGATGAGTACTTCCAGTAAGTTGTTGACTGGATTTCTTTCTAACAAACACCCAAAATCCATGGGAAGATTGGGATCTTCCCTTTCCCTCCCTGAACTTTCTTTGTAACAAACGGGTCCTTATATATTAACAACTGGAGCGAGTACTTCATATAGCGAGTACTTCATATGCAATCTCTTCATCTGTCAATTTCCCTGACGCTAATCCATTTTCACCATGACTAATATATTTATTACCACTTATAACGCGTTAGAATCAAACTGACAAATTTGAGAATCAGAAACACTGCCTAAAGTACCCAAGGGTAATAATAAGCAGCCAACAATCAGTACGCTGACCATGCATCTCATATGTTATCAAACATCAACAAGTTAAAAAGCTTCTGAAAAAGCCATAGCTATGAACTACCCATAAAAATCCCCCTAAGTTAGACCTCCTAATAGTATAGAAAATCATAATGGCATGGCCTAGTGCAGAATCCAAAGTCTTCACTAAGGTTTTTGCTCGCAACATATTTCGTCCATGAAGGTGTGTATAAGCTGATCAACTAAGCTCGGTGGGTCATCAATCAGTGCATCCACAAAAGCACTAACCACCCTTCTCTCTTGTGGATTGGCTTTAAGGCTGAACCAAGTCAGAAATTTTACTCTGAAGTTTAGGTCAATGTGACCTTCATGCTCTAACCATTTGACTACCCTGACTGAGTACTCATAATCATTTTCCTCCAAGCGCTTTCTGCCGCCCAAACCTGTAACTTGTCTCATTTCGTCCAATTTTGTAGGTGTGGAAGGTGAAACTGCAGCAAAAATTTTAGATGTAACAGATTCAATTGATGGAGGCTTTGAGAGGAACCCTTCAATTCTGCCCCTGAACTTATCAGAGAAGGCAAGTTTTGCAGGACGGTCCCTGGAGAATGAGTTGACGTCAGAGTTGGCAGATTCCACGCGATGATGATTTTCAACAGCTATCCTGTATTTTTCCTGAGCATGTATGTCCAAAGTGGTAACAGAGGATGCATGAGGCGAATATCTATTATGATCCCTGTAACTGCCAGTTCTAGCAACTTTTGAAGGAGATACACTGGGATTACAAGGGGTGACCCATCTAGCTTCTGCAGTGCCCAGAATGCCCGTGCTGCTAAACAGAGAAGCCTTGCAAAAATACTCAGTTGAAGGATAGAGATTTTCCAACTTAAACTTTTTTTCTGGCCTTAATACAATGAAGGTGGGTTGTTCAGAGTACTCCATTGTTGATGCTCTGTGCCAGAGCCTGCAACCCAAAAAGTCTTTTAAAAGATGATCTTCATACCCTAGCACAATGACCACAGAGGTAGGAAGGCACTCCTCAAAACGGATAGTGCATGCTGCCAATATAAATTTCGAACCAAATCAGTCAAGAAAACTGAGAAACAAGATTCACTGATAAAAGTAATGAATTGTATCAATCATATTGCTTGAGCTCTTTTTCCATGAAGAGCATTTGAAAGAGTGAGATTTGGGGCAAATGAAAACAAGGACAAAACAATTGGGAAAATTGCATCTAAGGACTCAGTTCAAAATATTCATGTTGAAAGATCATTAGATGTAATTTTTCCAAAATTATTTGTACTAGTCAGATGACTATAAATAATAGATGTCCATGTAATCACTTTAGTAATTTTCTTGTAATGAAAGATGAGGTGGAGCGATGGATGTCGCGCGTGAAAGTAAAATATTGTCTGAAGCGCAAGAGCGCAATTTTGATCATACCAATACTAATATCTGTCTTCCCAAGGGTGTGTTGTATATCCCAACCATCTTATACAGTGAAAACCAAAGTAGTTCACTTAGAAGCTCGATGAGGTATAAAACCAAAAGTTTATATCCTTTCCCTATTCCAATCGTTCCTAAAAAGTTTGGAACAGCTATGACAAGCCTTTGGCAAGAACCATGTAAAATGATAAAACAAAAAATTACACAGATAAAAATTATTAGTAGTTCAATTAGAAACTCAATGAGCTGACCATAAAAATAAATAAATGACTTACTTGGTACATTTTTCTTTGCCACAGAGTAAGGGTAGAAGTTAGGAAACATTGAATCAAAACGCTCAACTGCATAAGAGCACAACTTCTGAACCTCAGCACCACATGAGAGCCTGTTCACAATGCCTCGTGTCATCCTTAAGCATTCCTGATCCTGAGGCCCCACTTCATTGTTAAGCAGTTTGAGAGCAGCCTCTACAATCTTATGTAGTTCCTTGTATACCTCAGTCCCTAATAGAATTCTATGAGCCAAGGATATCCGAAAACACAGTATATCAACTCTTCTGGCTTCTTTTGCAACCAATAATTGCTTTCTCCATGTCCTGAGAGATTGAGATATCACTACAGTTAGTCAGTTTCCACTTTCTTATTTAAAAGATCCAAAAGGTTTAGGACTATTTCAAGACAATACATTCAGAATCAAGTGACTCAAGTTTGCTGGATAGTAATAAATCAATTCATAATGAAGATTTGTTTTACTAGGTTCCAAAATATCTTTTGTGTTTTACACTAAGCTCACTTAAGATACCTAAGTCTCACTGCTTGTATATTACACCTATAAATGAATTAATATTAGACCTGTTTACTCATATCTCAAAAGTAATCCAACTAAGGCAAGTGTCATATTTACCTAGCATCAATCAATATACATCTCTCTCTCTCTTTCTCTCTCTCTCTCTATTTCAATCTCTCTCTGCAAGCATGCATGACTGCATGTAAATTGATTTCTAGTTCTAAATAGCACATGCACAAGAGTTGACAGATTTTTTTATGTTATTTGTAGTTTGCTTAATCAGAGGACAGTTTCTTAAGACCCAGCAACATGATCATAGTCCAAATACATGCATGCGTTTGTGGAAACATAAAAGTGTAAAATTGCTACTAAAGGTTGTTGTGATTTCTTGCGCAAGCATTGTGGATTAGGCGCCTGAAACTGCAACAAGCAACCAATATAGCACTAGCAATAGAAACTTCTTTCATATGTAACACTGCCTGCTAATTAAAATATGAATATCTGACAAAGATATAATGGGGTTTCTGAGTGAGAGTGTGTGTGTGCACGCATGAATATGCTATCATATATGAAGTGCTTACCTCATTAATCCATTAATTTTTCCACAAGAAACACAAGAAAAACTTACATCTAACGTTGTACTAAATATGCCCTTCAAAATGCCAGACTTCTTAGAATTCAAAGCACATTGTAAATGACAAGACATTCCACATGAATCCTTCTCATCAAGATCAGATCCACAGGTCAGCCATAAACTAGGATCCTTGTTATCATCATAAAAATGACAAATACAGCAAGAACATCTCTTACAAAAAGCATCTTCAGGACACAATGTAGCTCTGCATGCAACATTCTGACACAGTAATGATTTTACTTTTTCCTCTTTATTATTCGCCAGAGGAACATAATGTGAATCTTGAGATAGAGGTCCACTTTTCCTTTTAGAACCAATGTGACTGTTATTTTGGACTATGCGCAACTTGGATTTCCTAGAAATTATCTTAAGAAGATACTCTATCATTTGAGTCTTAGTATATCCAGTGTACTTCCTCTCTTTGCCAAGTTCAGCACAAATTATTTCTAGAAGCTCCTTGCGGGTAAAGGAGTAGAGCATATTTGTGGCATCTTTTGATTGTCGAGCAATCTCTTGAACTAGCTTTTGTTTGTCTTGCAAATTCAGTGCGCCATATTTTGCAGGGTCAAAAAGAAGACCTGTATTATGAATGACGATTAGTTTGAAATGTCCCCTTGACATGGACATTTATACACTATTACTCATCCACCAAAAATGTTAATAAACAAGATATCTTAGCTTGTGCAAAATATTGCAGAATTTATTTCAATCTAACTAACAGAAATTAGAAAATTCTCAAACACACAGACCATAAACTGCTTTCTTATTTTCTGTTTCCGACTGGATGCTGTCATACACCTGATAGATTCCCAACCTACAATATCCCCCTGAATAATAATGTAAAGGAGGTGCAGTAAATCCAAGAGGTAATTGACAAAAATTCTACATATTATGTAAAAACTACATTTGTTCTTAAGGTAAAAGTATGATCACATTGTACCACAGCTTGAGTTATTATAAAGTTCATAGGCATGAATAATAACAGAATCAGTGGCATTTACAGCACCAGTACCACAATTTGGAAACCCAAAATTATGGCGAATTGATTGCATTTCCCCAAATTTTTCTCAGTCAAATACATGTTCTAAAGGACCAAAGTAATTTCAGGAAAAGTCGGTACATCTAAGAAACCGTTATCTGCAGAAGCATGTAAGGCATCATGGGGTTCACTAAAGCACACCACAGAATATACATCATAAATTTAAAGAGTCCCAAATTCGACTGTGCTGATCAAATGAGAATGAACCCATAGTCTGCAAATCCACCCGGCTAACTTAAGCCCCTACCCCATTCCTTCTCCAAAATAAAAGGGGTGGATAATCAATTGGTGGAGTGATTTCATGGGTATAACTGTGACGGATTTGTGAAAGAAGAATTGATTGAATATTATTGATGTGATAACATGTATATATACACAGTGAGATGCACATGGTTGAGCATCATAAACAGATTAGTTGCAATACAACTGAACACTAACTATACAACAGAATACAACTGAATAATAACAAAATAACAAACTAACTAATTATGTTACTCCTATCACCCCTCGCAAGCTGGAGCGTGAATGTCTTTAAGACCCAGCTTGGATGTGAGCTCATGAAACCGTGCTGGATGGAGAGGTTTTGTAAAAATATCTGCGATTTGATCAGCAGACCGCACAGCAGAATATGAATGACCTTTGCACGAACTTTTCACGAACAAGATGACAATCCAACTCGATATGTTTAGTCCTCTCATGAAAAGTGGGATTAGCAGCAATTTGGATTGCAGATTGATTATCACAATAAAGAAGAGCAGGATCAAGATGAGATATGTGAAAATCATTCAAAAGGTAAATCAGCCATTGTAATTCACAAGTAGTAGAGCCCAAAGCTCTATATTCAGCTTCAGAAGAAGATTTGGAAACTGTAGCTTGTTTCTTGGCTTTCCAAGAAATCAGAGATGAACCAAGAAAAATGGCAAAACCAGTGACAGAACGACGTGTATCCACACAACCAGCCCAATCAGAATCACTATAACTACGTAATTTCAAATCAGAATCAGCTGAAAAGAAAATTCCAGCACCAGGAGGATTCTTAAGATAACGAAAGAACACGATGAGCTCTTTGCTAAATGAGTGTCACAAGGTCTGGACATAAACTGACTAAGTTGTTGAGTGACAAAACTTAAATCAGGCCTAGTTGTAGTAAGGTATTGCAAACGACCAATAAGTTTGCGATAAGAGAGAGGATCAAGTAGAGGTGTACCACGATCTTGAGAAAGCTTCAAATGAGGATCCATAGGACATGTAGCAGGCTTGCAAGCCAAATAACCAGTGTCATCAAGCAATTCCAAGGCAAACTTGCGTTGAGACAGAAATATACCAGCTTTAGAACGAGCAAGCTCAAGACCAAGAAAATACCGAAGTTCACCAAGATCCTTAATGGTAAAGGCAGAATGTAATTGTTGTTTAACTAGCTGAATTTCAGCCAAATCATTTCCAGCAAGCACCACATCATCAACATAAACCAGAATAACAGTAAATGAAGTGGAAGATGCTTTAAAAAATAGAGAATGATCAGATGCTGATTGTGAATAACCATAGGATAACAAAGCAGTGGAAAGCTTAGAATACCATTGGCGACTAGCTTGTTTCAAACCATAAAGGGACTTTTGTAATTTACACACTTGATTAGGATGAGAAGGTGTAAAACCCGGAGGGAGATCCATATAAACTTCTTCATGCAAATCTCCATGTAGGAAAGCATTGTTAACATCTAATTGGTGCAAATGCCAATGTTTTGCAGTAGCAATTGAAAGCAATAAACGAAGTGTAGTCATTTTTGCAACCGGAGAAAAAGTGTCAAAATAATCAATACCTTCGGTTTGAGTATACCCTTTGGCCACAAGTCTAGCTTTATACCTTTCTATATCACCGTTGGCTTGAAATTTAGTACGGAACACCCATTTACAGCCAATAGTACGCTTTCCTGGTGGTAAAGAAGTAAGAACCCAAGTCTGATTTTGCTCAAGAGCATTAAGTTCTGCAGTCATAGCATCTCTCCACATAGAATGTTTCACAGCTTGCTTAAAAGAAGTAGGATCAGGAGAAATAGTAACAGAATTGACAAAAGCTTTATAAGTAGAAGAAAGGGAGTGATATGAAAGAACAGAAGATAAGGGATATCTAGGACTACCTTTGCATGGTGATTTAGTAGCAGAAGATAAGAAGGCACAGTGATAATCCTGCAGATATGAAGGAGCATGATGGGGTCGGTTTGAACGACGAAGGGAAGGAGGTGATGGTAAGGGAGGTGAAGTAGTAATCGGGGTAGGAGAATGAGGGGATAAAGGTGGGGAAGGGAGTGGAGTGGAGTCATCAAGTAAAGGAGAACAGAGTTGAGGTTCTGGTAAGGGAAAAGATAGTGAAGAGATGCTGCCATTTTGAAAAGGGAACACATTTTCATGAAAAATTACATCGCGAGCACGAAAATGTGTTTTTTTGGGCATCCCACATGTGACGGATTTGTGAAAGAAGAATTGATTGAATATTATTGATGTGATAACATGTATATATACACAGTGAGATGCACATGGTTGAGCATCATAAACAGATTAGTTGCAATACAACTGAACACTAACTATACAACAGAATACAACTGAATAATAACAAAGTAACAAACTAACTAATTATGTTACTCCTATCAATAACAATAATAAAGAAAGATTTTTTTACATGAAGGATCAGTGACTTAACTACATACGCGAAAACCAGGAGTTAAGGGAACAGAAATAAAAAAAAATCATAAAAAATAGTGAAGAAATTATGCACAAATTCCCATACACTAGCTTTTTTATGCTCTCTGTTCGGGTTTGTGTAATGCAAACAGGTAATCAGCAAAGTAGAAACGCAGTGCACCCCCAACCGAGAATGCAGAAGAAGAAACATAGAGAGGAGAGAACACAGCTCTAACCACCACCAAAATGCAAGCGCAACAGAACCCCGAGACAGTTCAATGGGTGTTAAATAGGCAGTAAGAAATTATATAACCTACATTGTCAAAAGCACAATCCCCACGACCAAATAAAGAGAAAATAGAGCGAAAACAGAAAGCGATAAACACCACAAAGGAAACAAAGACCGTAAAACCCCATACAACGGCAGTAGACAACAAGAGAAAAAAATAGGAAGGGAATGAACCTGGATGCGCCGAGTTCGTTTCTATAAAACTCTCCTCCTCTTCGCTCATGATTCTGAAGAAACCAGTGTACGGTTTATCTCAGTAGTATGAATGAATTGAATTGAGGGAGGGAGGAGAGGAGAGAGATAAAGAGAGAGCGGGTCTGAGAGGCAGAACTGTGGGTATCATGAAAGCAATAAATACTGAAATACAAAATTTATGACATAATTTGATTAAGTGGCATAAATAGAATTGGCTAAGTGGTTTTTATTTTTTATTGATTATTTTCTCCTTTTTTATTATTATTATTTTTCCTTCGATGGATTCTTGATGATGTGCTAATGCTCAGTCTGCTCTGCAAATCTGCATGAAACAGCTCACGCGCCAAACACACCCGGACCCTTGAGATGAACGACGATTTCGGTTTCAGTTTGGAGTGAGTGGGGCATGCTGAATGAAAAGGAAACTCATTCAATACCACCTTCGTCTGGCTCCGTGATTCTAGTCGATTCTTGTTAAAAAAGAAAAATGTATAAATTAAATATGAAAATCTGAATTAACCTCATATATATCAAAACGTATTAATTACCCTAAAAATTAAACGGGTGAAAGAACTTTCGTTTAATTATCCACAATTAAGATTTTAAAAAAATACTGTTTACTAAAATAAAATAAAAAATACTCATGAACCGAGAAGTAGTTTGCGATCGCAAGCCGTACATCGATCGATTCTTTCTTGAAAAAACTGGGAAAAGCCCCTGTTAAAAGTAAATTTTATTCCTGACAATTACATGGTAAGTATCAAGCAGTTTGCAAATTTCGTACACACAAAATACTAACACCCTGATTTGGGTTTTTTTTATCAATACAAATTTTTTATGAGAAACTTTTTCCCAGTTTTTCCTTCTTTTATTTGGCCGTGAAAGGATATTTATTGCTTAGGAGTGGCATCCAGTTCCTGATCACTGATCAGTCTCTCCCGTGGGGGCCAATTTCTTTTACGAAGAATATTTAAGACATTCTAAAAGTCCTTTTTTATTGTAACTTTCCTAAAAACTAATTTTTTATTGCAACTCCAAATGCCAGCATAATACGGAGCACTAGCTAAGGCTGGGCAATAAGGCTGTGTTCAATACTCTCAGTTCTATAAGGCAGAGTTGAAAGATATTAAAAAAATTAATTAAAATGTTTATATTTATCATTTTTTCTCCAAGTTATTTTGTCTAACTTATAAATTGATATAGGAGTATAATCTAAGGATGCGCAACCTATAATATACTCCTTCTGGTCCTAATTATAGAATATATTTGACTGATTTTGGAGAGATTAAGGAGAAGAGTTGAATTAGTTAATTTTACTCATTTTCCTAAAATGCCCTTATACAAATTTAAAATACTATAAATAAGAGTGAATCAACAACCTCTGTCACGAATGCACATTAGGTGCACATACTTATGTGCCTAATTATATGCTCATACCTCTATTAGAGGTATGAGCATATTTTTTATTATTTTTTTTATTTTTTTATATATTGTATTTATTTATATTTAAATTATATGCTGCTTTCTAGAAATTTTTTTGCACCAAGTATCTCAAAATTAATTACTTTCCATGATACTGGTGTTACAGATAAATGCAGAATTGGAAGCTAATTAATTTAAGATACTGAGTGCAAAAAAAATTACAGAAAGCAGCATATAATTTAAAACTAAATAAATACAATACATAAAAAAAATAAAAAAAAAAATGTGCTCATAGCTATAATAGAGGTATGAGCACATAATTGGTCATATAAGTATATGCACCCCTTCTGTCACATACCTCTCCCACTTAGAATTTTCCTGAGAGACACACACACACACATAGATATATGTGTGCGTGCGCACATATATATTGACAGACACACACATATGTATACATATATACATACATGTATACACACACTCATATATATGTGTGTGTGTGTGTTTATATATTTATCTGTAGACACACACACAGTATGTGTTTGTGCACACACGTGCAAATTAACGTCAGTTGATCAATAAATAAATTAAAATCTAATAATTTAAAAGTTTTACTAACTATAAGAGTCTACGCACCTATATACATATACTCACCAAAAACCAAACACATTTGAAAGAATAAAATAGGGGTATTTTAGGAAGAAATTAACAAAAATTAAAATTTTGTCCTATAATTAGAACCAAAACCAACTCTCAAATGTTATTTTATAATTAGGACCGGAGGGAGTAATTAAGTAACTTATTTAGATTTTTAAATTTTTCTAAAAAAAGTCAACTCTATTTTATATTTATGACCGGATGAAGTATCACGCCATTGCTCAAAACGTGGGTTTCCTGTATGTCAAAGCAAGAGTCTGTGGTTTCCAAATTGGACGCATACGTGTTAATCCATCTTCTCAAACGACTGTGAAAAATTGTTCCAAGGTGAAGAGTCTCAGACTAGGGATCTTCCATTAACAAATTCGACCAACTTCATATTCTTAGCCATATCCTGTTCTTACTTTGCAATTACACAGATATAGAATGTTGTCACCTTCCAAAAAATGAATAATCCACAAATCAAAGGTTGAATGGTAGTCTCATTCCTTTTAACATTCACATATCGTACTTTGTTGGACCCTACGTTGCTTTTTACACTCTCATGGTCCATTATCATTCCGCTAAATTTTCCTTTGTTGTTGCGTGTTCTAGTACTTCTTTGTTTTTTAAGCCACGTCGGTTTTTTAAACAGAAGATATAGTTGATTTTTTTAGAGTTAAGCAAATAAAATAAGTTACTTAATCATATCATATGTTGTATATCATTAGATTATATATCAGTTTATATGTTGGGCAAACTGGTTTAAAGAAAAAATAATAAATATAAATATTTTTAAGTAGTTTAATTACCTTATTTAATTTTTCCAAAAAAGTCAATTACGTCTCATAGTTAAGACCGGAAGAAGTAATACAATGGATGACTTCCATCATGTGTGCTAGGAGTGTTCATGATGCCCATGGTCTTGTGTGTCCGCTCGAACCCACAAAAAGATCGCCCTGCCCAGCCCAAGAAAAAACAGTCCAAACAAAATTGAGCATAATTGAGTTGGGCATTTTTGTGGGCTGGGCTGGGCATCGGGCAGGGTATGCTATATTATATATTTTTATTTATGAGTATTTGATTATTTGTTACGATATATGGTTGTCTTTTTAATTTCAAGATTCAAGTTGTAAACTTATTTTGAAATATTCCAAAGTATAAAATTATGGATTTCATTTAAGTTTCCAATTTTTTTATTCGAAGAACGTTAGCAATTAATCAATGATCAACAAGAAGAGAAAGAAGATGACTATCGGGTTGGTGACCATTTTTCACCCTTCTCTCTCTCTTTCAGTTAGGGAATGTTTTTTTATTTTTATTTATGGGTATTTGATTATTTGTTACGATATATGGTTGTCTTTTTAATTTCAAGATTCAAGTTATAAACTTATTTTGAAATATTCCAAAGTATAGAATTATGGATTTCATTTAAGTTTATTACCCATAGAATGGCGGGATATCTTTTGGGCAAAATGTTAGGGTCTCGTACCCCATGGTCTCGTCCAGTCAGCCCTAGTTATGAACACTCCTAATGTGTGCTTGTGTATATCCGTTTAAATATTAAATCGGATTTTTTTTTTCTCAGTCATGACTCGTAATACTTTTGACACAAAATAAAAATAAAACATGCGAGGGTCAAAACGGAGAAAGTTGGCGCTGTCAAAGGATTGTGTTTAAAATGATCACAAGGAGGCGAAATAAACATGGTATATAAGCTTTTTGTCTCCTTCTTTTTCTTTTTTTGGCCAATCTAACTCCCTAGAAATTTTTTAGACATATAAATTCATAAATTAAGAGAATTCATTGTCAAAAAGACAAAAATGAAAATATCGATTACATAGAACAAAAATTTATATATCAGTTTATATGTTGTTAGTAAATGTGAATACCTCGCATGGCAGAAATTTGAATATTATTCACCGTCTTACAGGGGTGGATCCAGAAATTTACGGAAGATGGCACAATTTGCAGGATACTTGGGGGTTCGGGGGCAGCGCCACCGAATTTTTTTTTTAAAGAAAAGGTTTAAACACATTAAAAAACAAAAGAATATAAAGGGATAAACAAGGCTAAGTATGGTTAGAAATAACAAAATTGTTGTTAAAAATAGCAAAGGCAGGGCACTAAATAAGTTCAAGCACATATATTTTAATAACAAAAGTATATTACAATAAAAATAATTACAATATCATCCTTCTAAGCCTTATTTATTGGAATTTCATCGTAATTGTTTTATTATCAATGCTATAAAATACATCTTCTTTAATATAAAACATTAAACAAATGACGAAAATTTGATTCAGAGAAGCAGGCTATTTGATTCTATGATGCAAAATGATTCTCTAGTATTTGAATTTAACCCTAAATTATATATATATATATATATATATATATATATATATATATATATATATATATATATATATATATATATATATATATATATTATATATCACACGTCTTTTTAAGGGGGGCAAGTTGATATACCTGCATCCGCCTATGCCGTCTTATAAGGAATTACTCCCTCTCTTTCTTTTTTTTTCTTTTTTGTTGATATAAGAATTTTAGGAAAGGGGTTGGGTTCACCCACGATCCAAAGGCAGGGCGAAATTTCTTTTTCTCCTAGGTGATACCGATGTTGGGCAGAGCAAGCCGTCTATTACCATTCAGGCGTTTACCTAGGCATCTAGGAGCTAGGATGCCTCCCCCAGCGCCTTGACCAACTCCAGGATTGAACTCTCTCCCTTTGGTGAGAGTGTCCGACCCTTTTCCCGGTTGAGCCCAAAGACGAGGGGTTACCCCCTCTCTTTCTGTCAGATTTAACCCAGAATGATTTATATTTTTTAATTTAGTTCTCAGAAACGGGATGGGCTTGGAGGAAAGCCAACTACTGGCCCCGACATTTTTTTTATACAAGGCCCTGACGCTTTTCATTTTGTGGGAAGCACGGTGAACACGAGACTACTATACTACGTATACAAAAATATTGGATCAAGTGATGAACACTTTAAACAAACTAATTTAATTCAGCACAACTGGGAATTCGCCAGCATAATTGTAGCAAATAAATCAGTGATTAGTACTCCCCTCTGTTCTTATCATAACACATCAACTAATAAGTATTTTTGATATTTTTTATAAGGCACTTGCAATTTTTGAATGAGCATTTAATTTATCTTTTCATGTCTGCCCATATTTAATAAGGGTAGTGGGAGAGAGTAATAATTAGTACCCCTCCGATCCTAATTATAGGAACATTTTTGTAGTGTAAATTGCACTACAAAGTGTTCCTATAATTAGGACCGGAGGTAGTATAATATTTGAGTTTTGTGTACCATTCTGGTTCTATTTATAAGTCAACTTTGACCAAATCTCACATACCAAGGAAAGTTAGTTGACTCAATGATTATAGGGTAAATTTTCAACTTTGCCTTTATTTATGATTGAGTATTTTTCAATTATTTCTTCTCTATCTATCTTCATGGGTGTAATTAATATTGATAAAATTGTCACAATCTCATTTATTACATGAAATTAAACTTATAAATAAGACCACTTTTTTTGGTCAAAATGAACTTATAAAGAGGACCAGAGTGGTAGTTAGTAAGGACAATATTGAAAATCACATGAATTTTAGGAGAACTTCAATGTTTTTAACTGCTTATATTATATTGTGGGAATTAGTACTTGGTGCCTTACAATAAAAACTAAAGGAAGTATTTAAAATATACTACTCTAATCTTATTTATAAGTCCCTTTTAACTAAA
This sequence comes from Acacia pycnantha, assembly GCA_025563575.1. NCBI lineage: Eukaryota > Viridiplantae > Streptophyta > Magnoliopsida > Fabales > Fabaceae > Acacia > Acacia pycnantha. The sequence goes on along the minus strand of JAMWYP010000075.1, from coordinate 2,056,918 downwards.
TCACATATAACAAAGAGATAGTTAGCTCAATGATTATAGGGTTAATTCTCAACTTTGCCCTCATTTACGAATGAGCATCTTTCAACTTTTGCTTCTCTCTTTATTTTCATTGATATAATTAATATAGATAAAATTATCATAATCTTATTTATTTTTTAAAAGAGGACTTATAAATAGGATTAAATTTTTTTATTAAAAGAATCTTATAAGACTAAAAAGAGTAGTAGAAGATATTAATTACCGAGTAGTTGTCCAATAAATGGATCAAAAAAAATCATTGGGACTCGGGAACAAGAAATCCTGAAAGTGAGATTAGATATTTAGACAAGACTGATTAAATAGTTACAACCTGGCCTATCACGGGATTGGCTGAATCGCGCCATTTCTATCCCATCCTTGGGGACTTTCCTTCATGGGACGTTCTCGCTGTTACAGTGAAGGTGATGAGTAACTAATTTTTTTTTTTTTATTCTGATAAGATTTTAATCATTTAAATTTGGGTTAAGGAGTAATTTGAGCAACAAATTATTGGCTCAGGAGCGCCCAACACAATAAACTTTTAATTGGACCGAAAATACCAACAAACTTTTAAAATTGTAAAGTTGGCACAATCCGTTAGAAAAGCAAATTAACGTCTGTTAGCTCTACTGTAGAAAAGCAAATGTGTCAGTGTAGTTTCTTTCTTTTCTTTTCTTGATAAAATTAAGCATCCTATCATAATCTAACACTTATCAGCATCCAGCAAACTTGTGAGACCCATATCTGGCTGTGAAACCACCTGGAAACCAGGCATAGACGATAGACCTGACTTCGCAAGCTGGTCTACAGTAGCATTAATCCGTCTACTGATGAGTCGGACTTCCACGTTCCAATTTCGATCGACCACGGCTTTAAGCTCTTCAACCAAACCTCTGTCCGCATGAGCTTCGTTCAAAGGACTGCGTATCAAATCAATAGCATCGGTTGAGTCAGATTCGAGAACCACCTTGAATCCCAAATCCCACGAGAGCTTTAGACCGAGAAGGCAGCCCCAGAGTTCTGCAGTAAGGTAGTCTCCCTCCTGCCCTTTGAACTTGAACGCCTTCACGAAAGCTCCATTCTCATCACGAAGAACACCACCACTCGCGAAACCAGGATACAGATGCGAGAATGCACCATCGGTGTTGAGCTTCACCCAACCAGGCGAAGGGGAACACCAGTGTTCGCGTGCCTCAATCGACTTCCCCATCACTGTAGTTTCATCCTTGAAGAATGTTTAAAGAGATTAGCCAAATAAAACCTAATATGTAAATGAGATAGCAGATGAAATTTTACTGAACAAATGACAGATAAATGGACACAATTTGTCGAAATTCATAAAATGCTTCCCAAATCAGTGAAGCAACTGTCCTAGTAAGAAAAAATTGACGAGAAGAAAAAAATTACTTTACCTTGAAGGTGATTGAAGATCGCAGGTGCTTTTCTTTCAAGGAGAGGAGAGTAGAGGCGAACTTGAAGCTGAGAGAGGAAGCAGAATGCAGAAAAATGGGTGTCTCGTAAGACACAAAATGAGTTGAATAGTGGGAGTGAACAATGATGAAACTACAGTGACACATTTGCTTTTTTATAGTGGAGCTAACGTAACAGACGTTAATTTGCTTTTCTAACGGATTGTGCCAACTTTACAATTTTAAAAGTTTGTTGGTATTTTCGGTCCAGTTAAAAGTTTATTGTGTTGGGCGCTTCTGATCCAATAGTTTGTTGGTCAAATTGCTCCTTAACCCTTTAAATTTTGATCTTAAATTTGAAATTTTTAATTTTTTTAAATGATAAATTCATGAGAAGCGATAATTATAATATTATCTTTATGTTTAATTCTACATATAATAAAATAAAAATTTATTTAAAATATAAAAAATAAAATCTAAATCATTTAAAATCAATTTAATAATAAAAGTGGGTGACAAGCACATTTTTACTTATTATAATGATGAGCATAAAGCATAAAATATGCTCCCCATACTCAGTCCTCTCAGAGCATGCCAGTAATAGTAGAATTGTAAAACTACCTTAGTTGATTTTGCTAGGATTATTAAATACTTCATCTAAGCCCGTGTTTTAAAAAAAAAAAAAATCTAGACTAAACGCTATTTGACATAGGTTCATTTGGAGAAGATGTCTACGTAAACTGATACATTTTTTTTTCTTACATACTTAACTTGTAACTTGTAAATTATGTTAAAAAAATAGCTTTTAATGCTAATCCAACACTCATTTATTGAGAATTTCCTCATTGCTGATACTTTCTTTCGGTCCCGAGATGCTTATCAAAAACAAGTGAGGAGGATAATGACAATATCAAAGTAAAAAATGAGTAACATGTCATAATAGTACTGGTACTAGTTTATTGATAGCTCAAGAAAATTTTGAGTGATTAAATTATTGGCGCGAAAGTGTGGCCCACACGCGGGCCATGAAGTAATGATTTAATTGAAGAAGGAAGTCAGCGGGAGGAATTTGGTTTTGACAAGCTTCTTCCACGACTCAGAAACAAACAACCAGAAATTTCTTTCCAAGTTAGTTCCCCATGCATTAAAAGCATTAAAGGAGGGGACGGTTGCGGTGTGACTGTTGTGTTTGGTTTTCATTGAGGCTCTCTGATAATTGAATATTTTATATACTTATTTTTGTCTTTTGAATAATAACTTAGGACCCTTTATCTAATAAATAATGGCTTTTATGTTTATTTGGGCCTTGGGCCTTTTATTGCATTTTAGCCATTTTTAATAATAAAATTCCAGTTTTGTATTACTTCACTATTTCTACCATAACTCTTGAACCAGACATCGGATTTGCATCATTTTTGTCTCATATTTCAGATGATTCAGAGAGATACAATTGTTATGAAGACATCAAGAACCAATTCGGTCAAGAGGGCGGTCGATTTTGGAGCCGAAGTCGGATGCACAATTCTGGATATTATTTGGACCCGAATTTTGTAATTTAAGTCCAGCTTTATTTTATTTCGTTTTGGGCTAAAACTATTAGGGCCCATTTTCGTTTTAGGTTATTTTTAAGTAAGGCAGCCGCCAAAGACAGAGGCATTCACGAATTCGGGATTTTGACATTAGGGTTTCACGATTTTATGAAAATTATCTCTACCGATTTTCGCATGTTCTTAGGGTTTTTCGCGTTCTTCATCTTTTCTTCAGCTTTTCCACCATACTCGGCTAAACCCCTGTGATTGACCCAATGATGAGGATTCCATGATTCGTTCAGAGAACTTGTGCCTAATCGGTAACTTAATCAATTCTGTTTTCATCTTATCGATTCGATTCGAAAATAGTTCGAATATTAGATTTAATATTCGGTTTGGTTCATCCCAAGGACCGAATTCGGACTAGGTTTTAGTGTTGTTTGTGCGATTGCACGTGAGACGCCATTGCTCGGATAAATTCTAGGCGATCGTTTAGGTGATGGATTCTCCGGATGAATGCAGAGATTTCGATTCATCCGGAACCAAACGTGATTAGTTATATTTCGTTCAATGATGCATGATTCTCGGAATCGAACGTTGGGTTGGTCGTTTTAACTGTTTAAGTCTATCAACGTTTTTCTATCTGTTTCTACATAGTTCGTTTATTTCAATTTATTTTGTTTTAATCTGAATCATAAAACCCTAAAACCCCCAATTTTACCATTCATTTCACCGTTGTTGTTAATCAAACCCGCCGCAAGTTCGTTGGGAAACGACCCAGGTTCCCTAATTCTGCAAATCATTAATCGAACTTGGTTTATTTTGGGAGACACGGCAAAATCTCTTTCCAAATTTGGCGCCGTTGCCGGGGAATTTGCATCGGTCTGATTACTGACAGTGAAGTAGTTTTTTTATTTTTTTATTTTTTATTTTATTTTTATTTTATTATTTTATTTATTTATTTATTTATTTTTTTTATTTGTCCCAGAATAGTCTAGGAGTTGTCCTGTCCAAGTCCCAAAAATTTTAAAAATCATTTGATAGTATTTCTGGACTTGTTTAGGTCAATTTCTAGCATAGGTTTTTGTGTTTTTGCTTTCTTGTTTTAGCGTTCTTCCACTTTTTACCACTCTTGGTGGCGGTTTCGTAATTCGCTTGGTGTGTATGCTGCATGAGTACCGGGATTACTACTAATTCGAAGACTTATTGCCATTTGATCCTGAAATAGAAAGAACAATTCTTCCGCTAGACGAGTTGTTAGGCTAAGTCATAGGTTTAATCTTGAACGGACACTCAATTGGAGTCCGATTTTGACCATTCGATCTTGGCCATTCGATTGTGTCCATTCATTGATCTTTCTGATTGTGCTTCTGATAGTATTTCTGATAGTCTTGTCGGTTTCTCAGACATTATGGCAGAAGAAAAGCATCATACTTTGAAGGAATTGGGTGCACCTGATGTTAATTATCAACCTTTGTGCATCCAATATCCTGATCTTGAGGGTTGGTTGATGCCTCTAGTGGTGGAGCTATGAGTAACAAGACACTGAAGAAGCCCGAGAATTGATATCCATTATGGCGTATAACTCTCAAGCAATTTGGCACTAGGGCCAATAGTACTCCTGTTTACCATATTCAAGCCCCACCCAGTATGATTCTCGGAGATTAGAGACCAGACTTGAAGATTTGACCTCCTTGTGAGGCAATTGGCGTGAATACGTACGGTGCGATCTGCCCCTCTCTCGCATGGGTACTCGGTGGGTTTTGTTCGACCCTTATCACTCTCCGACTCTTGCCCTACTTTGCATGATCCACGCCTATCAAGACCAATCGGTAGAGCTGCAGTGGGTGTTTTTCGGGAAGGCCACAATACCAACAGAATAATGCTTTCTCTAATACATACAATCTGGTTGGAGAAATCACCCCAACTTTTATTGGAATCAAAATCGTAACCGAGTAACCATGTCGTGAGTGCAGGAATTACCACAGAGGCCGTACGGACCACGAATTTCCAGCAACAACCGCACCCCTTTGCCTTTGCAAGCACCACCTCCTCGACCAGCCATATGTCCACCTTCACGGGCGGCACAATAGCAAAGCTAGTAGTAGTGGTGGTGGTTCCTCACTTGAAGATATGATGAAGCAATTTGTCACGCCAATATGCGGTTCCAACAAAGAACCGATACTTCCATTCGAGTTTGCAAACACAGATTGGGCAATTGGCAACATCATTGAACCAGCTTCAACCTCAGGGATCCAACTCCCTTCCTTCACAAACAATTCCCAATCCTAAGGGAAATGTGAGTGCTATATCATTACGGTCTGGCAAGCAATTGGAGGAACCTAAGCAAGCTGCAGATGTGACTTCCACATCAGAAAACGACTCAGGAAATGTGAAGATTGACTCGAAAGAAAAAGGCTGTGCAAGCAAGGTGAAGAGGAAGACATTCCTATCCCTCTTCCTTTCCCTCGAAAGCAGTTCAATCCAAGAAGTTGGCGAGAAAAGGCACAAGAGAAGTATATACTTGAGACATTCGGACAGTAGAGATTAACATTCCTCTCTTAGATGCAGTTAAACAAATTCCTAAATATGCCAAATTTACGAAGGAGTTGTGCACCAACAAGAGGCGGCGAAGGGGAATGAACGAGTGAGTTTGAATCGAATGTGTCGGACTCATCCAGCCTACCATGCCTCGTAAATGCAAAGATCCAGGGACATTTTCTATCCCTTGCCTTATTGGTAACTATAGATTCGATGATTGCATGCTAGATTTAGGTGCTTCTATTAATGTCATGCCTGCATTTGTTTATAGATCTCTTGGTCTTGGTCCCTTGCGTCCAACTGGTGTCATTGTTCAGTTAGCTAATAGGAGTAATGCCCATCCTTCAGGTTTAGTTGAAGATGTATTAGTCAAAGTTAATGAATTGATATTCCTGCTGATTTTTACATCTTGGATATGGAGGGTGAGTCTCCTAGTAGTAGGTCACCAATCATTCTAGGGAGACCTTTCATGAAAACAGCTAGGACTAAGATAGATGTGCATTCTGGTACTCTTTCCATGGAATTTGGTGATATATCTGTGAATTTCAATATCTTTGATGCTATGAAATATCCTAGGGAAGAGCACTCTGTTTTCTGTATTGATGTGATTGATGATGTTGTGGATGATCTTCTTAATGGTTGGTGTCTTTGATTATCCTTATTTTTCATCGAGAGTGATACCCCATTTGTGCATGCGATGATAATGAATGGTGCTCTGTTTGCACTAATTTGGTTAAGACCGCATTGTTTGGTGATTCTCGATTTGCTTGATGATTCTACATTACTTGTAGACTCGATATTGATTTCGAGTTTGAGCTTCATCCCGATCCTAACGTGCATCCCGATTCGATTTTGATGAGCTTAATTCGATTTTGATGAACCGAATCGATGTTAACCTTGTTTGTATAGACACAGTCCTTACGCTTGTGCTTCTTTGAATATGGTTTCGGTATTCCCGGTGTGATGACATCGAGTTGTTGCAACAACCACCCAAGCTTCTCCCTCCACCGAGCAACCGCCCAAACTAGAGTTGAAACCCCTTCCGGATCATCCGAAGTATGCATTTACGGAGGTGAATGAGCGGTTGCCGATCATTGTGGCAAATAATCTTATGCCAGATCAAGAAGAGAAGCTGCTAAGCTTATTGAGGGCGAACAAGAAAGCCATTGGGTGGACATTGGCTGACATAGTTGGCATTAGTCCTTCTATGTGCATGCATCAGATTCTATTGGAAGAGGACTCTAAGCCAGTGAGGCAACCCCAGAGACGCCTTAATCCTCTTATCCTTGATGTGGTAAAGAAGGAGGTCACTAAGCTTCTACAAGCTGGTATCATCTATCCCATTTCTGATAGCCAGTGGGTTAGTCCAGTCCAGGTGGTTCCTAAGAAATCCGGAGTCACTGTGGTAGCCAATCAAAAGAATGAGCTCATTCCTACTCGAGTTCAGAATAGTTGGAGAGTTTGTATTGACTATAGAAGACTCAACCAAGCCACTCGCAAAGATCATTACCTCTACCCTTCATTGATCGGATGTTAGAGCGATTGGTGGTAAGTTTCATTATCGCTTCTGGATGGCTACTCCGGATACTTCCAGATCTATATTGCTCACGAGGATCAGGAGAAGACGACCTTCACATGCCCCTTTGGGACATATGCTTACCGGAGGATGCCTTTTGGCCTCTGCAATGCACCTGGCACTTTTCAACGTTGTATGGTGAGTATTTTCTCTGAGTTCCTCGAGGACTGTATGGAGGTGTTTATGGATGATTTCACAATATATGGGTCTGATTTTGATGCATGCTTAGCTAATCTATCTAGAGTTTTGCATAGGTGCATTGAGTCTAATCTTGTCTGAATTATGAGAAGTGACACTTCATGGTTGAGTCGGGTATAGTCTTGGGACACATAGTGTCTAGGAAAGGGATTGAGGTAGACCCCGCTAAGATAGATGTTATTACTGCTTTGCCTTACCCCGCTTCTGTGCGGGAAGTTCGCTCTTTTCTTGGCCATGCAGGTTTCTATCGACGTTTCATTCAAGATTTTAGCAAGACTGCTCGACCCTTGTCCAACCTTCTTCATAAGGACACTGACTTTGTCTTTGATGATGCGTGCAAGGCGGCCTTCGATCATTTGAAGCGTTGCCTGACCACACAAGAGTTTGATGTGGAGATTCGAGATAGAAGTGGAGCACAAAGCGGGTAGTGACCACTTGAGTCGTATCACTCATTCTCCCTCTCACCCCTCTTCTATTCGGGATGATTTCACGATGAGCAACTTTCTACAAATTTGCAAGTTAAGACCCCATGGTATCTTTGATTTAGTTAACTACTTGGTCGCTGGTGTTTTTCCTTGTGGAAATTTTGTAGTGACCAAGTAGTTAGGAGATGTGTGCCTGATTGTGAATTTCAATCTATATTGCATTTTGCTCATGCTTCTGCCTGTGGTGGTCACTTTGGACCCCAAAGAACTGCTAGGAAAGTGTTAGACAGTGGATTATTTTGGCCTTTCCTGTTCCATGATGCCCATTTGTTTTGCAAGTCATGTAATAATGAGATGCCCCAAAACCCTATATTGTTTTGTGAGATCTTTGATGTGTGAGGTATTGATTTTATGGGTCTGTTTCCTGCTTCATATGGTTACACTTACATCTTGCTGGCTGTTGATTATGTTTCGAAATGGGTTGAGGCGAAAGCCACCCGGACTAATGATTCTTCGTGGTGGTAGACTTTGTTAGGTCTAACATTTTCTCGGGTTTGGCATTCCTAGAGCCATTATCGGTGACCGGGGTTCCCATTTTTGCAATCGAAGCATGGGTGCCTTGCTACGCAAGTACGGAGTGCTACACAAGGTTTCCACTGACCTACCATCCTCGGACCAATGGTCAAGTGAAGTCTCAAATCGAGAGATTAAGCAAATCCTTCGAAGACTGTTAACTCTACCCGGAAAGATTGGAGTAAGCGACTAGATGATGCTTTGTGGGCATATCGCACCGCCTACAAGACTCCGATTGGGATGTCTCCTTATCGGCTTGTCTTTGGTAAGGCATGTTATCTTCCGGTTGAGTTGGAGCATCGAGCCTATTGGGCCATTAAGCAGTGTAACATGGATTTGGCTCAGTCTGGGATGGAGAGGAAGCTACAGTTGCAAGAGTTAGATAAGCTTAGATTAGATGCCTATGAGAGCTCACGGTTGTATAAGGAAAAGACTAAGGCATTCCATGATAAGCATATTCGTCTGAAGTTTATGCAGTAAGCTTCGATCTAAGTGGGATGGCCCTTTTGTGATCACTAACATATTTCCTTTTGGTCTTTGTTGAGCTATGTGATTCACCCATAGGAAGAACCTTTAAGGTCAATGGGCATCGCCTCAAGCCATTTCATGAGGGATCCCACAAGCGGCTGAGGAAGCGAGACTCTCCTCATTGATGCCACCTATCCTCCATAAACCTCATTGATGCCACCTACTCTCCATAAACCCTTGGGGAGTATTCTTCTTTCTTCTCCCTCTTTCTCTTTTGTTTGTTCATTTTTTTTTACCTTGCTTTGCTTTTTGAAAAAAAAAAAGAATCTATTTCTATGATTGCTACATATTATGAACGTGGACATTTTGGCTTTAATGGATCATTCTGTTTGGTCTACAATTCTTGACTCTTCGATTACAAATCTTGGTAGTTGATTTGATGTTGTTGATTGCCTAAGTTGGTATTGACCTTGTGAGGTTTTGGGCCTGCATGAATGGAATTCATCTTTTGCCATTCTTTCTTTCATGTGTGCATCTCTCATGATTTTTGTTCTCTAGAACTTGCTCCTTTTCTTTTGAAACTTCATTTTTCACTTACGTGCATAAGTATGATGGAAGCTTGTTTTCTTTCTTTTATTTTCCTCACTTTGGCCAAATAGCTTTCCCTTGCATTATGATTCCCTTGCTAGCCCCTTTGTGCCTTTTGACCCATTCTTTTCTAAGCCACATTACAAGCCTAAGCGTAAAACCATTTTATTCCGCACCTTGAAGATTTATTGCGCATTGGTTTCAACTTGTTTTGTATTTAAGTGTGGGGGTTGCTCAGGAGTGCAACAGTTTAAGTGTGGGGGGGAGATATTTGATTTTGACATTGTAATTACGTATACAATGAAAGGAAAGAAAGAAAAGTAAAAAAAAAAAAGAGAAAAAAAAAGAAGAAGAAAAAAAAGGAAAAAAACAAGAAGAGAGAGAAAAAAAAGAGAGAGAAAAGAAAAGAAAATACATAGAAAGGAATGGATATATTAGTAGAATAAAAGTTTCATACATAGAGAATGATTGTGTTAATCAGTGCTCTTCCTTTTGATTTCTTTGGTGCTTAGCCTCTCATTCCATACTATTACCTACCTTCACCCTAGCCCCATTACAACATTTAATTACAAGCTCTCTTGATTTGTGCATGTATGTGTTGTGAGTAGTGGAGACATAGAAGTTGAGCAAGCTTATGGTAGAACAATTTTCTTGAGTAGAATTTGAGCGATACACTTATTTACCTTGGGGGAATTTGATAATTGAATATTTTATACACTTATTTTTGTCTCTCGAATAATAACTTAGGACCCTTTATCTAATAAATAATGGCTTTTATGTTTATTTGGGCCTTGGGCCTTTTATTGCATTTTAGCCATTTTTAATAATAAAATTCCAGTTTTGTATTACTTCACTATTTCTACCATAACTCTTGAACCAGACATCGGATTTGCCTCATTTTTGTCTCATATTTCAGATGATTCAGAGAGCTACAATTGTTATGAATACATCAAGAACCAATTCGGTCAAGAGGGCGGTTGATTTTGGAGCCGAAGTCGGATGCACAATTCTGGATATTATTTGGACCCGAATTTTGTAATTTAAGTCCAGTTTTATTTTATTTCTGTTTTGGGCTAAAACTATTAGGGCCCATTTTCATTTTAGGTTATTTTTAAGTAAGGCAGCCGCCAAAGACAGAGGCATTCACGAATTCAGGATTTTGACATTAGGGTTTCACGATTTTATGAAAATTCTCTCTACCGATTTTCGCATGTTCTTAGGGTTTTTCGCGTTCTTCATCTTTTCTTCAGTTTTTCCAGCCATGCTCGGCTAAACTCCCTGTGATTGACCCAATGATGAGGATTCCATGATTCGTCCAGAGAACTTGTGCCTAATCGGTAACTTAATCAATTCTATTCGGTTTGGTTCATCCCAAGGACTGAATTCGGACTAGGTTTTAGTGTTCTTGTGCGATTGCACGGTGAGACGCCACTGTTCGGATAAATTCTAGGCGATCGTTTAGGTGAGGATTCTCGGATGAATGCGAGAGATTTCGATTCATCGGAACCAAACGTGATTAGTTATATTTCGTTCAATGATGCATGATTACGAATCGAACGTTGGGTTGGTCGTTTTTAATCTGTTTAAGTCTATCGACGTTTTTCTATCTGTTTCTACATAGTTTCGTTTATTTCAATTTATTTCGTTTTAATCTATTTGAATCATAAAACCCTAAAACCCCTATTTTACCATTTCTGTTTCACTGTTGTTGTTAATCAAACCCGCTGCAAGTTCGTTGGGAAACGACCCAGGTTCCCTAATTCTGCAAATCATTAATCGAACTTGGTTTATTTTGGGAGACACGGCAAAATCTCTTTCCACTCTCACTGCCCACACTGCCCGGATGATATTTTATTATGATTTATCCGTGGCTCATATGACGTTCCAATTCATTTTAATTATTTATAAGGTTATTAAACCTGAATCGGTCGAAATACTAAATTAATGGTTAGTAGGTCAAACTGAAATTAATTCAAATCTGGGGTTAAAATGGTAAGAAAGTGAAGACTTCAAAGTTATTAATATAAAATAATAAAAAAATTGAATTTTTTTTTTTAATATTGAACTAGGTTAATGCCAGGAGTGGATCGGTTCACCGGCCGGTTCACTAATTGCCGGGTCGAACTAGCCGGTCTGGGTTTAATAACATTGGTTATTTCTCATTTGTATTTCTTGAATAGTAGTTGAACCCATGCATCATGACAGTTAAAAATTTTAAACACGCCACTATAAAATAAAGTATAATGCTTCGTATATTTATCATGTGCATAAAAAAAAATTAGAACATTTTATGAAACATTATCTTAATTTTAATTGTAACATCTAGCAAAGTAGCGCGCTTGATCAATAATTTACATATGAAATTTATATTATGTGTTTGGAAAAAACATTTCTCATGTTGTAGAAGAAGTGTATTCTCATGTCTCACACACATGAAATGGTGGAACCCATATATATATATATATAAAATTAACATTATATATATATGTGTGGGTCCCACCATTTTATGTGTGTAGGAATCTTTTCCTTTTCATTCAACATGAGAAGTTTAAACCCCGTTGTGTTGACTACATTTTATTCTTAAAATAGCATATAATGTTTGGGGTTTAAACTTCTCATGTTGCATGAGAAGAAAAGGTTCCTACACACACATGAAATGGTGTGACCTATATATATTGTTATGGAATCAAATATTACGCTCATCATAGGTGTGGTCCAACAGGTAACATCTAATACATTTGGGCTTGGAGGCACAAGAGGCCCAACAAATCCAAACTCTAACCCTAAGGTAGCCTCTATAAATAGTAGGTTAACCTACAAGGTACACATCTTCTAAGCTCTCTCTCAATTGTATATACTGCACACGAGCACACACACCACCCCCATTGGCTAAACGCCTCCAGTATGATCGAACTACGTGGACTTTGATCCCTCTTCAGGGTACATAGGCCCTAGGTATCGCACCTAGGTTAAGTCCCTGTGCTTTGTGATCTCCGATCCTCTCGGGTATCTCATCTATGGATACTTGGGGGAGAGCTATTTGATCCTATATCTACATACTAGTCCACCTAGCTAGGGTTAGAGGTTCATGTTCTATGACAGAACATATATAATTAGCATTATATATATATGTGTGTGTGTGTGTGGGTCTCACCATTTTATGTGTATGTGACATGAGAATACATCTCTTCTACAACATGAGAAGTGTTTTTCCCATGATGTTTATATTTATTCTAGAATGCATAATTATTGCTGGATTTAAATTCAGAAAAAATCAGATTATATATATATATATATATATATATACTCCCTCAGGTTCTATTTATAAGAACCTGATGACGGAATTACAAGTTTAAGAAAGTTGTTAAAAATAATAAGCAATTTAGAAATGAACTTTTTCTTCTTCAAATATATATCCTTATTTATTAGAGTAAATAAGAGAGAGAAATAATGTAAATATAAATATTACCAACATTTTAATTAATGTGATATATATAATTAATGAAGGGAACAAAATCATTAAATGTTTAAATAACTATTGTTGGACTTTTTATAAAAAATGCCAAAATAATTTAAATATAGGCGTATAATAAAGTTGTCTTTGTATTAAAATAATTTAATTATGCCCATCGATAAGACTTAAGAGTCATATATAAGAGATGCCTCGTGTTTTTATATGCCTTCAATCCAACGTTGACTAATGAGTGGGTGACTTCTGATCTCTTAATTGGTAACATCATCATATTCATGTCCACTTATTCATGCAGACACATATCGCCACGTGTTGCATTTGTAACCGCATTTTCGGTGGCGACTCCAAAAGCCCATTAATATCCTCTACGAGTAGTTCGATCCGTTACTTATTAATCAGTCCAAGTGGATTATTCGCGATCATCATCGTGAAATGTGAAGAAGGGATTGAAGTCTCTTTAACTCCCATCTCTCCCTATATTTCTTCCCCCATCCATACGATTCTAGAAACTGTTTGTCTCTGTGATTCTCTTGGCACCAGTGCAGTTACAGTTATCCGTGTTTTGAACTCAAACATATGAATATTGACATGAGCGAGTGAGAGAGTGTGTGCATTGTGTAGTAACTTCATGATACTCTGTCAATTTCCAAGGCCATGATTTGCATGGCTTCCGTGTGGAGAGAAGAAAGCTGGTAGATCGAATACGTGGTTTCCTGAAAGTTCCATGCCAAGAGAGCTAACTACTAGACTAGTTGGCCGGGAAAAATAGAAGCCTGCAGCTACTAACATCTAACAAGTAACAATCACAATCAATTTGATATCATCCTAATACTACTCTTGAAAGAAACGTATGTATATAGCTATAATTAAGCACTTGGCATTATATACATAGCAGTCTCAGTCTAGCCACACGCTTTAATTTGCTGGAGGGGATAGAAATAAATACTGAACTAAATGCATGGACGGAAGCAAGTCAAATAATCACTCGCATGAAGTCAATTAATAGTGAACTCTTCCCTAATGTTTCACAGTTTTATTGAAAAATTATGTGTTTATTTTTTTTTATCATCATCAAGTTATTATTTTAATCCATGCTTTTATGTAGGCGGTAGGGTCAACGTATTCTTCCACAGTACATATCAATAAATAGAGAGCAGATCGATCAAAAGTCAAAATAAACATCAATGTCACTATGCAAGAACTCAGCAGTACGAAATTGGATATCATCAGAGCACATAAGTGTGAGTCGGTGCTTATAATTAGGTGCTTATAAGACGTATAAACATTTTTTTTATATATTGTATTTATTTAGATTTAAATTATATGCATTTCTGATATGTTTTTTGTACCTAATATCTCAAATTAATTCATTTTCAGTTTTGTATTGGTATGTAACACCATTATTATGAAAATTAATTAATTTGAGATACTAGGTGCAAAAAACATCTCAGAAAAAAACATATAATTTAAATCTAAATAAATACAATATATAAAAAATTTTAAAAAAAATATTTATACCTCTAATGGGAGGTATAAGCACATAATAAGCACCTCATTATAAGCACCAAATGTGGACTTCATAAGTCTGGGATCTGAACCAGAATCGACATAAATATGAATATAGGCACACACAAAAAAACACTCATGCCTATTTATAATTAAGTAAATTACAGTTAGTTTGTTGCACAATAATTTTAATATAAATGTTATTTCTTCGCTCACATGGGCGAAAGAATCTTTTTAATTTGTGTCGACCCTTACAGCCCCATTTCCAGTTGTTCACATTTTTCGCCAAAGAAGGGAGAGATTTATTTTGCTGTAATAAAAATAACAGTGAAATGGAAATATGCAACGTATGGTTGGCTTGTGACTAAGTTTTGAAAATAGTTTTTTCAATTTATATTCGAGGAGTTATGTTTCAACACAATTTTAAAATTTGCCAAAATATATAGGTAAAAAAGAAGACAGTTATTTTGTGGGAGAGAAAATTAAGAAGTGGACCCCATGTTGATGATGTAAAGAAAACCAAACCGGACGGTGACAGAAGTGCCATCTCTATCATTTCTCATTTACTTCACTGCTCCGAGTCCGACCTGAAAAAGTTGGTTTTTAAATAGCAAGAAGCCTTCCCTTCTTTCTCATTCACCTTCAGAAGCATCCTTCCCGTCTCTTTTCGTTATGGGTTCACTCGGCAACATCGGAAACATGCCTCTGAGCACCAGGATCTCAACGGTGGTCCCGGCGACGCCGTGGAGCGACGAAAACGGTGCGTACGAACTCCAGAACATGGATTTGCTCTTGAAGCTCCACTACATCAGATCAGCATATTTCTTCAGCAACGACGCCGTACAAGGTCTCTCTAACTACGACTTGAAGAAGGCCATGTTTCCTCTGCTCGACGCCTACTCTCATGTCTCCGGCCGGATTAGGAAACCCGATACAGGACGGCCGTTCATCAAGTGCAACGACGCCGGTGTACGGGTAGCCGAGTCGTACTGTGACAAAACCCTTGCCGAATGGATCGCCGACGCCGGATACTCCATTGACGGCCTCGTTCAAGACCACGTCCTTGGCCCTGATCTTGGCTTCTGTCCTCTTGTTTTCATCCAGGTGCTTCACTTGATTTAATTTTTGGACTAATTTTTTTTCCTGCTTGAATATAAAACTATTCATTTATCGATGCTCAAAATTTGCAATTAAATTTCGTTCTTGTTATTATCACTTGATTCTTTTTTTCTTTTTTTTGAAAGTAAGGTCAGTGTGTATGATGCATGTAGCTAGATTTGTGGTTTTGGGTTATCGATTAGTGTTTTTTGCTTCTTTTCAATTTGATTAATGAGTTATTTATGTGGTATCAAGCCCCTTTTTTCCGTGGGGAAAAAAGTAAGGTAAAAGTTATTTTTAAAGAACTGATTTTAACACTTCCACGGAAGGATAAAGTGAACTACAAGGGCGGCTTACATGCAGCCTCAAAGTTAATATATTATATTGCTCATAATATTTTCTTGATCTTTTTAATATATATTCATATAATAATTTAGAGCCTGTAATATGATATATGATATATAAAATATCTGTATTTAAAATTTATACTTGGAATGGTAAAAAATTATGAGCCCTATAAATCTCAACAAAAACTTAATAAGCATTTTTATCTGTATTGACTGGGGAAAAAACTGATGAAGATGCCACTGTATATCCTATGAATAAATCGACAACAAAGGATTAACTGGGGCATATTTATAATGTGAACTGGGACAGAGGGAAACTAAAGCCCCTCTGATATGCTGGAATGATGTTGTTGAAAATAAAGATAAAAATGGAGGTAGAAATGGATGTGTGTGTGTGACAGAGAAAACAGAGAGATGGGAGTGAATTTTTTATAGCAGGAGTTGCAATATATATAGAACGTTAAGTAAATTGCTTCATCATCATTTGGTATGAATAAAAAACTGAATTAACGTTTTGCTATTGTTGTGATCTATATGTAATCAGTTCACAAGGTTTCAATGTGGAGGATTGACCGTAGGCCTCAACTGGCCTCATGTTCTCGGAGACGCTTTCTCTGCTCTCAACTTCATCCATCTTTGGAGTAGGATATCGGCGGGTCACGTGCCTCCCAAGTCTCTTCACGTGCCGACTCCTTCCAAACCCGAGCTTCCTCCTTCCTTCTCCGATAAGCCTATATCAGTGAAAGGGTCCGTCGATGTCGGAGATCGCTGGCTAGTTGCAGATCACGGTAATGTCGAAACCCACTGTTTCCGACTCACGCCGAAACAACTCGATCATTTGGTAACAACAATTACTACTTCTGCTCCTACTTCGTATTTTGTGATTCTCTCTGCTATAGTATGGAAATCTCTCAGTCACATAAGAGGGAATGCTTCTGGGCTAAACGCTGTGACAATCTGTACAAATGGATCTAAGCGGAAAGAAGATGAGTTGCCAATCAATGGCTTGGTGTTCAGTAAAGTGGAAGCCGATTTTGCGGTGGAGAAATCCGACGTGTCAGAATTGGCGACGCTGATTGGTGAGAAGAAGGTGATGGAAAATGATATCCTGGAAAAGATGGTGGAAGAAGATGAAGGAAAAGGGGATTTCGTGGTTTATGGAGCGAACTTGACATTTGTCGATTTGGAAGGAGCTAAGTTTTATGATGTAAAACTGAATGGCCGGAAACCTATTCTGGCGAACTGTACTTTTCACGGAGTGGGCGATGAGGGTGTCGTCTCAGTGCTTCCGGCACCAGAGGGAGATGATGACGCTGAAGATGGAGGTTGCAATGGAAGAATTCTCACCGTGGCTCTTCCTCCAACAGAACTTGAACAGCTGAAGAATAAGCTGGAAAGAGAATGGGGTATTGTTTGAAGGAACTTGGCTTACGTCCTTTGCTACTCAGGTCCGCTACTGTCCGATGCTTTAAATACTGTCGTTTTTGGCACAAAACACACACACACAGTCCTTTCTTCTACATAAAAAAAAAGGTCACTGAATAGTAAAAAGATAATTCATAATACTGAATGGTACTTAAAAATTCTTGATGATCTTGAAAAATTATTTCAGAGTACTGACGGATACTAAAAAGATACTGATTGATACTGAAAAAACAATTCATGATCTTAAAAAAATTATTTTAGGATCTTAAAAAAATATTTCAAATACTGACTGCTATTAAAAATTTAGTTTAGAATATTTTTTCAAGATCTTAAAATAATTTTTCAAGATCATAAATAATTTTTTCAGTATCATTCAGTATCCTATTAGTACCCGTCAGTACTATAAAATATTTTTGCAAGATCCTGAAATATTTTTTTCAGTATCATTCAATATCCTGCAAGATCATAAATAATTTTTTATTTAGTATTATTCTGTATCCTGAATTATCTTTTGACTATCTGACATGCTTGAATTTTTTATTTTTGTAAAAGAAAGGACTAGGTGTGTGTGTTTTGTGCCAAAAATAACAGCAGCATTTAAAGCATCGGACAGCAGCAGACCTGAGTAGCAAAGGACATAAGCCAAGTCCTGTTTGAAGAGAGTATAATAGAAATAGTGATAAATGAATGCTTGAGTTTTTTTTTTTTTTGCTCACAGAATGCTTGAGTTATAATGTTTACATAATTCTAGTTTCACCAGTGATATTTGAGTTATTCCCTGAGAATAATGAATCCATTACGTACCCAGCAAGGTTGACGTACGTAATGTATTCATTATCCCCAACCCAATGTCATGCTGATGGGAAAAAAAAAAAAAGAATTGTCATGCTTTTTTTTTTTGCTCGAAAGAATTGTCATGCTTCAAGTTGTAGTTGTTCTTTGTTTTGCTTCATGTAATATCCAGCACCTTATGTAATTTTTATTTACATGCCACCATATATTCCGCAATTTTTTATGTTCTGGGTTACCATATTCATGTACATTAGAATGAAAATTAACATCTTAAAAACAATTTGAATAAAAAAATCGATTTATAATTAGTTTTTGATGTCCGTAATAAATAAGAGAGACTGTAAAATAGTTGAATTTATTGATAAGTTAAACTATCTGGCAAAAAAAATGATACATTAAACTACTGGTATTTTTTTCTTCAAATGCGGGAGATAAACTATCACTCTGGTTCTATTTATAAGTCCATTTTGACTAAGAAATTTGGTCTTATTTATAAGTTCAGTTTTATGTGATAAATGAGATTGTGACAATTTTACTCATATTAATTGTACTCATGAAAATAGAGAGAGAAAAATCATTTGAAAAATACTCAATCATAAATAAGGGTAAAGTTAAAAATTTACCCCACAATCATTGAGTTAACTACCTCTTATTGATATGTGAGATTTGGTCAAAATAGACTTATAAATAGGATTATAGTGGTAATTTCTTTGTCCGTGTAATCATTATTTATTCTGGTCACTGCTCAAATTAAACAAAGAGGATTGTTTGAGACCTGAAAAACAAAACCATGTTAGTTTTACGCGACTGAATTAATTGGTTGTGTCATCTGCTCATCCTTGATCAGCTTGTCCCAGCTGTAGTCTACTTTATGACAGAAGTAAGGCTTCATTAGATGTTACTCCCTCTAGTCCTTATTATAAGGTACTAACTAACAAATTTACTTAGTCTTTTTTATAAGGCACTTGTTTGTTCCCAATGAACATTAATTATTTTTTTTCCATATATGCCCCTAATTAATAAAGGTAGTGGATGAGAGTAATAATTATACTCCCTCTGGTCCTTATTATAAGGCATTAACTAGCAAGTTTATTTGGTCCTTTTTATAAGGCACTTGTTTGTTCTCAATGAGCATTGATTACTTTTTTTCATGTCTACCCCTAATTAATAAAGGTAATGGGTGAGAGTAATAATTAATATAATATTAAAGTTTAATGCAATTAGTAGGAGTAATATTAAAAATTACTTAGATTCTAGGACAACTTTATTAACTTTAACTACTTTTATTAATTTGTGAAAAAAGTTAGTTGGTGCCTTATAATAAGGACTAGAGGGAGTATAATATTAGAGTTTAATGCAATTAGTAGGGGTAATATTGGAAGTTACTTAAATTGTATGACAACTTTATTGACTTTAACTGTTTTTATTGGTTTGTGTGAATTGGTAATTGATGCCTTATAATAAGAACCAGAGAAAGTAGAACATAAAAAGAAATAAAATGAACTGAATTTACGCGACTGATTTTTATTTTGTGGGGTTAATAAGGCACGTGACTAGGGCACCAATTAAAATTAAAATTTTAGCTTCAATTTTATTTTTCTTATCCGAATAAAACAGTTATCCAAATTAGATGTGCATACGGCTAGTAGGGGGCGTAACAATTTTGCTAGAGTGTGCATTGAATTGGATCTAACGAAGCCATTAGTCCCTCATTATATGGTGGATGGAGTCCTTAAACATGTGGAGTACGAGAGCTTACATGCATTATGCTTGAACTGTGGACTATTTGGCCACTTTAAGGAAAGCTGTGTGCACGGCAAGAAAGGTTCCAGCGAGGTGGAGAAGGTGGTGTGGGAGGGGTCAGACGGGATAGAGGAAGGTGAGATTGCAGAGAATTCTAAGCAGGCTATTTGTCCGTGGAAGGTTGTTCAAAGACTTCGTAGGCAGATGAGGGATAGGCCAATGAATGAGGAAGTCAAAACTTCGGCTAGGTATGATGTGTTGAATACAGGAGAGGAACGAGGGCAAGGGGATATCTTTGCGGGTAGAGGGGCTGCGATCGAAGAAAATAATGGGAAACAATTTATAAAAAGAAGGGATAGGGGGCCGAGGAAACCTGTGAACATAGTTAAAGAAAATGGGCCACGGATGGAGGCAGTGATTGTTCCCAAAGGGTCACAACAGAGGTCGGCTCAAGGGGAGAGGAGCAAACAAGAAGAAAGAATGGGGACTGATAAGGGAAATATGACTGTCCCTGTGTCGGAGTATAGCGCAAAGGGAATGGTCAGGTGATGTTGCATGACACGGGTGTATCTGATTGCAGCAAAAAACAAGGGTTGGATTCAGTAGAGGATGTAGGACAATACTATGGTGACAATATGGAAGATAACAGGGGCGACAAGAACTCGTTGGTTTCTGCTGATGCAGATCAAGTTCAGATTGAAGGGTCAATGGATGTGTGTGAGGGACAGGAGGTAACACCATCTAATTATCTTTAATGTTTAAGATCTTAATTTTGAATTGTAGAGGGGCAACTAGTAAAGGTTTTGCTCCTTCCTTGAAAAACCTAATTTTTGTCCATAAAGTGGATATGGTTGTGCGGCTTGAAACGCGGATCAGTGGTGATAAGGCTAAGAAAGCAATTCGGTCCTTTGGTTTTAAGTATTCAGAAATAGTAGAAGCATTGGGTTGGAATGAAATAAGCACTTGCAGGGAGAAAAGGGGGGGGGGGAAGGGTTAATGAGGGAAGATGTAGACGATTTCGTGACTGGATTGAAGGAAGCAGGCTCATTGATTTGGGTGCACAAGGGCCTCTCTTCACATGGAGAGGACCTAAATGGAGTGGACATGAGCGTGTATTCAAGAGGTTAGACCGTTGCTTATGTAATATGGGGTGGCAGGAATTGTTTCCGGATTCCATGGTAAAGGCAGGCGTAAGGGTAAGTTCAGATCACCATCCCTTAATCATCAGTACTTGTCCCGAATATGATATGAGATGTGAGAAACCTTTCCGCTTTGAGGCAGCATGGCTTAAGCATGGCGATTTCAGGAATTTCCTTTTGACGAAATGGGTGAGAGGAGGGGATGTGTGTGGGAACATAAGGGTATTGAAGGAGCAACTTGGGGTTGAAAGACAGAATATCACCAAGAGGGGGGGTGAATTGGGGATATAAAAAATTTCTTCAAAGATACTCTGTTAGTTGCCAACAGAAACAGAGACGAACAGAGTAGGGAAGAGAGAAATTGAACACAGAAAATTTATACTGGTTCGGTCTAAATCCTCAACCTACGTCCAGTCCCCAGTCTCTCTGGGATTTCACTAACTCAAATGATTACACACTTTGTAACTCTCGAAGTAATTCTTTCACTAGAACTTACTCCCCCTTACAAGTTGTAATCAAATAACTCAATCCCAAAGTCCCAATACTTTGAGATTCTTACAAAGATAGATGATTAATAATGAACACTCTCTAAAAGAGTAGATGAATAAACACTGAAGATCAAAGTATCCGAAGATATCGTTTATAGCAGTAAGTGCTTTTAAGTTGCTAATTGAATGCGCAGTAATTCAGTGGTTGAAGATTTGAATGCTTATGGTATTTATAGTTGGGCATTTATGACCGTTGTAGAAGCTTCAAGTTTATCCGTTGAGACTCTTCGAATTAGCCGTTGAGCGTAGTGAATAAATCCGTTGAAGAATGTCGATTGCTCGTACTCTTTGCATTCTCTGAAGATTGAATGTTGACATTCCTTATTCAAATTGTCCGTTGAAATGTTTCAAGGAAGTAGTCGTACTGCTTTATCGTGTCCAGAAAGTCATCTTGCCAGACTGGTGTATGTTTCTGCTTTGCATTAATTGCTTCTGACACTATTGTTCCTTTATTGCAGTTTAGTGTTAATCCATATAACACTCTTCTGAAACTCATTAACAAATTTGTTAAACGCAATTGGAAACAATAATTAATGAAGTTACACAGTATATAAACCATAATAAGAGATTTGACAGGGTTTGAAATATTGGTTTTTCAAACTGATAATTTGGCTCGAGTCAAGCGTTTTGGCTAGAGTCATTTTCTTTTGATGGAACAAGATTGGCTCGATACGAGAAGCCTCTATTGCTTCGTCCTCTTGTTCTTCTTACCCGTTGTACACAACATGACACTGTGTCCTTGATCGATCTCTCTCGCAGGAAACGAGTCTTAACCCGAATGAATTAACAAATAACAAGTGGCCTCTTAAAAATATTACGAGTATTGTCAAAACTCTCGGGAGTCGTGGGTCCTCTTCAGAAACAACCGTTTCAGTTTTGATTGTTTCCTCCACTTTCACCTTCTACCTCTTTCTCGCGCTCGAAATCCCTTGCTGCTCGTGGGCTCACCCGAGCTTTCTCACACGGTGGTAGAGAAAGAGGTGGTGGAGCAAGAGAGAGGGAATCGACGACAACTTTATCACCGGAGAGGGATAGAGTTTAAATTGATTTCGAGCTTCATTCCGTGGTTTGACTTGATTTTTTTGTGTTGCTTAGTTACGATGGCTTCGAATTTTGATTTGGTTCGTACCCTTGAATCCAAATTGGGCATTTCTATTGATGATTCGGTTTCGGATTTGTTGCCGGTGATCGTGACAACCTCGTTGGCCGTCGTACTTGGGCTTTTTCTATTTGCGTGGAAGAGATCGGGGTATCAGAGTAAGGAGGTGAAGCCGGTGGTGGTGCCCAAGTCTTTGTCAGTGAAGGATGGAGAAGATGATATTGATGTGGGCTCAGAGAAGGTTAAAGTTACTATTTTCTTTGGTACTCAGACTGGTACTGCTGAGGGATTTGCTAAGGTGAATCTGCTTGGGCTGTTTAGATGTTTTTAGCTTGTTTCTTGTGTAAACCTGGAAGCACGCCAAAAGAAATGATATTTTCTTTTGAAACTCTCTGTTTGACCATCCTGTAAGACAATATTTTCATCTCCTTTTGTTCTGTCTCTTCAATGCTTTGTCATAACTCACACGAATCGGATGCTGTGTTACTTACCTAGTGCTCGTTAAGACAACTTAGTTCGAGCATAGGCGGCAGCCTGCATTTTCGAAGGATGTACTCAACAACGAAGATTTTGTCTTTATCAAGCCTTGGCTTTTCTTAACGCTTGTTGATTCGTCCTGGTATTGAATTAGGGAAATTGAAATCTCAGAAGGAAGATCCGCGTATAAACTCACTTTCTGTTATACTGAGTATTTTAGGCCTGCTATGCTAGCGATATCAAAAGCAAATCAAATTACTCTATGAAGGCTCTATAACGCAAAGCAATCCTATGTATTGGCACTATATTGGATCCCTTAGGAAATTCAAAGGAAAAGCACTGAGGGTTGGGGAGAATGCTAGTAGCATTTTAAAAATAAGTCCGTATTATAAATATGTCTTCAAAGATAGGCAGTTGAAAAATGTGTTAACTTTAGCTTGACGCGACTTTTGCACTTTACTATAGCGAATTAAGAATCTAATTTCCCCAACTTTCTGAATGCTTGAATTGATGATCTCAATTTAAATAGAATCTATTCTTTTCGGACAGCAGTTTATGTTCAGCAATCATGTTCTACTGTTATATGACCAATGTACTTTTTCCTTTTTTGAATTTTACTATAGGCTTTGGCAGAGGAGATTAAGGCAAGATATGATAAAGCTGCTGCAAAAGTTGTTGACTTGGTAAGTTGGATTAAAATTAAATTGTGGCACTTCACTTTGGCTGTAAATATGTGGGGGCCACATGAGGGAAATGGATTTGACTTAACTTTTTGATTTATTTATCTAAATCAGGATGACTATGCTGAAGATGATGATCAATATGAGGAAAAACTGAAGAAAGAGACCCTTGCATTTTTCACATTGGCCACGTAAGATCTGTCTTCATGAAAGTGTTCAAAACATACTTGAAGCTCATAGTGCATCTAACATATTTGAACCTAACAATGCAGTTATGGAGATGGAGAGCCAACTGACAATGCTGCTAGATTCTACAAATGGTTTACTGAGGTTTGTAGTTTTTGCCTATTTCTAAGTAATTTTTTAGATTTCTATCTCATTTTAATGGTATTTTTATATGCTTTGTTGTTTTCATAAAACAATTCTTATGCTTTGTCCTTAATTTCAGGGAAAAGATGAGGGAAGTGTCTGGCTTCAACAACTCACATATGGTGTTTTCGGTCTAGGTAACAGGCAATATGAACATTTTAATAAGGTAAACCTTGTTTTTATCCCCTTTATTTTATACAACTGACATCATATTTGTCATCTGACGGTATTCTGTTGAAACAGATAGCTAAAGTCGTTGATGAAAAACTTAATGAACAAGGTATTTAACTCTATTGTCCCTATTGAATTAGTATATTGTCCCCTTTTATTTATGCTAATCCTTTCAAGTGTTCTGAGATGTATATACAAGATTTTAAATAGTTTTAGAGGGATTCATACTTTTCATGGATTTCTTCTAATATTATTTTTGTGTTTGCCATAGGTGCAAAGCGTCTTGTTCCAGTTGGACTTGGGGATGATGATCAATCCATTGAGGATGATTTTGCTGCTTGGTAATATGATGTTTTGTACAATTATTATTGTCATATCAACTATATATGGGTCTCTCATGCATTATACTGAGTTTGAGGGAAAAAGCCACACTATTCATATTTTATGAATAATTCAATTTTCTATATATTTTATATTATATTGATATACTGACTGTGTTGATACTACAATTGGAATGAAGTTTATGATTTACTTGGGGGAACATTAAAATTTTATGAGATTTCAAATTTGTGATTTTGCCTTTGTAGGAAGGAATCTTTATGGCCTGAGTTGGACAAATTGCTCCGAGATGAGGATGATATGAATACTGTCTCTACTCCTTATACAACTGCAATTCCTGAATATCGATTGGTGATTCATGATCCCAATGTCACATCATGCCAGGACAACAACTTAAACCTAGCAAATGGGAATGGTGTATTTGACCTTCACCATCCTTGCAGGTGCTTGGTGTTATTCATGTTGATTGATGGTTACTATCGCTTATCAAACTGGACTAGCACAGAAATGCATCTCCTTTTTTTCTTGAAGGGTTAGGGTAGCTGTTCAAAGAGAGCTTCACAAACATGAGTCTGACCGCTCTTGCATTCATCTGGAGTTTGATATATCAAGGACTGGCATAGCGTAAGTTAGGCTCCATTTATCCTGATAAAGGACATCCTAAGTCACTTATAATTATATGTTAATATTATTATGGATGTTTAAATAATTTCTCATAGTATGTTTCTAATGATTTTATTTTCTCTAGTGCATTAGCTGGTGGACTTTATCTACTGGAATGACATGCATAACTTGTTTTGTTCTATAAAAAAATATTTTCGCTAGGTGTTGGTTGATCGCTTCATATATTGTTCTTGTTTATCTTAAGTTTGTGCCAATACGGGTGGTGAGGTGATTTTTCTGGGTTCAAATTCTTAGTGCCTTTTATTTGCTATCATTACAAAAAGAAAGGTTGATATAATGGACTTCTATGTCTGAAACAATGCCTTGCATTTGTGCCTACTCATGTCTACACGCACACTCGTTTATTAGAAAGGCTGTGTTTCTTCAAAGAGAAGGAAAAAATAAAAGAAATTAAGGCAGTGTTTCTCCTAGAATTCATTGTTTAAGTATTTCTCTGTGAAAAGAGATTTACATAATAAAGGTATGAACCTTCTAATGTGGTTAACAGGGGCGGGCACACATCATTATTTCATAGGAAGGCTGTGTTTCTCCTAGAATTCAGTTGTCTAAGTTTTGATCAGGGAAAAGATATTTGCATACTTAGCATGATTGTCAAATGGGATTGTCTTGCAGGAGCTGACTCATAATAAGTACGTAAACTTTAGCATTAATTATTTAGCCTATTCTCTAATAGTTTGATAGCAAATGATGTTTTATGCCGCAAGTTTCTGGCAGTTAAAGAATTAGTTACTGTCTGTCCTTGCACAGATATGAAACTGGTGATCATGTGGGTGTTTATGCTGAGAACTGTGATGAAACAGTTGAAGAAGCTGGAAAGTTGTTGGGTCAGAATTTAGATTTGTTGTTTTCTCTTCACACTGATAATGAGGATGGTACCGCACTAGGAGGTTCTCTGCCACCTCCTCTTCCTGGTCCTTGCATGTTGCGTACTGCCCTAGCACACTATGCTGATCTCTTGAACCCTCCTCGAAAGGTCTTCATGCGACCTTCAATTTCCATGATCAGCAATTTTTCTAGTTTTCTTATGAAGTAAATAAATACTGTTTAAATAGGACGGCCTTTTTCTAAGGAAAAATAAGGAAGTTATTTTTATTCCTCATTCAGGCTGCTTTGGTTGCTTTGTCTGGTCACGCTTCTGAACCTAGTGAGGCAGAACGATTAAAGTTCCTATCATCTCCTGAGGGAAAGGTGTAAAAAAATTGCTAGTACTGGTACTTCTTGTTTTTCAAGCCCAATGCTTTTATTATTATTGGTAATTTACAAATTTTCATTTCCTAGGATGAGTATTCTAAATGGGTGATTGGAAGTCAGAGAAGTCTCCTTGAGGTAATGGCTGAGTTTCCATCAGCAAAACCACCCCTTGGTGTGTTCTTTGTTGCAATAGCCCCTCGTTTACAGCCCCGATATTATTCAATTTCATCCTCACCTAGGTAATTTATCTTATCTAACTAAAGTCTTTGGTGCAAACTTAAAAGATTTGACAAAGGATAATATTGCCATGTTCTGATTATCCAAGTTTTCTCCTCAAAGGGTACATGTTACTTGTGCGTTGGTGTGTGGTCCAACTCCCACAGGCAGAATTCACAAAGGAGTGTGCTCTACCTCGATGAAGGTAGCAATTACAAAAGACATACTTCTTATACGGATTATATTCTCAGTCCCAACATCTTGGCCCTTTTCTGGCCAAAGAAGAACATCTTGATCTTAATATGTATAACCTAAATCTCTGCCATTAATAAACAGAACGCTGTCTCCTTAGAGAAAAGCCATGACTGTAGCTGGGCTCCAATTTTTATTAGGCCATCCAATTTCAAGTTACCTGATGATCATTCAACTCCTATTATTATGGTTGGACCTGGTACTGGTTTGGCACCTTTCAGAGGATTCTTACAGGTATGTGAATTTACTGTGAAGCTGATATTTAGATACTGACTATTGAGCTATATAGCACGGAGAGAAGAAATTCATAGAGAAAGATAGAGTCAAATTGACAGTTATATGATAACCCATCACACCACATCACATAGAAATTGTGATAATAATCAACCAAATATGAAGTACTGAAATGAAAACACTAAAGCTTGATTTGATTATAATTTAAAGCCCATTTTGAAGTTAATTTGATTGAAACTGAAACCTTAATTTGTTGGAATTGGAATGACATCATTGGACTAAGTTTGTATTAAATAAATCCTAGATTCCCAAATTGTTAGTTAAGCTTTAATTCTTGAATCATAGTATAAATGGATCCTTAAAAATGATTATTATTATTAACTTTTATATTTTCATCATTTAACCTTCTATCTTTGATTTATCCAGGAAAGGCTGGCTCTCAAAGAGGATGGTGTTCAACTTGGCCCTGCATTACTCTTCTTTGGATGTAGGAATCGATGTATGGTAAGATATTTGCTTGGTGTGCACTTTCATTCTTTGTGGATTTTCTGATGGATGAGCAATTTTTTTAATAAATAAATCTTGGCTTGGTCTGTAGGATTTTATCTATGAAGATGAGCTCATGAATTTTGTGGAACAAGGTGCTCTGTCAGAGTTGATTGTTGCATTCTCTAGGGAGGGACCAGAAAAGGAGTACGTTCAGCACAAAATGATGGACAAGGTAAGTGTAAACCAGCAGCTTAGCAAGAAGAAATTTGACTCTATTAAATTAATTATTTGCTTCAATTTCTATGTGCAGTCAGAATATTTATGGAGGCTGATGTCTAAGGGAGGCTATCTTTATGTCTGTGGTGATGCTAAGGGTATGGCTAGAGATGTTCATCGGACCCTTCATACCATTGTTCAGTAGCAGGTGCGGGTTGTCTTTCATCACCCTCCCCGAGTCCCCTCCCCTTCCATCACTAACACTAGAGTTTGGATATGTTTAATTCTGTTGTATATATTGAATATTGATATAAATTAAATTTTCTTTCATGATTTTTGTGTGTGACCATGTGGACTACTGTGTTTGTGATGCCAAATCATGTAGTATTAGAAATGAAAATTGGGGGAAACTTTGGTTGTTTCTTCTCATCTTCAGTATATCCTGTGCGCCAGGGTATCAAACTATTATAAATATGCTTTCTTCTGAGTGGCCTATTTTAGTAAGTTCATCTTTGGCTGCAAAGCCATATCTACTTCATAGTCGCGGACAATTTGAAACCATGTTTCTGATTTGAATTTCAGGAAAATGTGGATTCATCAAAAGCCGAGGCTACAGTGAAAAAACTCCAGATGGATGGGCGATACCTTAGAGATGTCTGGTGATTTTTCTGATTTCACAGGTCAGGTTTGGTTGTTATCCTATTACTTTTCCCTGTGATAAGCCCAAGGTCGGCCTAAGTGCATTTTGAGTTAATCTCTTCATTTGCCAAGTGCCAGGATACTAATGATGGAGCCTGAAATAGATTCCATGAGAAAATGAATTGATTTTTTCTTTTTTTGACTCAGATAATCTCGTAACAATAGATTAGATTTTTCTTTTGAACCTAGATTACTTTTTAGGGGTTGTGATAGGGAGGGAATCTGAGAGATCTCTATAAACACATCCATGTCGCAGTGGGTTATTGCAAAGGTCTTGTAATATTAAATATAGGTATTGGAGATGATTATTATTATTTTTTTGCTAAGTATATGTATCCTCCTATTAGAGGTAATCTTATTCAAGGTACTGGGAGGCATTAAATGTGTGCACCTCTTCCAATGGGGATTTGACACGTTGTGAGGGACTAGTCCTTCCGTTAGACCCGACCCTGTTGGGTATTGGAGATGATTATAAATTAATGGGTTAAGTAACAATTTTGCCTCAGAAGTACACGCTTAGGAGCAATGTTGTCCTGAAAGTTTTTTTGGGTTCAATTTTGCCCCAAAAGTATCAAAACGTAGCAATGTTGCCCTCCCCTAACGGTGATGCCCTAATGGCGTTAGCACACTCGAGTGTGCACATTTTTTTTTTGCACACTCAAATGAGTGTTCGAGTGTAAGTGCACACTATGTGCACTTCGTAAAAAAAATGACGCGCACACTCGAGTGTGAGCGTGTCACACTCGAGTGTGCTAATCTTGTTAGGTATCACCATTAGGAGAGGACAACATTGCTATGTTTTGATATTTTTGGGGCAAAATTGAACTCAAAAAAAACTTCCAAGGCAACATTGCTCCTGGGCGTGTACTTCCAGGACAAAATTACTTCTTAACCCTAAATTAATTGCTGATATACTAGGCTTGACTCACGTATACTTTTGTCACTTATATATTTTTTGGGTGTTTGCTATGGGGTTTGTTATACTTCATCAAAAACCTACAGACTAACATAGGCTAGCTATGAGTTTTTCTCATATGAGTTTTGAATTGATTTCGTAAGGCTTTTGTTAATATTCCCTCCGGTCCTAATTATAGGACAACATTTGGAGGTTTGTTTTGGTCCTAATTATAGGATAACATTCTAATTTTTGTCAATCTCTTCCTACAGCATCCCTATTGATATGAATGAGGGATTATGTGAAATCAATAAGGTAATTGAAGTGTCAAATTTATATAAGGGTATTTTAAGAAAATGAGTAAAATTAACTAATTTAACCTTTATCCTTAATTCCTTCAAAATCGGTTAAATATGTCCTATAATTAGGACCGGAGGGAGTACTATATTTTATTCAGTAAATTAAGTTTATAATTATCGCTGAATCTTCTTAATATTTCATTTTTAAGCTTCTTTACAATTTTAAATTAACATTTGGTATGTTTGTTTACCCTTTAATTAATTTATTCTTTTATTATGGAAAGGAGGGTGAAATACCCAATATTTAATTAAGAAAGCACGAGGAAATTAATCTCAAGTGCATCGATATGAAAAAGGTCCCTTATTCCTTACAATATTGAGAACATCAACGAAAATGTGATTAGTGGCTGGCAAAAAAAAATGTAATTAGTGACAACATATCAAAGCATTAGCTCAATAATATTATCAAAATTGTAAGCATTAGTCCTGTAGACTTCCCAAAGGAATCTGTTTCAATTGTGCTAAGCTTTGAATGAAAGTAATTTAAAAAAAAAAAAAAAAAATTCTCATCTGGTGTTTGATTTGAGGTTCGTAACTACCCATTTCAATATTAGTGTTTTCTAACTCAAACTCAAGATAGAAGACACAGATTCAACGAGAAGCTTTTAGTTTTGTTTATGACATCGGGCCGAAACCCACTCATTATTGGCCCAGCTCCAGCAGGAGTGAGATTCAGACTGACCCATTCCATGCAAACTCTGCCCTGACGAAGCTTAGTTCTGCCTCTTACTCTATTTCTTTTTTTCCCTCTATGCGAGGGAATGTAATTCTCAATTCTGCCTCTTATTTCAGTGGATCCGTTTTCTATTTTTTTTTATCGGCAAATGAAAATTTCTTTGACCTCATTGTGCCAGCGGTAATATTGCACCGGTGCTTCTTCGTGTACTCACCTAGCGGAATAATAATCATGAAAAATGAAACTGACATTGACGCTAATTCAGGCTAAAAATGAGTTATTTTTTTTTAAAAAAAAAAATTACCAGAGAATTTTTATATTTATTCTTTAATGGGATAGAATCAAGGTTGTCAAACTCACGAGTCTAAGCAAACTCGTGTGACATAAACTCGTATCGTGAACTCGAATCGTAAATTCAGTTTACTTTTATCATTAAAGATGTATTAACCGTGTATAATTAAATAATTAAAATATAAAAATGACAACAATTTAATTTTAATATATTTTAAATCTAAATAATTAAAATTAAATATATCAACATTCATAATTTATTATATTTAATAAAGAAATTTCTAAAAAATTAATATATAAAGCCGTTGAGGATGACAAAATTGAAAAAAATAACACAATTTTGTTAGTTACAAACGTAAAAACGGTAAATTCGATGTGTAAACTTGTGAGTTTATCTAAGTCTACAGCTGACACAATTTTACTAAAGACTTAACTCGATTTAGTAAGATAGAAACGTAAAAACGGTAAGGACGAGCACGATGACGATGAATCTTTTTATAAGAAAACAAGATGAGCACGATGAATCCACTTTTCCATGAACTATCGGCCGCCTCAATTTCAGTTTTACTATTATAAATATAAATCCCAGAGAAGGCGCGGGTTCCAGTCGATTTGCAAGATTTCAACGGTCAGCTTGCCCCTCACTGCCTCTGCTTAACCTCTCTTCCGATTTTTTCTGCTAACCCAAACGAGCATCTTCAATATTCAGTGTATGTTTTTTGGTTTCCTTCTTTTCTACTTAGTCTTGAGGGTTTTTGGCTATTTTCTATACCCGAAAAGTGGGGTCAGGGAGAGCGCTCTTTGCTTGTCTCATTCTTCTTTCGGCTTCAACGAGGACTTAACAATGTTGGAAGATGATAAGAAGAACAAGAAGGTCGCTTTTAGCGAGGAAGACGCTGCTGCTCTCTTAGTGAAGTATTTATTTCCTTTTCAGTAATTTTTGTATATTTTCCTGGCTACTCCTGCGTGTATGTTGATATAATTTGATTTTGGTGCAATTCAGGTATGATGCAACCACCGTTCTAACTTTACTTCAGGAATTATCAAATTCAAATTATCCTGGGGGCAAGATTGATTGGAATGAGTTGGTCAAAAGTACAGCAACAGGGATATCAAATGTTCGAGAGTATCAGATGTTATGGCGTCATCTAGCGTATCGTGAAGACTTGACTGAAAATCTGGAAGACGGGGCTGAACCTCTGGTCTGTATGGCATTATTCGCATTTAAAATTTTTCTGTTTCTGCTACTCTTTTGGCCGTCGCTGTCTTGCTGGTATTTAAGTAAAGCACTTGCAATTCAGAGTTCAAGATTTGAACTCCGTTGCCTAAAAAATTTGTGGGAGTAAATGCTGTTTATGACTTCTTGGGCATGAACTTCTCATTTTAGGATCACTGGGGTGCAAGATACGTAAAATACACATACCTTTTTGTACTCTTATGGATATAACTGATTTATAGCCCCCTTTCCCCCGTTTTAATTTATTTCCTTTTTTTTTTGTTCGCTGCTGTTGGATCCATACTCACTACATTAGCAATATGCTGACTATTGGTTGTCAAATGCTTTTTAAGATTATTTGTATGTGTTTAAATGCCTTGTATATCCATACTAGCAATCTTTTGCTCTTGATTATGCACTTTTGTTGAATATATTGGCGTTTATATAGGTTAGAAGCTTCTTTTGGCATTAGAAATTGCATGTCTTGCCAGGTTATAAATATTTGTGAGTTGTGACCACTACTTTGTAACAATTATTCTTCTGTTTTTTTTCCACAATCTTGGTATTCTACTTTTTCAATGCTGGCTTATATACTCTGAATAAAATAGTCGTGAAAACATGGTTATCGTGAAAAAATGCTACTTTATTTTGATAGGACCTAGTGGCACGTGTGATTCACGTATGCAGCCAATTGCAGATAGTGACATAGGGTTCTTGTTGTTGTATTGATTCTTGATGTTTGTCTTTCTGCTTGCACATCCTCTTTTTCGCCCCTTATTTTTATTTGACTATGCTTGTATTGCCCCCTCATTTATGTGGAAATTTACTTGCAGGATGATGATAGTGACTTGGACTGTGAGATGGAAGCAGTACCCCCTATAAACAATGATGCTGCATCAGAGGCTTCAGCTTGTGTGAAGGTGGATAATAATTTTCCCAATTGCCATTTTTATCTATATGCCTCTGATTCTTTTGTCTGCAATTACTTTTTGCTTACTTTAGTGTCAGATGATTAAGCTTAGCATACAAATACATAATGTTGTTGGCATTATTTCTATATGCCCATCTCTTTTTGACTCTCTAAATCCAATATTTAAGCATTTGCAAATTGCTTTCAGTTTTTTTATTTTTTCTTATGGTAACAGTGGTGTTAAAAATTATTTCTGGCTAATATTTGAATGGAACAGAGCTCTCTTACTGCATATGCACTTTTAAATGACTTCTATGGCAAAGAGTTCTTGTTAAGGAATGTGCAGCAGAGTTTATGCCTAATGATTTGGGAACTATATATATATATATATATAGATAGATATATCTGATGATAGATATATGGCAAACCAACCTCATCTATATGTTTCTAGAAGAATAAATTTTGATTAAAAAATCATTATAAATTGTATTAGTAAAGTGTTTTGTAGCTTTGTTATTCAGTTGAAACAGTAGCATACTCAAACTTGGATGGATGTGAATGTATGGTTTGGTTCATCATTTTTTCATCCTTAACTATTTCTTTTCATATACCTGTTTTAAAATGCAACTTGAAATTTGAGTTTATTTTACAGACTTGTGTCTCTCTTTTTTTTGGGTTAATTTGAATTTCCCCTTGAACATTTTGTACTGAAACTTATTTAGCCTGTCTCTAGCCCGTTTTCTAATTTTTCAATTATATTCGTTATTATTTCATGCAATTTACTTCTTCAGCCTATGGTGGCTGCTGCGGCCTAATTTATTATTACATATGTCAATGTGAATTTGGATTATCCATGCCTTATATTGTGATTATCATTGATACATAATTATACTCCCTCTAGTCCTTAATGCAAGACCTATTTACCTAATTTTATTAGATTAAGTAAGTTTGTTATGTGAGTTAATATGACATTTTTTTTATTTAAAAACATCTTAATCATCTTTCTTATCTCCCTCCATCTCTCTCTTACTTGTTTATTGTTGAGGAAGCATCAATAGGGGTAAATTAGGAAAAAATTGACAAATATAGGAAATATTTCTTACATTTAGGATCAAGATCAACTTCCCAATTAGATACTACATTAAGGACTGGAGGAGTACTATTTTGATTGCTGCTCATATTATGTGCTCTTTGAGGATGTACTGGTTCTCCACAGAAATAATCCATTTTCTGGGGTTTTTTTTGAATGTATTAGGATGAGGATGATGATGATGACTGATAGTTTTTGTTCTCCAATTTTAATCATTTTGTGTCATGGAATTGTTTGATTAGGTAATGGTAGCCTCTGGTTCACTTAGTGAAAGGGGTCCTAGTAGCTCAACAATTGAGGCTCCGATGACTATACATATTCCAAATTGTCATTCATCTACAAATCTTGAGGAAAATATGCAGCACTCAAACTCGATACAAGGAACAAGTGTTATTTTTCCTGTTACTGTTCAGAGACAGACACTACCAACTGGATCTGTGACCGAAAGTGTAGAGGCCAAGGGAACATCCGGCGGCAAATTGTCTTCCAA
Source organism: Acacia pycnantha (assembly GCA_025563575.1). Taxonomy (NCBI): domain Eukaryota; kingdom Viridiplantae; phylum Streptophyta; class Magnoliopsida; order Fabales; family Fabaceae; genus Acacia; species Acacia pycnantha. The sequence goes on along the minus strand of JAMWYP010000075.1, from coordinate 2,022,480 downwards.
AAGGAGAAGAAAAGCATGGTCAGAAGATGAGGACAAGCAACTTCGAGAGCTTGTTCAGAAATGTGGTGAGGGAAATTGGGCAACCATGTCAAAAGGAGATGACTTCCCTATTAAAAGAAGTCCTACACAGCTGGCCCAGGTGGGTTTTATTATTCTAAATGCTTGTGAATTACATGGCCATTCTCTATTTTATCATCCTAAAAACTGGTCGCTAAGTACATCATGTTTGCCAATGGCACTATGGATAATAGTTACAAGTATATGCTTATGATTCTTTTGTCCATTAGGATGGTAATGGATATTGTAAGAAAGAAAAGAGAAGGCACTAGGTAAAGTTCTTCAAAATCATGTTCTCCTTTATCTTTAAAATTGTAATACTTTTCTATTTTCCCTGCTAGTATATTCCAGTGTTTTTTTTTTGGTTTAGCCCATATGGCATTCTCTATCTGGTCAAGGTCTTGAGATGATTATTTTAGGCTTACTAAGAAAGTTATTATTGCTTCTAGACCTTTTGTCAGGGGCATATGAATTGTTTCTGATCTTTGTCTCGTGGGACTCTTTAATTGAAAGCAATACTGTGAAGATTTTTTTGTAGTGCTGAAGAATGATCTCTTGTAGTTTTCCTTATTGCTCTTTCTGTAGATGTTTAGCCTGTGATAAGGATGTTTAATTAGGTCTTTTGTCCAGTTAGAGCACGTTGGCTTCTGATATTCATACTGCTCAATTTCTTAAAGGCAAAAAAAATTTGTGCTCTTTTTTGGCAACAAAATTAGATTTAGTACTGCCTTTGAATAGCAAGTGTCTCTTGAACCTCCTTCCATTGCCATTTTTTTTTCATTCAAACATTTTGCAGTTCTTTTCGTCTCCAGTCTTTCTTTGTTGGACCTCATAAGTCATAAGGATGATATTGATGACATTTAAGCAGTAACATTATGCTTTTGTTACTGGTCTTGCCTCGGTAGGCATTCAAGCAAAAAACAGTTTACTCCCAATTCTTTTCTTTTCCCATCCTACTCCTTCATGAATTACTTCTTTTGATCTTTGTCCTCCAAACCTCCCAAATGGATATTTGTAAATTTTGAATGAAGAAGATCCTGCATCACTTGCTTTATTGAGTTTATGTCGTTTAAGGAGGGGGAGGGAGGTATGGGCATTGGACCATGAATAGGTGAAATCAGTTGATTTAACATACAGGAAGTTTCAAGCAAACAAATTTCTAGTGTGCATGCTTAATGTATAAAAAGGCGGCCCAATGTACCAGGTTCCCACCAGGTGGGGTCTAGAGAGGGATAGATATATACAACCTTACCCCCGCAAGTGAAGTGGCTGTTTATAGGATTTGAACTCATGACCTCCAGGTCACACGGTAGCAATCTTAGCGTTGCTCCAAAGCTCACCCTCTACATGCTTAATGTATAATTTGTGAAATTCTATTGAAAGGGTACAATAGGCAGACCCAAAAAGTGAGAACATTTATGAAGATTATAGAAGTTGTTAGCAAGAAGAATAAATGAAAAGCATGTTTCGTATTTGAATTTTTTCTTCAATATATAGATTTTTAATTTTTTGGATTCTCAATTTGCTACTTTGTCTTGATACTGTACTTCTTCAACTTTGCTGTTTTGAATGAATCCATGTTAAACTATTGTGATAATATTGTATATTACACTAGTTAATAATTATTGATTCTGTTTTTATGTTTTTCTTCTCACCCCAATCCCTTAATACCAAGCCTTTTTTTATGCGGTTGTCTCCTTGTAGGGAGAGCACATTATTTTTTTTGTTTTTTCCTGTGATCAAGATTTATGAGGTTCATATAACTCATGGATCGTATGTTAAGTATTGTGTGATGTTTTGAGTTGCCATAAAACTAACATTGAAAATTACTAAAGGCTGTTATTGTTACTGTGAATAAATCTTGGGGTTAGTAATGCCATCACATCGGCTATTATTTTGATAATGCTTTGATAACTTGCAGCTTGAAAGCAAATGATAACGAATGATTAAATCCAAGCTGATCTAGAATATTTTACATTTCAATTATACAAATTCAATTAAAATATGCATGTCTAATTCATAATTTATAATTTTTTAATATCTATTAATTAATGAGTATTTAAACAGAATATAAAAGATTTGGACAGAAGGAAGGAAAAACATTGTGGCCATGTGCGGCTTTTGCTGTGATTTCGAAAGGAATGCTAGTATCTTCAGAGTTGTCTCTTTGTCTTTAGATTCCTTGGATAGAATTTTTGCGGCCTCTCTTTGGTGTTTAGTTCTCAACATTTTAAGGGTGCAATTTTATTATGTGTAGAGGGATTGGGCAGCTTTGCTGCATGACGAAATTTTTATGATTTCTTGTTTGATATAGTACTTTATTTTATGAGATCTCATCCTCGCTTTTTTTTTTTTTTTTCATTTTTAGTTGATATAATTTTTTATGAGGAATAATTTTCAGTGAGGAAATGAAAATTATCATAGTTGGCAACTAAAAGTATAAATTCTCCCTGATAAATTATTTATTACAAAACTTTCGGTAATTTTTGTTGTGAATTTGGTAGTAGTTAATGGATTATAACAATGCTTTGTCTTGAATTTAATATGGATTTTAATGCCTTTCTGGTGTTTATATGAATAAATAATAAACACGTATTGTTCTATATATTTGACGACTTATATTCACCCTTTGCCTAATTTTAGCTTGTTGCTCCGCATAGGACCTTTTCTTCAAGGTTTTTCCTAAGTTGAGCTTGTCGCCTTTTACCACCTAGGTCCATGTAACTCTAACTAATATGGTTCTGTGTGATGAGTTTAAGTGAACAGAAAATAAATGTTTGTTTAGTTTTGAGAGTTTAATGATTGCTGCTGTTTTTCCTGCTATAACAATGGGGTTAGACAGCTGCTTTTGCCCATGAAACTAGACTTTAATTGTTTTGTTGTTGTAATCTTGTCTATGTTGATATTTGCTTTTTACTCTTCAAATTGTCATGGTATATCCAAATAATTGCAGAGGTGGAGCATTTTACGAAAGAAGGATGGCACTACAAATTCGGGAGCAAACTTGACCAGCTCACAATTTACTGCTGTACAGCTAGCAACTCGTCACTCGTTATCTTTAGCCCTTGACATGCCATTAAAAAAATTAACTGCTCTTGGAACGACAGACACAGGTGATTGTCTTTTCTAGAATTGAACCTTATACCTACTATCAGTATCATGCGCTTCATCAGTAAGCTTGCATAGACCACTTATTAAGTCACTGACCTATTATTCTTGTTATCCTGTTCTTTCTAGTGGACTTATAAACTGTGTTTGGTTCATGATGTGTTCAATTTTCCTTTTTGAATGCTAATGACTAGGTGACATGTTAATTGGGTCATGAACTTTAATAATTTTTTCAGAAGATTTCCATTGTCAAGTTGGGTTTTGTTCAAGTTTATTCATAAAAAGAGGAACACTTGATCTAAATGTTAGATTCTAGCGTGGTTAAGAACTCCAATAATTTATTCAGGGCAGTGAACTAATAAGAGTAGTATATCAGCATTATTCACTTGTCACCACTTTTTCCCCTGGTTTATTTTGAAATTAAAAACCTTCTGTTGAATGTAGAATGATGTTAGAGAGGATGACGAGATATCCCATTAAGCAGGGCTGAAAAACTGAAATGGAACCAAGAAAGTTAAACATTCTCTGGACAAACTAAGAACATTCTCTTGTCTTATGTAAGAAAGCTGCCTATGCTCTTATGTATAAAGACATTCTCTGGACAAACTAAGAACAAAAGACCATGTACCACAAAATACCATTTATGATTTTGCACCAAACAATGTCACCTGGTTTTGCAGCTTTTCGTACTAGAAGTGTTAAGCTTTCAAATTTCATCAAACAATGTCACCTGATTTTCTATTTTTTCCCCCTTCCTCTTTGAGATGCCTGTCTAATTGCTGTAGATTTCTTCTGTTTTGAATATGATTGGTTTTACTTATTTTTTATTATTGTTTTTATAGAGATGATATTGTAATTATGAAATTATTGATAAGGGCTACCTCAATTTGAACTGGTGGCAGCTAGGGTGTCATTAAACGGATCAATCAAGAACCCTGTGCAACCTATCAACACTGCTGAAGTATCAACAGTTCAGAGCAGCTCTGTGCCACCTCAGCTTCCATCTCAACAAGCTGTGTTGGGTTCTTCTGCTTCCTCGGCAAATTCTTTAGTCCCTGAAAGAACAATGCTGAAGCCTAATACAAGTGTTGATGCTGCTGTGAGAGCTACTGCAGTTGCAGCTGGTGCACGTATTGTCTCCTCGACTAATATTTTGTCAGTGCAAAAGTCTACTCAGGACAGAAGCGCTGGACAAATTATGCCCTCTGGCAATTCCTCAGTGAAGCGGTCTGCATCTGCTGGTTCTGTCATCAACCCCAAAGCTCTTATAAATACATCCGTTTCTCCTAAAGCTGTTGCCACTGCACCTCCTCCCTGCACTACGATTGTTAAATCTATCTCCCCATCAGGTGACAAAACTACTAATGCTCAGACTCTTCGCTCTGTGGTCAATAATCTTCCATTGGAACAAGTTAATCCTAACCATGAATCAAAAGTCTCTGATTCTAGTGTTGAACCAAAAAAGAGGGACCAAGTTGATGGGGCACTAGTCACAGAAAATATACCCAAGGAGGAAGTTTTAGAAGTTAAATTAGTCTCACAAAATCCAGGAGAATAAAATTTCATGACCAGACTGCTGGGAAACGTCACTGAATGTTAATAGCAGTCTTGGCCTGGACATGGATTTGCTCGTTGATGGCAGTGAGTTTGGTGCTCTGCGGCATGTCTATGTTTTGAAGATCAAGGCTTGAAAGATAAACTGGAATATTGAGCCAAGCTGTGATGCAGAATGAATGCAACAACAACAAAAATCTGGAGTTGCAGAGCTATTAAAATTTGGCGGAGGTTTTGTTACTATCATGTGCAAATAGTAGTTTTTTTTTGGAAGCAAATTGTAATTATTGTTTTGCACCAATTGTTTGGGAGCTATTTTGGAGGTTTTCGAACACACACCTCTGTTATATATTTTTAAGTACTGTTTGTCGCTGTTATATTCTGACATTCCCTTCGAAGAGATCAATCACTCTGTTGAGTTAATAGCTTCATTCAGAGATGGAGTTAATAGCCGTTGTATTGTGACTCTGCATTACGACCAAGTTTAAGCTGTAGTCTTGCGGAAAAAGTATATGATTTAGACAAAATTCAACGACTTTAGAGTTTGCTATTTAGACAATTACATTATATTAGAAAATGGGAATCAACTTACAAAAGAATATCTCTTCCTGAATGTTATAGGCACAGCATTATTCTGGATTTCGAAATAGTCATTCATACGAGAAAAAAGTCACAATTCATTCGGAGTAGAAAAGTTACTTTTAATTGACAAAAAAATATCAATATGCGCGCGCGTTCTTTCGAGGAAACCCTTTGGCTTGAAGTAGATGGTTTTAATATAATATAAATTAAAAAAATTGAAAGGGCTGTATCATTCATGGCACATAAAATGTATAATTTTTTTTTTCGTAGCTTCTACACACAAACTATAACTATCTTCACGTAAGAGATTATAAAATATTTAATATGCGCGCGCATTCGTCTGAGGAAACGTTTTGGCTTGAAGTTGATGGTTTTAATAACTTTGACGTTCTTTTGTTGATCACAATTAGACTGGAAGACGAAAACCAACCCCGAGCAGGGTAATTGAGGAGAAGGAGATGGAAGTTGGTTTATATTGGGGCATTCTCTTTAGTTGCTTCGAGATTACTAAAATGTGGATTCACACAAGCGAAAAGCGACTGCCTCGGCTTCTTTAACTTAGCTCCGAACAAAAATGACCTTAATGGTATTCGATTACGACTTGACGATGAATGCTTGATCCAGGGTTGAGTGCCAACTTCAAATGTCTGATCCAGATCTTCGAGCGTCTTATCGACTTCAACTTTCAGCCTCTTCACAAGACTCAGACCTGCTTGCAGTTCACTAGCAATCTTATTGTTCTCCTGTTTCATATGAAGAACCTCACCTTGAAACTTAGCTGCCTGATATCCACTCAACTCTGAATCTGCAATGGCGACTCTTGATATTTCGTCTTGAATGTTGCACAATGATGAATATCTACCATGCAGTTCTTCCTGCAATATTGAGTTATTTTCAAGCCAAAGTGATAATTCAGCTCTGATCTCTCTCATGTGCCTGAAAATTGGCCGGACTTCTGATTGTAAGGATGACTGTTTAGAATTTGAATTCCTGTTGTTGTAATCCTTGGCTTTCTTTAGCTCTGCCTGTAGGTCTTGTATGGAGTTCTGGAACTTCTGAATCTGATGAAGTGACGTGCTAAACCTCAACCAAAACTCTAGATTCTCCTCAAGTAGATCGTCGATGTCAAAGCGGAATTTCTTTTCAGATTTGAAAGAGGATAGCGCTTAGAAACCTGATATGCCCGGAACCTCTCCGCGTCATCAATTTTGAAAGAGCATTTTATGTTTTCAGACGATTTCAGAATATCACGTCTGCTTTCAATGAGGTCAGTAAAGGATGTTCTTCCTGGATTTGCATCCAAATTTAATGATGAAATTTCAGAGTCGCTAGGAAGAAGTCCCACTAGTGGTGTATATTTATATTCCGTGGCAGCTGTATATGGACTTTCATATGGATGTGTTTCTGGACAGGCTAGCTTCTGTTGCAATAGGTTAATCTCATTATCCTTATTGGCTAGAGCACTCCTCAATTCCCTTACCTGAAGTGCCAACTCAAAAATCCCGTCTCGGTTTTTCTTCTCCACATCATTAAGCTTCATACTTACATCCTTGTAGTTCCTCAAAGTTGATGTGTACTCCTCCAACAGAATCTTCTCTCTATCATCCAACCCACTGATAAACATCTGTCTCCAGTTTGGTCTATCTTCATCACCACCATGAAAATCCTGCGATTCTATGTCTTGGTTACTTACTGTCTCAGATAAATCATCATTCTCCAGACGTCCAAGTTTTTTTATCCTTTCAGAAATAAAATTCAGATTTTCGCTCAATCTAGACTCATTATCTTCATTTTTGACATCCTCACTTGGATTTGCAGCTTCCCCTTGATTCTCCTCATTTGTTATTTTGACATCAGCAGATTTCATCTTCTCATCTAACTTGACATCAAGCAATCGTTCAGAAAGATGTTCAAGATTACAACTAGCTTCGGTGAAGTGTGTTTGGGCTTCTTGTTCATTTGGTCTGAACCTCCTTTCAGTATTTCATTGTCGTCTTCCAAGCTCTTTATATTTGTCTGAAGATCATCTGTGTCTGATCTCAGTCTCTCTACAAAGCCAGTCTGAGAGGAAACTGCAGTTTCCAGGGAGACAACTGTATCCACAAGTTCATCAATTCTCTCTGCCATTTCTGCCACAGAGAGCGACCTACTGGAATCTCCCGCAAGTTGTTCCTTAATCTTCTCTCTCAGTTTATTCACATCTTGGGCCTCTTGTTCTAAGCTAGCTTTCTGTTCTTTGTTCATCTGTTCTTCTCCTTCTGTCTCAGATTTGTCTCCATCATGTGGTTCTGGGTCCATGTGACTTATATGCCTGTGAATAAATTCATCTCTGAGTGCTTCAAATTTCTCATGAGCTTGCCTAACCCTCTCATATTCTACTTTAGCTTCTTCAGACGACTTTGCTTGTATCTCTTGCAACTTCGCCAAGGTCTCTTGGCACGATCTCAGAGCAGTGGCTGCCATTAAAGTTCTTGCATCATTATCTTCAATGACCGTGTCAACCCCATACACATTCTGCAAGCAACAAACTCTTTTCTGCATTGCCTCAATCTGGTCTTCAATCTCCCGGTGCTTTTCATAGGACCGTTCATACAAGCTCCTCACAAACTCTTTCTCGGCTTGTTTGTGTCGAATTTCCTTCAAGCTTGTCAATTTCGAAATTGCTGCATCCTTGCTCACCACGAAATTGGAGTACTAGTAATGTGTTTTGCAGAGCTGGAACTCCTCCTCTGTGGTCTCTTCCGTGAGATTAACATAGATTGGCTTTTAAATTCTCTCTTGGGAAACTTGGGAACTTTAGGAATGCTTGATGTAGGCGTTGCTGGGCTTTCATTGTCATTAACTGAAGGTGTAATTCCTCGGCCTTTTTCTTCATCTTCATCTTCATCTTCATCCAAGGGATACTGAGCTCGTTCTGGGAAGCAAGATGCAATGGTGCGGTTGGCACTTTGGAATTCTCTTGATAGATGATCATACTTCTCGGCTAATGATTTATACGCCCGGAAGGACTCTTCGACAAAGCTTATGATCTCTGGTCTCTTCCTGTAATACATTTCTGCCCTCTTGGCAAATGAGTCCCCTTCATCATCAAGGATTTTGAGGGTCTCCACCACCTTCTCCTCCATTTCTGTTGTTAATTGTATTTGCAGCATCATTAACAGTAAACTTTTTATTCAGAAATGCACCAAAGTAAATGATAAAACCACACAACTCTATCTGCTTCATCATTCTTTGTATGCTAATTAAATGATGCTCATCAGATCATGGTAAAACTTTAAGATTTTCCTAGATCAGATCTTTTCTGTTTTGAATCTCTAGGGGTCATCAATTTACACCACATTATATCTTTTACTCATTCAAACCACAATGCATGGCTAATTCTGATTGACAATGAATGTGAAAATAAATGCGTGCTAGCTATTTACATGTACGTTGATTTGCATCAGAAAGCTATTTGACATGACAAAAATCTCTGTAATTTCTATATGATCAGGGAAATCAAGCAGATATGAATGAGAACGTATATCATGCTCAGATTGCCAGAAAGTGCTGGAAGGCGTACCTTGGAGACTGTTTTCCAGCCATTTTGACTGCTTTGTCCTAACATGGCTTGCCCACCACCATGAACAAGCATTGGTCGCTGCCCTTTGCAACATCTTATATCTTAATCTCTCTAAATTATGAGAATCAAACACATGCAACCCATTTGACGCGGAAGACGAATAAGATCATCCGTGGTTATATAGATAAGCAAATTATGGCACAGAAAAAAATGGTTGAGATCCGTGAAACGTTACGATGATTTTTTGGATAATGGTGGTTAAAGAAAAACTGAACAAAAGAGAAACGATGTGGTAACTGAGAATGTATTAATTCTTATGAGGCAGGGATGGAGAGGAGGGTACTTCGCTACAACCACTGGTACAGATGTGAGGTGTTGGACCCTTTTGAAGAGCTCAACTTTTGATTTCCGGAGAAAGGAGGACGTAACACATACATTGAATTATTTGGTTAGTATCTTATTACTCTTAACCTTCTCTTCTTTTGTTTGTTTTTTTCGAAACAAGTTTGTTAATTTATGCAATTCATTTAATTTTAAAATTGTTATTTATGCAATTTAAATGCTTGATAGAATATCATTTCGGGCAAGATAGAGGACGTTACCATTTTGACCAGAATTCAATAATAATTCTATATTTTAAATCTTCAAGAAAATGGAAAATCACTTTTCTTAGTTAATATAAACTGACTTCTAGTATGGTTGTTAATCTTCACACAGAAAATTAGATTAAAAAAAGAAAGAAAGATATCTTCTCATTAAAAAATTGGTTTCACGTTACGTGCTAAAGTATGGGAAACCAAATTAGTTTTCGATGTTGTTGTTTTTTCATTTGGTTAATTTATTTTATTACTTCTCAAATATTATGAAATTATTTTTAATAACAGTTTGTAAAATGGTTAAAATATTTAAATAAATATAGTGTAAAAACAAATTAAAAAATTCAGAATGTATTGCTTGGGTATTTGTGCAGTTGTGCACGAGATCATATAGGTGTGCAGATCATGCTCTCATTATTAGAGATTATTGAATCATATTTCGTGGAAACAAAAGAGAAATGTACAAAAAATTAGATGGACCTACCACTACTTAGGAATCCGATGCAGTACTCTTTGTGCATGCATGCTCATATGTTGGTGTCCTTCTCAGTTTTCATGCATATGCTTTCATATATCTTCACTGTTCTCGTATATGTGCTGATCCTGCTGGTTGATATTGAAGTTAAAAATGCACTTTTATTCAACAGGTATATGAAATAGAATGAAGGTATGCATATACATGTGTGTGTATTTGGAAGAAATAGTAAAATACATCAATGTCACACTCACACAGATTCTATTCATTTACTCGCATTGATTTTGGGGTTAGGCACACAACCAATCCCCACATATTTACATACAATAGTTAAGAGCTTCGAGATTACACACAAACAGGGACTCGATTTTTTCTCTTATGCTTCTCCAACATCCCGATTCTTTTTCTGTGGCAGAGGCATGATCTCTTAAGCCAAACCAATGTGTTTATTGAAGGAAGCAGGAAGTAGTAAGGCGGCTTCACATCATTTTCTGATATCACAGAGAGATTCTATTGCATCACCAATACTTATGAATGGTACTCTCATATCCCACATCAAATCAAATTCATCTTTTTTAGTTTTTCAATTTTGCATTATATACAACATTTCCTTAGTAAAGACCACGAGAGTTAAGACTTGCTCAACGTAACGAAGCAATACTTGCTGATGCAGATTTGCAGAATCAGAGTCACAAGTGCTTGTTCATCAACTATTTCCAAGAGAAGAGACAGTTGTCGGTGGATTTTATGCTCTCTGCACACAAAACAGGTAAGCATGACATTACTTCTATTACCTAATGAATCAACAAAACAAAATAAAACTAGAGCAAGGCTCATAATAATTCAAGATGACAAATAAGCACAACACACAAGTCCTACCATCCCCCAAAGCAGAAAACTGATGAGAGATCATATAAAATGGAAGCTGTAATCTGTATATATCACCTTAGAAACAAAGTAATCAAAGCTTCAAAAACTATACAAGACCGCATTAGGAAGACTACTAGAGCCGAAGGTCATCAATCTCTTGAACTGAAGATAAATATTGCTGCAGTTATGTAACGAATTTGATCAGAACCATTTTCTTTGTTGCGCTTTGATTAAATTTGGTGATTTCAAATACTAGTTCATAAAAGAGACAGAATCAAAGACCAAAAATCAGCAACTGACTAGTATCAGTATCATATGCTGAATACAATAGTATGCATTCAGAGTTCATAAACACAAGGGAAAACAGAGGATTTAACGTAAGGGTAATCTGGGAGATATTGAAGGGGGTGCTCTTACCGGCAGAATAACTATCTAGAAAGTTCCTGATATTGCTCAGTGTTTGGCTATTTGTGTCATTCACCGTGCCACCATATCCTCGTCCATAACAAGGAACCAGCACAGCAAAATTGTTGTCTGTTTCATCCATACTTGGGAACCCAGATCCATGAGGCTCCAACCACCCAATCGACCAATCAAAATCCTCAGATTCAGAACCAGAAACACACTCTCCATCAGATGGCACAAGAACAACATCATATTCCCTGTCTGTTTTTCGTTCTTCCCAACTATTATGCCGTTTGGGTTTCATACTCCCTGACGAGGAACTCGTATTCTTAACCAAAGTAAACTCTAGAGTTTCAGATTCCCACATACTAGAATCTGTTTTGGAATTAACAGAAGCTCCTTTTGAGATTTTTGGCTCTCGATGACACTTTCTGCTCCAAAACCTCCGTGAGAGATTTGTAAAAGTCACAGCCATTTTTAGAACAGGAGTCTTTTGAAGCCAATGGCGTGTAGTCTCCTCTCTTATTATTATGTAGATGGGGAAGCCTATAATTGAGAAGAGTTCTGTAAATGAGCACAGACCAAAACAGAGGTGTTCAAACATCTAATTGACGTAAATACTATTTTGACAGCTAAGATATACATAATCTCACATTTTAACTGAGCGTCTTAATTCTTAAGAGAGAAAATATGCATTCAAATAAGTCGGCCCTTTTTTTGTCATTTAGTTTAAAGGCAGAAGTATCTCCCTATGTCCTCAACAGATAAAACCAGAAAATGTTGAAATTTTCGCCTTAAGATTTTTTTAAGCAACGAAAACTGATTTACAAATTTCAAATCAGAAAATGGTCAATTCCAACTCTGAACTCTCCGTAAACACCTACTACAGAATATAAGGATACATTGAATTGATTCGTTCTATATTCATTGAACATAGGCACTCAGAAAAGCAGAAAAAATTAGACAATCTGATAGGCCGAAATGCAATATTCATGATGCATCTATGCATGCGATCAATGCAACGACAAGTTCGGGGGGAAAACCAGTCGAACCGAAAACGAATTTGAAATTGGTTCGTGTTGGAGTTTGGGTCCAACTTTACTTGTTGGATTATTTGATTGAGAAATAAGAAAAGTAAAGAGGGATAAATAGCATTAATTGGTGAAAGAGGACCGAGGAATAAGTAACCTTGTATTAAAAACTTAAGGGTCAATACAATATTCCTTATAGTTTGCTCTACTCGTATTTTGATTTTAGTCCTTCTAATTTGAAATGGTAGTTTGGTCCCGGTGCATTTAAAATGACTTGGATCTGTGTTAACTGTTGACGTGGGCTGCTGACTGGGTGGAATGACTGGGAAAATTGCTGAGTCATCATCTTGCGACTGAGCTGGACATGTGGGAAAGAAGTCGTCTTCTCCGGTTCGCCTTCCGTGTTTTAGTGTGCGTCCTCATTTCTCTGTTCTTTGATCCAGAAACAGAGCCAATGGCAAAGCTTCCTCAGATAAATCATGTCATCACATCAATCAGCTTCTAAAGTGAATGCTGATAATAAATGGAATCCCATCAAGCATTGTTCCTTTCTCCAAGGCATTCTCTCTAATCCATCACTCTTGCTTGTATCCCTTCCATTCTCACTGCTACCTGATTCCTTCCCCACACCATTCTCTCAATCAAATCCTTTGTCCATTATAATATTCTTCCACGCTCACCACTCCATCTCCTCCCTACTTAACTCCTTCTTTTAAATTCATATTATCTAATGTTAATTCCTCCCCTGTTTTGTTCATTAATCACAACGTATTCGTTCTTTTTTAGGGAATATTACACTTATGGAACCTGTAAGATGATTATTTGGGTTCTAAAGAATCGTCTCTTAATTTCTTCGTCTCAATATCACCATCTTCGTTCCTTACCTCTCCACCTCCATCAAAGGTGAGGTACGCACAAGAACTTCTCTCTGACTCTACTTCTTCATCTTTCTTCAACTCCCATCGCAATTTTGCCACTGGTTCTTTCGTTTTCTTTTGCTTGCCTTTTTTCCTAATTTGTTTTTAGGTGGGGTGGGGAATGAAGAGGACGTGGAGGAACTAACGTTGCAGGGGGAGTTAAAATCTTGGAGGGGGTGGAGGGGTTTGGATTTGAAGTAAAGGTGGTAGATGAACCAGAAGGAGAGGACGAAGACAAAGCGAACCCGGGAGGTGAATTGTAGAGGACGATGTGTTTTCACATGTCAGGTCAGTCATAAGCTGATGATGAGTCAGCAATTTTACCCAGTCAGCAGCCCACACCCGCAGTTTTAACACTGTTACTGCCATGTCATCAAATTTAACACCATTAACCATGGGTACAAATCCTTTTAAATTTCAGGTAGCAGCACTTCCAATAAAATAAACTCAAATGACCAAAAATTATGATTTCAAATTATACAGACTAAAACTAAAATGTGAGCAAACTATAAGGACCAATAATTGTATTAACCCAAAACTTAATTACCAATTTCTTGATTATTACTCAGAGAATGCCAAGTAACAAGAGATCACACATTCTTGTTTTTAATTAGCAATCAGTTTACTGATTATTACTTAAAGGTCAAGTAAGGAGAGACCACCTTTCTAATTAGTTATCATTCTGACCCTCTAAATAAGAAATGTCTCCTTCACTTGCACTTGCTTTCTAACTCACTCTTCCCCTCTCCCTGTTTCTCCTCCTGTGTGGTGATTTGTTGTGCCGCTGATATTTAGACTAGACCTTAATAGTTTAAACTTGGCGTAAATAAACAGTTCACTTGTGTAGCCGTACGTAGTCTCTTCACTCTCTTTATTTTCCTTTTTATTATAAAAAAATATGAAAATACAAATCATGTAATTTTGTCAAATTATGAATTCAGAAAACATCAAATTTATCGAATAAAATCTACAAGATCTCGAGGGTTTTCTAATAATGTCACAGCACAGTTCATGCAAAACTAAAATTACCAAATAGAGCAATCATTTTTGGTAAAAAAAATTATTATTCTTTTTTTAATAGTAACTCGACAGACTCCTTTAATTAATAAATTTTATTGAGAATAAAATGAGTAGGCCGAAATTACAAAGGGATAATCATCATTTTATAGTATTAGACAAATTTAACCTCTCTTTTTTTCTCTCCTCAAACCAATCGGGCCTTTTTTGCGCTCCCAAAACCTTTACCAATTACAATTAGAAGTTTAAACTTAAAAGCCTTTCCTTTTTTTTTTTTTTTGGACAACAACTTAAAACCCTTTCTCCACTCAACTGGAACAGCAGTCATGGAATCCGCTACTATTCTGTCATCAAGCTTCGCTTTTACCTCTCTAGCGTCCTCCTTCTCTGGCTCCTCATTTTTCAGAATTCGAACTCGCTTTCCATTTTCCTCTAGAATGAAGGGTATCTGTGCATCAGAGAATGCACCGCAGGTCGAACCCACCAAGCCGAAGGAAGCTAAGCTATGGGGTGGCCGATTCGAGGACGGTGTCACCGATGCCGTTGAGAGATTCACTGAGTCAATCTCCTACGATAAGCAGCTCTACAAGCATGATATCATTGGAAGTAAGGCTCATGCGAAGATGCTAACTCATCAGGTAATCTTACGCGTTTTCTGCGAAATTTTACTTTTGGGGAATGATAAGATTGCTCATTTTGGCATTGTCTTCGCTTTCTACTCATCTTCCCCTCCCCCTCATAAAAAGTGGGAAAGTGCATTCTTTATGACGGTGTATGATCACTGCTTTTGCTGAATTAAAATGATCTTCGAATGAAGATCAAATTTCTTTTAACTTGAGAAATACATTACCTTGTTTACATTTTAAATGTCTCCTGCTCCAAGAAAAGAAGTGGAACTGAAATGATGTTGCATTGTGTGATTCGTGATTGTGGTCCAGGGATTGATGAGCTTCAGTGATAGGGATCGGATTATTGAAGGTCTTGATGAGATAGAGAGGCGCATTGAAAATGGCGAGTTCAATTGGAGGACTGACCGCGAGGATGTCCATATGAACATTGAAGCGGCGCTTACTGATATAATCGGGGAGCCTGCAAAGAAGCTACACACAGCCCGGAGCCGAAATGATCAAGTTTTGACTGACTTTCGCCTTTGGTGTCGTGATGCCATTGATAACATGATCACGCACATAAAAAATCTCCAGGCCTCCCTGGTGCACTTGTCTTTAAAAAACGAAGGACTTATTGTACCTGGTTATACTCATCTGCAGCGTGCCCAACCAGTTTTACTTCAACATCTTCTACTAGCTTATGTTGAGGAGGTATGCTGCTAACTTATATATAAGCCAATATGCCATCACTAAGAAATTGATCAAATTACTCTGTCTTATCTCCTTCAAAATTTCTCACATGTCAAAGATCTCATACTTCTAGCCTTGCCTTAGATATGAAAAGTACTATCATTTTACTCATTTTGGTGGCCAAATCAGCATTTATACAATCTATAAACTTGATTAAGTAAAGAGGGGGAAGCTGCCCAGGAAGCATTTGCGTCCTACATGATGATAATTTCAGCCCTTAGAAAATGTAAAGGAACGGTGAGTTTGGGAAAGGTTGATGTGCTGGTATCTTGAGCCTAGCATGAGATATTATGGAATTCTGTAATGGGATTTATGCGTTCTCATTATAACAGAAATGCCTTCACTTGCATTGGCTTTTCTGTAAATTTATCATTTATAAATTAAAAGATCCATTACATGCTTCAGAATATTAATTTTAAATCTATGGATTTACTTCAGAAGCTTATTCTTATCTTAGCTTTTAACAATGTTGACTTCTTACATTTTCTGGCACCTAACCATTAATTCTATGTATTGCTTTCTTGCAGCTTGAGCGCGATGCTGGTCGCTTAGCAGATTGTAGGGCTAGGATGAATTTCTGTCCGCTAGGGGCCTGTGCATTGGCTGGTACTGGGCTCCCCATTGATCGGTTCATGACTTCAGATGCTTTAGGATTTACAGCTCCATTGAGAAATAGGTATGTTGCTTCATTTTAGAAGCCTACGATTGCTACCTGGTATTCTGCCTGCGTATGAATCTATTTTTCTTTTCTAACTGATCGCTTGTTTTAATTTTATGTAGCATTGATGCAGTTTCAGACCGGGATTTTGTACTGGAGTTCCTTTCTGCCAATGCCATCACGGCAGTTCATCTTTCTCGGCTTGGTGAAGAATGGGTATTGTGGGCTTCTGAGGAGTTTGGATTTATCACACCAAGTGACTCTGTTTCAACTGGAAGTAGTATAATGCCTCAGAAGAAGAATCCAGATCCAATGGAACTTGTCCGTGGAAAGTCTGCCAGAGTCATAGGAGACTTGGTTACTCTTCTCACTCTATGCAAAGGACTTCCGCATGCTTATAATCGTGATTTGCAGGTATTGAACTTTATATATTTGCAGGGACTAAAAAAGATTTGCATCTTCTATTTTGAGATGTCATATATACCTTGGTTTCTTGCACACTGCATAATTTGCTGAGGAGGTAGTTTGATGTGCCAGTTCGCAAAAAATAATAGTATCCCCTTTGCTTGCAAGAACAGTTGTATGCAGGTTTTGTACCCACATTTATTTGTTTGTTTTTAAACCCTTACAAAAAAGCCTTTTCTTTCTGGAGACAGGAAGACAAAGAACCTGTATTTGACAGTGTTAAAACTATTCTGGGTATGCTTGAGGTATCAGCTGAGTTTTCACAGAATATTACATTCAATCAAGAGAGAATACAAAAGGCTTTACCCGCTGGTCATCTTGATGCAACTACACTTGCTGACTATCTTGTCAAAAAGGTAAGTCATGTTTACTGCTTGGTCATTTGTGATTTGTGAATTAGTATTCTGTAGAAGGTAGAAGGTATTGAAATCAGAAATTCATGGTACTGAAACATGCATGGTAGGCCACCTGGTAATATATCAAAAGCAAGAGGCATAATACTGTCCCCGACTCTATGCTCAAATTTGAACCCCCATCTGAAATTCAATCCACATTGCCCGCTTCCTGCCAAAAACCATTTCTTTGCCCTAAAAATTCAATCCGCATTTCTTTGTCCAATCACTACTTCCCTCGTAGGAGGAGCTGAGGGGAAGCTTGTTCTCACTTTCCACCATTCCTCTGCATTGGCTCCCTGCCAAAAACCATTTCTTTGCACTAAATTCCAGCGACTGAAATCCATTTCTAAAGAGCATGCATAAGGCTACGGTGTTGACATTGTTGTGATTTTCTTATTTCCAATACTATGGCGCATCTGCCACCGCTTTTTCTGAACTTGCACAACTCAAAAGACTATTATAAAATTCTTAATTATTACTAACTTATTGTTTTCCACCTGTGTATAATTCTGTTTGCTTTTTATTTCCTCAGTTTGCAGATTTCCTTCAGATTCTTACCCCCTTTGTTTTGACTTACAGGAAGTCCCATTCAGGACATCTCATGATATTGTAGGAAGAGCTGTTGCCCTGTGCGTGTCAAAGAAATGCCAACTTCAGGACCTGAGTCTTGATGAGCTAAAGAGTATAAGTACAGCTTTTGATGAGGATGTATATGAATTTCTTGGAGTAGAAAATGCAATCAATAAGTTTAGCTCTTATGGTTCCACTGGGTCAGCATGCGTAGCCAGCCAACTAAATTATTGGCTAACAAAGCTTGAAATCCGATGAAGGTTGTGATTATCATGAATTCCTCCCACAGTGGAGGCCATTGCTGAGTTCGGTAGTATGAGGATGATATCGTGATACAACCTGGTTCTTCATGTAACTTGTAAACTTTGGTTGCTTTCACTACTTGCTTGCTACATGATATCAGACAAGAATTACATGTGTAATGGTTTGATAAAAAAAATGCAATAAAACGTTGTGTAACTTTTTTTAACCAAACATTTTTACCCCTAGCGTAGGGGCTTATTGTTGTTCTATAAGCTCATTAGTCTTTGTTTTGGTTAATTATAAGTCAAACTCTGTAGTCTTGTTGCTGTGGGCATGAGTACTTGACTTCTGTATTCTTCGATGCTATGAAATAAGATCATCCAGGGGACTCGTCTTTCTTAGATTCTTTGACAACAAAGCCGTCTCATGATTTATTGATACCTGTTTGTTGATAAAGGATGGGGTATTTGTTTTAGCCTTTTAAAATGCTTTTACGACCTTCAAGATAGATTTCAAGATAGATATATAGAAAGAGGTTTGTCTGGACTTACAGAAAAATTCTTTAAAAAAAGCACTTTTTTGAGAATGCCAAACGAGCACTAATGGACTTTTTTTTGGGACAAAATGGACTTTGACTTTCATAACACCCTAGACAACACAAACTTGTTACCTTGTGAGGTAATCCGACTACCTTGCGAGGTAATAAAAAATTTAAAAAATTAAACCGTTATCTCACAAGGTACTTAAAAAAAAAAAAATTGGACTCTTATCTCGTGAGATAGTCGAGCTACCTCAGAGGACAATTTTTAACAACAAAAATTTGAAAAATAATAATAAAAAACATATGTGTGTGTGTATATATAATAAAATTCAAAAATTCAAAATAGACTGTTTCCTTATGAGGTAATTTTTAAAAAAAAAAAAATCGAAAAAAATTCAAAATCAATAAAATATAAAAACGAAAAAATATAATAAATTTTTTAAAAAAATGGAATGCTACCTTGCGAGATAATTTTAAAAAAAATCAAAAAATATAATAATATAAAAAACGAAAAGAATAAAAAATGGACAAGTACCACACGAGATAGTCCGACCATGGTAGTGAAAACGTAGATTTTACCCGAAAACGCAAAGAGAATCAAAAATCGTAAAACGTAAAAATCGTAAAAACATAAAAGCGTTTGGAAAATTAGTAAAATCATTTTAATGAAAAAAAATAGTAAAAACGTAAAATCGCAGTGATAAAACGAGTTTTTAACTACCATGAGTCCGACTACCTCGCAATTTTTAAAAAAATCGAAAAAAAAAACCGGTAATAATTTAAAAAAAATTAAAAAAAAATAAATTTAATATTGCACAAGAATGAAAAAATATAACAAAAGGAAAAAATAAATAAATGACTGATACCTCGTGAGGTAGTCGACTACCTCGTGAGGTATATTAAAAAAAATGGAAAAAACAATAGAAAATTAATTTAATAAAAAATAAAAAATCTGAACATTTAAAAAAAAATATCAAAAAGACAAAAAAAAAAAAAAAATAAAAAACGAATAAAAAAAATCAAAGAAACATCAAGGTACTCACGATGTACATTTTAAAAAAAGAAATTAAAAATGAAAAAAAGATAATAAAAAAAAATTATAAAAAACCAAGGGACCTCACGAGGTAAACTGACTACCTCGCGAGGTCCATTAAAAAAAAATACAAAAAATTATAAAAAATCTGTACATTTAAAAACAATAAAAAAATAAAAAACATATTAAAAAAATAAAATTAAAAAAATAATAATAAAATAAAATTAAAAATAATTAGTAAAAAACGAATAAAAAAAGATTCAAACGAAAAAAAATTATAAAAAGCCATGGGACCTCGCCAGATAATCTGACGACCTCGCGAGCTCTTTTAAAAGAAGAAATAAAAAAAAATAAAAAAATTATAACAAGTCTATAGACCTTGCGAGGTAATATGGCTACCTCGCGAGGTCCCTAGAAAAAAGAAATTAAAAATAAAAAAACGAAAAAAATATAAAAAAAACTATAAAAAGTTAGGGTACCTCGCGAGGCAGTCTGACTACCTCGCGAGGTTCTTCAAAAAAAATTTAAAAAGATTAAAACGAAAAAAATAAAATAAAAAAATTGTAAAAAGCAAGGGGACCTCGCGAGGTAATCTGTCTACCTCACGAGGTCCTTTACAAGAAGAAATAAAAAAAGATTAAAATGAAAAAAACCAAAAATAATTATAAAGAGCGAGGGAACCTCGCGAGGTAATATGGCTACCTCGCGAGGTGCTTTAAAAGAAGTAAAACCTCGCGAGTTCCTTTAAAAAAAAAAAGATTAAAAAAAAAAAAAAAACCAAAAATAATTATAACAAGCGAGGGGACCTCGCGAGGTAATCTGACTACCTCGCGAGGTCCTTTAAAAGAAGAAATAAAAAAAGATTAAAAATAAAAAAAATAAAAAAATTATAACAAGTCTGGAGACCTCGCGAGGTAATATGGCTACCTCGCGAGGTCCTTGGAAAAAAGAAATTAAAAATAAAAAAACGAAAAAAAATATAAAAAAAAACTATAAAAAGCCAGGGTACCTCGCGAGGCAGTCAGACTACCTCGCGAGGTTCTTCAAAAAAAATTAAAAAAGATTAAAACGAAAAAAAATAAAAAAAGGAAGGGGACCTCGCGAGGTAATATGGCTACCTCGCGAGGTCCTTTAAAAGAAGAAATAATAAAAAGATTAAAATAAAAAAAAAAAACCAAAAATAATTATAACAAGCGAGGGGACCTCGCGAGGTAATATGGCTACCTCGCGAGGTCCTGTATAAGAAGAAATAAAAAAAATATTAAAAATAAAATAAGAAAATAAAAAAATTATAATAAGTCTGGAGACCTCGCGAGGTCCTTGGAAAAAAGAAATTAAAAATAAAAAAACGAAAAAACATATAAAAAAAACTATAAAAAGCCCGGGTACCTCGCGAGGCAGTCAGACTACCTCGCGAGGTTCTTCAAAAAAAATTAAAAAAGATTAAAACTAAAAAAAATAAAAAATAAAAAAATTGTAAAAAGGAAGGGGACCTCGCGAGGTAATATGGCTACCTCGCGAGGTCCTTTAAAAGAAGAAATAAAAAAAGATTAAAATAAAAAAAAAAAAAACAAAAATCATTATAACAAGCGAGGGGACCTCGCGAGGTAATATGGCTACCTCGCGAGGTCCTTTAAAAGAAGAAATAAAAAAAAGATTAAAAATAAAAAAAAAAAAAAAAATTATAACAAGTCTGGTGACCTCGCGAGGTAATATGGCTACCTCGTGAGGTCCTTGAAAAAAAGAAATTAAAAATAAAAAAACGAAAAAAAATATAAAAAAAAACTATAAAAAGTGCGGGTACCTAGCGAGGCAGTCAGACTACCTCGCGAGGTTCTTCAAAAAAAATTAAAAAAGATTAAAACGAAAAAAAATAAAAAATAAAAAAATTGTAAAAGGAAGGGGACCTCGCGAGGTAATATGGCTACCTCGCGAGGTCCTTTAAAAGAAGAAATAAAAAAAGATTAAAATAAAAAAAAAACCAAAAATAATTATAACAAGCGAGGGGACCTCACGAGGTAATCTGACTACCTCGCGGGGTCCTTTAAAAGAAGAAATAAAAAAAGATTAAAAATAAAAAAAATAAAAAAAGTATAACAAGTATAACAAGTCTGGAGACCTCGCGAGGTAATATGGCTACCTCGCGAGGTCCTTGAAAAAAAGAAATTAAAAATAAAAAAACGAAAAAAAATATAAAAAAAACTATAAAAAGCCCGGGTACCTAGCGAGGCAGTCAGACTACCTCGCGAGGTTCTTCAAAAAAGATTAAAACGAAAAAAAATAAAAAATATAAAAATTGTAAAAAGGAAGGGGACCTCGCGAGGTAATATGGCTACCTCGCGAGGTCCTTAAAAGAAGAAATAAAAAAAAGAAATAAAAAAAGACCAAAAAAAATTATAACAAGCGGAGACTTCGCGAGGTAATATGGCTACCTCGCGAGGTCCTTGGAAAAAAGAAATTAAAAAAAAAAAAAAAAAAAAAAAAATATAAAAAAACTATAAAAAGCTCGGAGTACTAGCGAGGTAATATGACTACCTCGCGAGGTTCTTCAAAAGATTAAAACGAAAAAAAAAAAAAAAATATAAAAATTGTAAAAGGAAGGGGACCTCGCGAGGTAATATGGCTACCTCGCGAGGTAATATGGCTACCTCGCGAGGTCCTTTAAAAGAAAAAATAAAATAAAAAAACCCAAAAATAATTATAACAAGCGAGGGGACCTCGCGAGGTAATATGGCTACCTCGCGAGGTCCTGTATAAGAAGAAATAAAAAAAATATTAAAAATAAAATAAGAAAATAAAAAAATTATAATAAGTCGCGAGGGAGACCTCGCGAGGTCCATGGAAAAAAGAAATTAAAAATAAAAAAACGAAAAAAAATATAAAAAAACTATAAAAGCCGGGTACCTCGCGAGGTAGTCGACTACCTCGCGAGGTTTTTCAAAAAAAATTAAAAAAGATTAAAACTAAAAAAAATAAAAAATAAAAAAATTGTAAAAAGGAAGGGGACCTCGCGAGGTAATATGGCTACCTCGCGAGGTCCTTTAAAAGAAGAAATAAAAAAAAGATTAAAATAAAAAAAAAAAAAACAAAAATAATTATAACAAGCGAGGGGACCTCGCGAGGTAATATGGCTACCTCGCGAGGTCCTTTTAAAGAAGAAATAAAAAAAGATTAAAAAAAAAAAAAACCAAAAATCATTATAACAAGCGAGGGGACCTCGCGAGGTAATATGGCTACCTCGCGAGGTCCTTTAAAAGAAGAAATAAAAACAAGATTAAAAATAAAAAAAAAAAAAAAAAATTATAACAAATCTGGTGACCTCGCGAGGTAATATGGCTACCTCGTGAGGTCCTTGAAAAAAAGAAATTAAAAATAAAAAAACGAAAAAAATATAAAAAAACTATAAAAGCAGGGTACCTAGCGAGGTAGTCGGACTACCTCGCGAGGTTCTTCAAAAAAATTTAAAAAATATTAAAACGAAAAAAAATAAATAAAAAAATTGTAAAAGGAAGGGGACCTCGCGAGGTAATATGGCTACCTCGCGAGGTCCTTTAAAAGAAGAAATAAAAAAAGATTAAAATGAAAAAAACCAAAAATAATTATAAAAAGCGAGGGAACCTCGCGAGGTAATATGGCTACCTCGCGAGGTGCTTTAGAACAAGAAATTAAAAATTAAAAAAACGAAAAAAAAAAATTATAACAAGTCTGGAGACCTCGCGAGGTAATATGGCTACCTCGCGAGGTCCTTGGAAAAAAGAAATTAAAAATAAAAAAACGAAAAAAAAATATAAAAAAAAACTATAAAAAGCCCGGATACCTAGCGAGGCAGTCAGACTACCTCGCGAGGTTCTTCAAAAAAGATTTAAAAAGATTAAAACGAAAAAAATAAAAATATAAAAATTGTAAAAGGAAGGGGACCTCGCGAGGTAATATGGCTACCTCGCGAGGTAATATGGCTACCTCGCGAGGTCCTTCAAAAAAAATTAAAAAATAAAATAAAAAAACCAAAAATAATTATAACAAGCGAGGGGACCTCGCGAGGTAATATGGCTACCTCGCGAGGTCCTGTATAAGAAGAAATAAAAAAAATATTAAAAATAAAATAAGAAAATAAAAAAATTATAATAAGTCTGGAGACCTCGCGAGGTCCTTGGCTAAAAAAGAAATTAAAAAGAAAAAAACGAAAAACATATAAAAAAACTATAAAAGTCAGGGTACCTCGCGAGGCAGTCAGACTACCTCGCGAGGTTCTTCAAAAAAAATTAAAAAAGATTAAAACGAAAAAAAATAAAAAATAAAAAAATTGTAAAAAGGAAGGGGACCTCGCGAGGTAATATGGCTACCTCGCGAGGTCCTTTAAAAGAAGAAATAAAAAAAAGATTAAAATAAAAAAAAAAAACAAAAATCATTATAACAAGCGAGGGGACCTCGCGAGGTAATATGGCTACCTCGCGAGGTCCTTTAAAAGAAGAAATAAAAAAAAGATTAAAATAAAAAAAAAAACCGAAAATAATTATAACAAGCGAGGGGACCTCGCGAGGTAATATGGCTACCTCGCGAGGTCCTTTTAAAGAAAAATAAAAAAAGATTAAAAATAAAAAAAAAAAAAAAAAATTTATAACAAGTCTGGTGACCACGCGAGGTCCTTGAAAAAAAGAAATTAAAAATAAAAAAACGAAAAAAAATATAAAAAAAAAAACTATAAAAGAAGGGTACCTTGCGAGGTAATATGGACTACCTCGCGAGGTTCTTCAAAAAAAATTAAAAAAGATTATTACGAAAAAAAATAAAAAAATTGTAAAAGGAAGGGGACCTCGCGAGGTAATATAGCTACCTCGCGAGGTAATATGGCTACCTCGCGAGTTCCTTTAAAAGAAGAAAAAAAAAAAACCCAAAAATAATTATAACAAGCGAGGGGACCTCGCGAGGTAATATAGCTACCTCGCGAGGTGCTTTAGAAAAAAAAAATTAAAAATCAAAAAAACGAAAAAAAAATTATAAAGAGCCAGCAGACCTCGCGAGGTAATCTTGTGACCTCGCGAGGTCCTTTAGAAAAAGAAATTAAAAACGAAAAAAAAATAAAAAAAAATTATAAAAAGCCAGGGACCACGCGAGGTAATCTGACGACCTCGCGAGGTCTTTTGAAAAAGGAAATTAAATAGAAAATAAAAAGAAATTATAAAAACCAGAACCTCACGAGGTAATACCTCGCGAGGTCCTATAAAAAGATACAAAAAAATTAAAAATATCTGGGGACCTAGCGAGGTAATCTAAAAACCTTGCTAGATACATTTAAAAATAAAATAAAATATCAAAAACATTTTAAAAAAACGAAAATAAAAATTAAAAATACGAAAATAATTAAAAAAATACGAAAATTATAATAAAAAGAAGAAAATAAATAAATAATTATAAAAAGCCAAGGTAAAAATGAAAAAAGTAAGAAAAATTATAAAAAACCAGGAACCTCACGAGATAATTTGACTACCTTGTGAGGTCCTTAAAAAATATGCAAAAAACCAAAAAAAAAAAATTATAAAAAAACTGGGGACTTCACGAGGTAGTCCGAAAACATTGCCACGTACATTTAAAAAAATTAAAATATCAAAAACATATTAAAAAATCAAAAAAAAAATCAAAAATCAAAAATAAAAAAGATAAAAGATAAAAAAAAACAAATAAAAAATTAAGGGGACGTCGTGAGGTACTCAGACTACCTCGCGAGGTACATTTTAAAAAGAGAAAATGAAAAAAACTAAAAAATTAAATCAAAAAAAGTTATAAAAAACTAGGTGACCTGGCGAGGTCCTTGAATAAAATATATAAAAAACAAAAGAAAAAATGAAAAATCAGGTGACCTCGCGAGTTAGTCCCACTATTTCGTGAAATCCTTTTAAAAAAAGTTAAAAAATTTTAAAAAATAATAATAATGAAAAAAATAAAATAAGAAAAAAAAAATCAAGGACCTCGCAAGGTACATTGAAAAAAAACAAAAGAGTAAAAAAATTTCATAAAAAATCAGGGGACCTTATGAGGTTGTCCAACTACCTCGAGGTCATTTGAAAAAAAATTAAAAGTAATAATAATAAAAACGATTAAAAGATAAAAAATCAAAAGATCTCGCAAGGTACTTTAAAAAAAGATTAAAAATTAAAAAAACTTGAGACCTCGCGAGGTTCTTTTTTAAAAAATATTACAAAATTAAAAAACAAAAAAAAAAATACTAAGAAATTATGGAGACCTTGCGAGTTAGTAAAAAAAATAAAAAACAAAACAAAAAAATAACAAGTTAAAAAAATTAAAAAAATTATATTTTTTGGGAACCTCGCGAGGTTCTTTTTAAAGTTTTTTTTTTTGGAATTTGTTATAATTTGTTATTTTATATTTTTTAAGTCACCTCGCAAGGTATATTTACTCTAGTACCTTGCGAGGTAAATAGAAACTTTTTAAAAAGCCCGGGTACCTCGCGAGGCAGTCAGACTACCTCGCGAGGTTCTTCAAAAAAAATTAAAAAGATTAAAACTAAAAAAATAAAAATAAAAAAATTGTAAAAAGGAAGGGGACCTCGCGAGGTAATATGGCTACCTCGCGAGGTCCTTTAAAAGAAAAAATAAAAAAGATTAAAATCAAAAAAAAAAACAAAAATCATTATAACAAGCGAGGGGACCTCGGGAGGTAATATGGCTACCTCGCGAGGTCCTTTAAAAGAAGAAATAAATTTTGGAATTTTTTAAATTTTTTTGTGAAATTTTTATTATTATTTTTTTGCAAATTTTTTTATTAGTTTTTCTAATTTTTACATTTTTATTATTTTTTCTGGTATCTCGCAAGGTAGATTGGAATATTTTAAATATTTTATTACTTTTTCTAACTTTTATTTTTTTTTTTTTGAAGGTCCTGGTGAGGTACCTCTGCAGTATCTCGCGAGGTATATACATTACCTCGCGACGATTTTTACATGAATTTTTTATTATTCTTTAATAATTTTTTTAATTTCACTTATTTTTTTGTCTTACCTCGCGAGGCATATACATTATCTCATGAGGTATCTAAGATACCTAGCAAGGCACTCACGAAATTTTTTATATTTTTTAGGGTTTCTGATAAAGGATTCTAGCTAGTCTCAAGGAGATTTGAATTAGACGCGATTTTAAAGGTTTAAATGCATTTCCAAATGAGTAATTAGTGTATCTGCAAAAATAGAGTGATAAAAATTGATTCCTGCAAACATGATTTTAATTAATAATTTGTTCAAAGCATTTTTGGATTTGGAAATCAGACGTAAACTTTATACTTAGAGTGGCGTTTTATTGCTCAAAGGATTAGAAAGTTGTTAGAACATGAAACCCACAAGAGTCAGGAATGAGAGACGTGATGTGATTATAGCTTTCTTCAGGTTAAGAGGATAGAGAATGTATTAAGTTGTTTTGTTTTATTTTCTAGTTACTGTATCCTTCATATATGATCAAAAGTTTTGGACTCATTTGATGAGATTTAGGGAGTTAGTTTTTTGTAACAGCTATACATTGGTTTCCTGAAATACCATATTTTATTATGACCACCTCTACATAGAAACTCTTCAATGTGTATGATCAATAGGATACTTTGGGAAGACTTATAAATTTGGGATTCAAAGTAAATCGAAGATTTATATATAAGACCAAAATTAATCACAACTAGCTCTTATGTTGAGGACGGAGGTAGTATCATGTTGTTTTAACTCTGCATCTAACTTTTCTTTTGGGGTCATGTTTGTTATCAAGTGCGTGACGAGTCTGTTCTTATTTGGTTCCAAGTTTCTCCTTTTGAAAACTATTATCCATCTTCTTCTTTCTCTTATCCTTAATTGTCTGTTCTTATTTGATTCCAAGTTTCTCCTTTTGAAAACTATTATCCATCTTCTTCTGTTTCCCTTATCCTTAATTACTGCTTCAATTTGATTAACGGTATTGAAAGTTCTTCAAGAATTGGAGTGTAATGAAACAGTTAGATCAACTAATTGCATCTCAGCATCGGTAGAGATTTCAAGGCTCTCATCTATCAAGGTTGGTTTTAAATTTCGCAAAGGAATTAGTGAAAGACTGGTGTTTCAAATGTTTCATGGACATGGCCGGGTTTGGAATGTATATAGTGTGTGTGGGTGTGATTAGTGAATCTTCATGGAGGACAACTTCTGAGACTCCAGTTTATCATAGACATTATCAATCCCTATATGAAACTTTGAATTGATTATCTTATTGCTGTGGAAACCTTGGCCTGGCTACTTTTGAATCATACTACTACTTCTCACAATTATTACTCTTCAGTGCTTATTACTAAGAATATGTAATAATTATCTATGAGAGAATATGTAATATAAATATGAAAGTTTTTTATTTAAATATGGGTAAAATCAAAAAATTATTTCATTATTAGATAAATTTAATATGTCAATCACCCGTTCTTAGTTCATTTTAGAAGTTATTACTTTTATTTAGATACTTTATGGTTGACAAACTCAGTCAACATGCTTCCACACATTCATTTGTTTGTTTATGCATGTAAAGGAAATATGACGTGTTAATTGTTTGGAGATTGGCAATTAGCTTTTCACTTCCGTAACCAAACCGCCAGGGCCCAAAATTCTCTCAATCACACGTCAGCATGAAATTTCCGTATTGTACCAAATAACTACACTCAAACATTGACACTTCTTTTCAAAGCACATGTAAGGAATTTGTCGCATCCTTTTAACCAAAGGACCCCTCAAAATAAATGCGACGACTTAAAAGTGGGAAAAATATCTTGAATGTTTGAGGCTGATGTGGCCGGTGTCACCAACCTTTTTAACCTCAGGTTTTTTTTGTTGGTTGTATCACGCTATCTTAATCTTCATTGGTGCCGTTGGTACTTTCTGGCAGGGAGGAGTGTGGATCCTTGGTAACTAGTTGAATTGTAGGCTTCTTCTAATTCTTTTTCTTGTCTGGTATCTTAGCATTCAAATCGTCCTGTCATGAATTGTCCCGCCAATTACTAAATCAGTCAGAAAACTGATAACTCATAATAATAAAACGAACTAAGAAAATGAGAGTCAGCACACATAAAATTGGCCGCAGCAGAAATAAAGAGAACGAGTATTTTTTTTCTCATGAGGATATTCAGGTTGCCATCGGATATGCAAGGTTTAAGCAAGGATAAACATGCAAATAGTAATCAAAGGGAAAGCGAAAAGAAAAGAGAGCCCATAGAAAAATGAACCAGCAAAACGGGTAATAAGACAAGGATGGGGAGTACCAGAGAGTTCTGAATATCACTCAGTGGCTTCTTTTTGCGCCTCGGGTTGTCCCTAACGGCAGCAGGTTTCTCAAGAAGTGCGCTCTCGAGTAGTTTTGCACCTTCAAAAGCGATCATGCTTCCATTCTCCACTATATCAATAGCTGACGCAGTCTTAACATTTTCTGTATGTTCTGATTTTGGCGGTTCACCTGCCGACACAGGATTCAGCTCTCTATTTGTGCACTTGAAGTGTGTACAGCCACATGATGTTCCGCAGCTTCCTCCAGCAGACCGGCATCTGCATTTATTGGTCTTACACAATGACTTTTTACTGCATGAGCAGCACAGCCCATCAGATTTATCCCTCTTCGCCTCTGTTTCACTGGAGAGGTTCATTTCTGGTGTATTGATTTTTTGTTCTAGCTTGTCATGATTACCATCAGAGAAAAGAGGCCGAACCAGATTCTGCAGTTCAACAGATAATGCATTCTACGTAACTAATCTTTGAAAGTCAGAAAAACAAAATTCATATTGCCAGCTATGGAACAAATCCTTTGATTCAACTTTGAGCCATATGTGTCCCTAGTTCCTTTAACATATCCTGTGTGAAGTAAATGGTACAAACCTGCATCTCATCCTTATGATTAAGCTTCTTTTGTATACGCAACTGTCTAAGTAGACAATCTAGGCCATGTACTTGTTCCTTCAAATCTTTGATATCTAAATCTTGATTCAAACTGTCACAATCTTCATGTTGCAATGGAGACCTTTGAATTGCAACGGAGAAAGTTGTTAAAAAAATTGAGCGAGGTATAGATGTATAATGTTAGCAAGTCAAGGAAGGAAAACTGAACTCCATTTTGCACCTTAACTTTTCCTGCCCATGCATCTCAGTCCCTTCCTTCAGCCTTGCTATCTCTTCAGTCATCCTGAACATACCAAAATGTAGAATTCGGTGCTTCAACTAATATGCCTTTTGAATTAACATTCATTCCGAAAAAATAAAGATGAAATTAATAATTTAATGTATCAAAGTTTTATCATTTTCTTACAATGGATGCTACTCAACAAACATATGAACGAGAGAGAAATGGAAGGAGAAATTTAAGCTTACTCTTCAATTTTGGATTCATATTGAGAACATAATTCATGCAACTGTGTTGTGACTTCTAGCTCATGTTCAATAGCCTGCACCAACCCATTTAAGGAAATTATGAAAAGTTGGATCCGAAGACACGAATCTAACCACTGCTAAAAATTATGACTCATTTGGAGTACATTTCAGCTAAAGAGCCCTGCTGAAAGGAGAAGAATATTGACATTCCAGGCTCATTTTCAGATTATAGCAAGTTTTAACAAAATAATCAGTGATCCCTATCAATTTTTTCAACCATAAAAAGGAAAAACAAGGCACGGTTGATGATTATGAATAAAATGTTCCGCCGCAAAAGGGACGAAGCAAGAGAAGTTCCGGATTCCCATAATTTGGTGCAATCCGTAACACAGATTATGAACCACGTAGCATCCAACTGCGTAGATATCATAGAATTGGATTCATGAGCAAGCGCCTCATTGGCTAGCATCACAATCACACGTGAAGTGCTCACTAGAAAACAAATAGATGTTGAGAGTTTAACGTGAAACTATATAGTTTTCCCATGCCGTGTTCCAGTTTCTATACTGTAATAGGCTAACAGCACAGAGCCAGCAAGAAGAAGAGCTGATACAGTTCATAAGCTGCAGCTTGCTACAAATTTATGTAATATATACAAAACATTACGGCATTTTTTGTTGGGTTTATGAAATACCTGAATCCGATCGTTGACTTTCGTGACGCCTATATGAGAACCAAACAAAATTGCTAATTAGTAAAACCCTTTTTTTTTTTCGGGGGGGGTGGGGAGCGAAATTTTCAGAAAAGGAGACTGAGTATTGGTCTTCTAACCGGCTGCCCTCTTTGATATGGCCTTTCGAGATTCTATCATCTCCCTTAACCGTTTGGTAGCCACAGAAGCTTCTTCTGTCTTGCGTTGCAATACCTGACAACCCAAGGGGAAGTGGAAACTATAAGAATACTAATTAATACCAGCTACAATGACTAGAGAGGGAAAATTTTGAGAAGCCGAAATACCAACCATTTTAAGTCTCAGATTTGAAGCCAGCAACTTCTGAACCTCATAATCACTCTTTCTTTTCTCTTTCTTAAGCTAATGATGCAGGGGGGAGGTTTTCATTAGCATCTTGCTATAATTGTAAATAGTGGATGCAAAACCTTAGCAGTTTTCCAAAAAAAAAAAAATCTTTACCTATGTGATCATTACCTGAAGAACTTCTTTTTCCAGTGAGGCCTTAGATAATCTAGATTGCACAGACTCTAGCTTCATCTTACATTGTATTTGAACCTATATGAACTCAAACGTCAGTACTCAGAGCAAAAGAGAGTGATGGAGAAAAACTAAAGTAACTCCTATCAACATATGTCGGTCCACTTAAACATGGCACCTTCTGAGCCTTTAAACACTGAATCTCAAATTGGGACTGCTTTGTTGCGTCATCAACTCTTTTTCTTTGGGTTGAGAATTGGGACTGAGAGTTCAGTTTCTTTTTCAATTCTGCAGCCTGCAATAGCGCACACTGTAACAAACCATGGTTCAATTACCAGACTCGTTTCCATTGTCAAAATTAATGCTCACCTGCAGTTCAAGTGCATTCAGCTTTTGAAGATAATCTTGTTTAAGCTTTTCTAACCCATTGTTAGGAGCAGATGAATCGTTTGCATGTTGCCTCAGTTCCTCGATCTCCATCTGACATATCAGAAAGTATAATAGAATAATGCTAATTCTTTTTCAACATCATCTTGGCAAACAATCGGAATATCATTCAGGTCACAGACGATTGATCAAAATATACACCGACCTGATACGCTTTGTTTTGTCGTTCGAGCTCGCGAATCCTCTCCTCGTATTGTTGCTTTTCATTTGGAGAGGTTTTGGCAGGACTCGAGTGCTTGGATCGGCGATTCGCCTTCTGCATCGTCGTTCCAGCGACAGAGAAAGCGGAAGAATGGTTTGGAAGTGAGTGTGATTCGAAAACTTTGAGACGATCCAATGAAAGAGGGGCTAATTCGCAAAATGAACCTCCAAGAGCGTAGGGTGAATTTTTATGACCGAAAATCCCAACGAGTCGTCATGTGCAATGTGCACTGGACAGGGCAATTGAAACCCCTGGAGGGAAAGAGGCTTGATTCAAATTTTCTGCGAGGGCAATGAAGAAAATGCAGGATGTGGGGAATAATCGTCCGGTGTTTCTTATAAGTAATTTTCTCCTTATATCTTAAATTTAAACTACTTTTTTTTTATCCCTATTAAATACATAATTTTTATATTAATTATCCTTCACTCATCACTAATTATATTTCATTTAATCATTTACTATTATACATTTTTTCTCATATTTGTAATTTGTTACTTATTCTCTCTCTTATGTTCATCTTATAAAGAGGAGTATATTTAAAATAAATATGATATTTTTGACATATTTATTATTTTTAACTAATTTTAATTGCTAATAAAAAGTACAAAAGGGAGAGGGAGGGAGTATATAAATTAGCAATTAGTCATTACAATTATTCTAAGAAAAATATCACTTTGGCTCCCAAGTTCTTTTAATTATTGATTTGGTCTGTAAATTTTGGTTTAAAACAAATCAGTCCCTATGATTCATTGACTCATAAATCAGTGAGAATGAATTGTGATAAAATAATAAAGGGTTAACGTGGAATTTCTTGTTAAGTAATCACCCAAGAGTGCAGTATATCTATAGAAGTTTTTTGAGAAACAATTTGATTCCAAAAGTGATTTAAAAAAAAGAGCAAATTCACCCTAATTTTTGCAAAATTGGTGTTGACTGTTAACATTTTTAACAATAAGGAGCAAATTACTACATTTTGGTTGCTTCCAACTTAAAATTGCTCCTCCAAATACTTCACCTAGCGCTCCTGAATTGTTAAAAAATGAGCAAATTCATCTGGGAAATGTGGGTATCTAAAAGTTTATTTAAGAGAAATTTTGCCTTGAAAATGTTTTTAAAAAAATAACAAATTCCTCCTAACCATTAAAAGAAGAGCAAATTCACCTAAGAATGCTGAGTATCTAAAAATTTACCTATGAGAAATTTTGCATTGAAAATGTAAAAAAAAAACAACAAAATCATCCTAACCATTTAAAAAAAAGAATTAATGCTAATCATTAAAAAATTGACGTTAATAATGAACACTTTTAATGACAATGAGCAAAATTACTACGTTTCAGTTACTTTAAGGGTAAAATTGCTCCTTGAAAATCTTTTGGATACCCAACGCTCATGAGTTGTTATTTCAGGGTAAAATTGCATCTTAACAATGTTATTCATAAGCACTTCAAAAAAAAATCATGTTAAATATGTTATAGTTAAATGATTTGCTTAGCTTTCTTAATCCACTCAAGTTATATAAATATGTTTTATATTATGCAACATACAAGTATTTTGAGGCTAAAAAAATTATATATTTTATAAGGGATAGGATATTGTCACTACCACTTTTTCACCGTTAGATCAGAATCTTAATAAGAGAGAGATATGATAAAAGTATATGAGATTCTAATCTAATGGTGAAAAAGTGGTAGTAATATTGGTAGTGACAATATCCTATCTCATTTTGTAATTATAATATAATTATAATTAAATCATATGTTTTGGAAATTGCGTAGGACAAAATAATAGTACAATGACTTGAGTCATTTACATCACAATTACTATCTCTAACAATATAATCAATTTTGGTGGGAGACATAGATTTCAACGTGGGAGGGGACATCTGATCTACTTAAATTAGAGACACTGAAGAAAAATATTGCCTCCAATTATTAAAAATAAAAATCTTATTATACCATGTCAACGCCTGGTATAATAAGTGAACCCATCTTTTTGCCCGAAGCATATAGACTCATAACGCTTAGAAACTCAGAAATGTGACAGAATTCACAACTCAGTAACGGACATATATTAATTTATATGAGCACGCGTGAAGACTTCCAATTTAAAGGAAGACATACTTGTAAGCGTCCATGAACAGACAACCATCACCAAATATATCTTGTGTTCCTTTACCATTATATTAAACTCAGCAACCATCATAACATGCTACGTTGAAATATCGCACACCCTTAATCTAGAAAAATCAAGCTTTCTTTTAAATTTATAATCAATATTTGCTTTTGGGAATCTAAAGTCAGATAAAATAATATGTGATGGTAAACTTTGATCGAAATGTGTCAAGAACCCGGAGGAAATAATGAAGAAGGAAAAGGAAGAACGAAAATAAAAAGACAGGAAGTTGGAGTGGTACCTGCAAATAAAATAAAGAGGGAATCACTCCGAGCTTAGCAATACCAATTGAAGAACAAATGCAGCCATCCGGTTAGCAATTTATACGAAACCAGCGGCAACTCCAACCACTCCTTCTCTCCAATCCATTGAAGAGCCCTCTCCCAAGCTTGAGGAAACTGACAAGCCTTTTCAGTCATTTAAAAAAATAAATTGAACAAATCACGTGAGGATCGATTGTTCAAGTGTCTGTCTAGTTTAGTTTGGTGGTAGAAGCTGTTTTTTTTACTTGATTTACTGTGTAAGAGATAAGTATTTGAGAAGAGTTTTGTCTCGACTTATGTAAATATGATTCTCCAACACTAACTCAAACAGGCAGTATCATTGAAAGTAAATCCCTACTTTCAATGATAAACGGGCTAGGCCGAGAAGACAGTATTTTAGGTGATTGCCATTTAATATTGTGTTACCACCATTTAATAAAGGGTTAAGTATCAATTTTGCTTCTGAAGTACGCGCCCAGGAGTAATTTTGCCCCTAAAGTTTTCGGCGTAGCAATGTTGCTCCTGAAGTCTCAAAACGTAGTAATATTGTCCATTCGTT
The DNA here is from genome assembly GCA_025563575.1 of Acacia pycnantha. NCBI lineage: Eukaryota > Viridiplantae > Streptophyta > Magnoliopsida > Fabales > Fabaceae > Acacia > Acacia pycnantha. Next base: position 1,987,821 of record JAMWYP010000075.1, on the reverse strand, counting down.
AATTGCCCTAATGGTCAAAACTTCAGGGGCAAAATTACTTCTGGACGCGTACTTTAGTGGCAAAACTAATACTTAACCCTTCAATAAAAGCTTTTTGACCGTATGAATATTTGTGGGGGTGGGGATTTGAAATTTTAATGTGCTTACAAAGTTACGTGCCGATCCCAATAACTAATGCACATCCTTCATTGGGGCTTGTTTGGTACGAGGGGAGAGGAGGAAAAGTAGGCGGAGTGACTTGTTTGATATGAGGGAAGATGGGGAAAAGTGGGCAAAGGAAAAAAAAAATTAGCAAGATTTAAAAAAAAAATGAGAAAAATGAGGTTAAAGGTTTCAAATTTATTTTTCTTATTCTTGTATCTTACATCTTCTTTATATTAAAATTTTGTAATCTCACTTCTCCAAATTTCTTAAATATAACTAATAAAAAATTTTCATCCCTTTCCTTTCCCTCTAAATCCCTGACACCAAACAGACTCTGAAATGTAGTATTTGGCTATCCTTGAGGTTGATGCATATTTTTGTCTGAGAGCGAGCCGAATAGTCCTTATGAGCCGTGATTTGTGCCTCAATTAAGCTGATGATAAGCCATTTAAGAAAGCAAAGCAGGGGGAAGAGATTTTTATACATGGATATATTTAAGGGAATATTCTAAATAAATACTATTTGAATTTAGAAAACCTAAAAAGTATGTTAGCATATGGAAAAGACAAATATGTCTCAAGGGACTAATATGAGATTTTGAAATATTGTACTTTTATCAAAATGCCCCTCAAGCTTTTTTGAAAAAAGAAAGAAAAACACAACATGGGTATAACCATTAATAACTTCGAGAGCGTGATTTGTCAAACTTTATACTCAAGTTATTATTGCATTTATTCAACTTGTTGATGATGCCGAATAGAGTTTATGGAACTCAAGAAGTTAATCTCATTACTCAAGTTGTCACATGGAGCTCCGGCCGCCGGAGTTCCATCGGCGAGGATTCTTTCTTTTTAAAAAAACTTGAGGGACATTTTGGTAAAAACACAACATTTCAAAATGTCAAATTAGTTCCTTGAGACTTATTTGTCATATTAATGTGTTAACAGACTTTTTGGGATTTTTCAAAATCCAATGTTATTTGGGCAAACAAAAGTTCAAATGTTTAATGCTATCTTATCGTGACTAATGTTTATCCAGTATCCTTGGTGTGTCTTCATATGCATCCAATACTTTAAAATATTTTGTAATTTGTTAATTTTTTTTTTAAATGCTTTCTACACCGCAAAGTATCATGTGGTTCATCCACAATATTGATATATTTTTTCAGATACATCTAAACCCAAAAAATGCTAGAAAAATACTTTAGATGTTGTATATACATTTACTTTAACATGTTTTTTGAAGAGCTAACAACAAGGTAAAAATGCTGTATAAAAAAAATTTACTTTAAAAGTAAAATTGCTCTTGAATTTTTTTTTACAGCAAAATGGTACCACAACATATTTTTAGATGTTGAACCTACATAAAAAAACACTTCAAAATATTGGATGAGCCATAAAGTATTTGAAAAAAAAAACATAAATACCATTTAAACTTCCAAAACTCAAAAGGTTTGTTAACCTTCTAAATGACATAGGGGTCATCTGGTAGAAATCTGAGATGTCAAAGTTTGAGCGAAAAGACTTAAATGTCCTCTATTTATTTTCTCTCATCTTTCTCTCTATTCCTTTCCCCGTCGGCTTCCACCTCCGCCACCTTTGGCGTCCCCTTCTATCACATCTTCTCCCTTCCTCGATCTGTCGTTCAGTTGATCTGCAATAAAAGAAGAAGAAGAAGCCAATTAGCCTTTGCTTTGCTTGGGTTTCTAACCAAATCGTTGCTTTGACACAATGTGAGAGAGAGAGAGAGAGAGAGAGAGAGAGAGAGAGGGAGGGAGGGAGGGAGGGAGGGAGGGAGGGAGGGAGAGAGAGAGATCACTCACTGGGATTGCCGAGAAACGGCATTTACCTTGAGCGTGTAGTTTGGATCGTCGAATATGAACCTCCAAAGATGCCAATTGCCAAGTTCATCATCGAATTTGTCATTGCTGTTTTTGTTGAAGCAATTACAGTGATTATGTCCGCATTTAGCTGCCAGCAGCTATATTAGAAGCTCATAATTCAGTTTCTGCACAAGATCACGACCCTCCTTCAACATCTGAAACTCCAAAACCTTCTTCTTGGTCTGTGAGTGTGGATAAGTCTGGTGAAAGTGGTTAAGCTAGTAACTCTTGTGACTTCAATGAGAGCAAGAAGACCAATATCTATAGAAGGAGTATTGGGAGTGATGAGAGTAGCACTGGTAATTTGAGCAGTTCTTTGTGTAACCCTTTCAAGGCTAATGATATAAGATGAGAAGTGATTCAAGCTATGCGAGCTCACGATGGGGTGCTGGAGATGAGGCATCAAGTTATATTGTAGGGTATGTTTGGTTTGAGGGAAGGGAGGGGGAGGGAAGGGGAGGGAGAGAAAAAAATGAGATGAGAGATTTTTTTTTTTTGAAAATTGAGTGTAGTGGGACCCCCTCCCTTCCCTCAAACCAAACATACCCGTAAGGAGATTGACTAAAAGAGTAATGATTTTGACAAAATTCGTAATAATTGTGACAAACTCAATAAATAATGATAAAATGTGTAAAATGATTAAATAATTGGGCAAAAAAAAAAATTAAATAATTGGGTTTTTTTATCGTTTCTTCTAAATATAAAAAACTCAGATTTTCACCTTATCTTGTCTATTACATATGTTAATTGACTTTTAAGAGTTTTAGAAGATAAAATGGTATTTATATATCTTTTTCCTTAAAATATTTCAGAGTGTACAACACACATGAAAAAACATTTTGGATGAACCTTAACCCATCCCATTGTCAAGCAAAACACTTTTAATTACTGCGACTTGTTTATTAAAATTTAAATATACCTCACATTTTCTTTGCGGGACATTGGGCATATTAGCCTGTTTGGTTTGAAATGTGGGAGGGAGGAGAGAGAAATTTTTTCTCTCATCTTTACTAAATAACCCATAGAAAATTTTCAATATTCTAAAAATACATTCTTAACAAAAAAGAATATTCTTCTCAATAATAAGGATTTGGTCCATATCCTCCTTAAGAATTCATCCCCTCCCCTCCAGCTAAACACAAGTGTCTGTACACCCCAACATTTGTACAAAGGATTGCACATGAGAAATATTGAAAGGAAAATCGCTCTTAGATCTCAAAGGATCAACAAAATCTCAAAAAAGTTCCTAAGAAAATTCACATGTAAGAAAAGTATCAAAAAAATTGTTAAACTTTTCTGTAACTTTTTTAGAATTTTGTTGGTTTGTTGGGATGGGACTTGTGACTTGTGAGGGATTTTCCCAATATTGAAACCGTGTGTCATACGAATTATTGCACGTGATTGATTGGGACACCTTACCTCGCTCTCCGCGTGCTCTAGTATCCACTCGATTCAACGGGAAGATATTTACCCCTCTTTTTTTGACCGGGATTCTTCGGCTTTCAAAATCTTTTTTTTCCCTATTTAATTGCGAGTTTTCATTTCTGATTTACATCGTCGCGTAACATATCACCGATACTTTTTAAAAAAAAAAAAAATATCTCTAAACCTTTAAATTTATTCTCATTCTGATTTTGATTTTTTAAATTTTAAATAATAGATTTTGATCCCTATAAAAGTAAAATGTTCAGATTTTTATCGAGTTATAGATAATAATATTTTAAACATTGAGGGATTAAAGTCAAAATGAGGATAAATTTATAGGAGGAAAGATTATATTGACCTTTTTTTTTTTCAATTACATCAAACGCTCCAATGGACTCTAGCAGTTTTGCTATCTTTTTTTTTTTTGTAATTCATTAAATTGTTGCCTTTAAACAATTCTGCAGACAAATAAATAGTCAAATTTCATTTGGGTGAGACTCATTTTGATGTTTTCAACTCAATTAATCTAATTACTCATTTTGATGTTTTTTAACTCAATTCATCTAATTTTGTTATATTTTTGAATTTTGAGAGAACACAATATTTTTTTCACCATAATTCTCGTCCTTTTCATAACCCTTCTAGACTCAAAACTCGCATTAAAAAAAAGAAAGAAATGTTTGATATTATTTGGATTACAAGATCTTGATACCCTAAATTATCCAAATTTGTTTTTGCCAAAATAAATTATCAAATTAAAAAGCAAACCCACATTATTATGTTGGACTATACAAAGTTGATAGGAAAGGTGGAGGCACTAAACACGCATGCCGGGGACGTTAGTTATCATCTCCTATGCGCCACATAAACGGGAAAAAAGAAAAAAAGAAAAAAAAAAAATCCAAACAACTTCGCAATTCGCGGGTAACACAAATAAGAGCCAAATTAATCCGAAATCGTGCATTTTGATTGGACCACGCAGAATAAACTCGCGAATTGGCGCAGTTTAGAAGGAGGCTCAAGCCAACCTCGTCTGTCCTTTTTTTTACCTCCTTACGACTCTAAAATATCAGAGGCCATTACAGATAAATCCTTCGGAAATTTCCACCATTTCTTGCTGCGAGGCAAACTTCTTCCTTCCTCTTTTGTTTATAATTTTTCATTTTTTGCCATCTCGCAGCGTCTGTTCCTTATTTCCTTGTGAGTAGCTTGCCCAGGAAATTTCTTCAATTTCCAGGAACTCGGGAATTCCAGTAACAATCAGGTTTTTTCTTCTTCCTTTGAAAGCCAGTTCTTAATTTTTAATCAAATGATTTGCCATTTATATATGTACATATTTCTTGAAGAGTTCTTTAGGACTGTCAAGTGACGTGCTGATGGATGATTTATGGATTCTGCCCCGAATTTGATGAGCTATGTTGTATTAACTTAGGGTTTTTCTTTTTCAATGCAATTGCTAATCACTTAGCTTAGTTCAGTATCTGTGAAATTGTTTTGAAACCAGAAATGATATTTTTTTTACTTTTTTCCTTTCCAAAAGATGAAAAAGGCCTGCGATCAATTTGTGTACTTCCTTCCCTTGCTAATGCCATTATCCTCTCTCTTCCTGGTGTACTTCTCCGCTTCCCGTTAGGACCTTTTCTGCTATGTCGTTCCTCTAACATACACTAGCTTTGGATTCATATGATCTACTGGTTTCGATTTGGGATATGATATTGTGCTCATTGCCTGACCTCCTACTTCATTTCAATGATGACCTATGTAGGTTCAATGCAGCTGTCTCACGACATTAGGGCCTTCGATAATAGTGGATGCTGCACTTTTCATCATGTATGCTGTCATTTGATCCCCGGGGTGGGGAAATATCGTAAGTTTTCCTGTCAGTTTGGACTCTAGAATGCTGATTTTCATTTCCGTTTTCCTTGACAGAAACCAATGGGCGTTGGTCGATTACATTTGGTTACCATCAATCTTTTGCCGCATGGTTTGGTATGGTTTTCATTTTCATTGATTAGAAATTCTGTTCTTTCAGTCTCTAGTATTTGTTGGATGTATCTGTCAGTTATGTGGCTATTTATTTGCTAGAATTGCTATTTCCTGTCAGTTTCATTTGTATTGCTCTTTAGTTCAGTTGTTTTGTATTTATGTATTGGATTTGGATTCATTGTATGTGTTGACAGAGGCGTGATTCGTCAGCTCCCCATCTTTTAAGTAAAGTACATGCCCCGTTAAGGCCTGTTCCTACCAGATGTAATGTTTTATTGTGCCGTTCCATATTAATGCCAAATGGAGGGAGTTGGACCCCCCTAACGAAATCTGCTTCTGTTATCTTGAAAAGGTCTCCTCCTTTCTCATTCTTCCTTCAGTTCTGGAAAGTTTTATCAAATTATTGACATGCCTCTGCACAGATGAATATGAATTTCATGATATAACCCTCTATCGTTGTGAAATTTAAGTTTGTTAAGATATGCACCTTTTACTTTATATTTCCTATAACTGATACTATAAATATATGGAATCATGCTCATGTAATGGTTATTTTTGGCATTTATATGCTTTCCATAATCATAACCGTAGTGTATAAAACGTCTTTTGTTGTAGACTTTCCATAAACATAACTAGTGATATCTTGTTTACTTTGAATTGATTCCTCTCTCCAAGCTCTGCTTTGTTGTCAGTAATATAGTGTCGCACACACTGCAAATGCATACTTGGTTTTGTGCCCCTTGATGCTTATCTATCCGTTTAATGGCTTATATTAGAGATGTTTGTTGGTAGCCTTGAACTTCATCTTCTGGAACGCTGTTTCTCTCTTTCCCTTTAGTATTGGTGGATGTCTAGGTAGAAATTTGGCAGTTACTGGACTGAAAACCTTTGATTAGTATATGAACTTGTAATTGTTATTGTCAAAAACTCCATACCAGCTGGGGTTATTTTATTGTTGTTCTTGATGTGTCTTCCTTTTTGTCTCATTATCATTGAATATATTATGTCCATCAAATTAATTATTTTTAAATATGCGATGCAGGTCATATGATGCTTTGCAAGGAAGCCTTGTCACTACTCAATTGATCCCAGCCCTTGGTGTCATTGCCTTTGCTGTTTGTGGCCTTGAACCTCTTATGCGTCTGTGCAGGATTATCTTTCTCCAAGTAGCTTGCATCTATTCTTATCAGTTATCCAGTTTTGTCTCAATCTGATTGAGCACTTATACTATAATTAATTGATTTTTGCAGAGGAATGATAATACTTGGAAGAAAAGTCGTTCATGTAATATTATGACATTTTATTTACAGCCTTTGCTGCTGTGGACTGGGGTTATGCTCGTCTGCAGGTATGCTTGGATCAACTATTATATATTATCCACTTATAGATCCCTGTCCTATTGTTATTAACTACGGCATTAATTGTGTCAGGGCATTAGATCCACTAACCCTCCCTTCAGAAGCCAGCCAGGCAGTGAAGCAACGGCTGCTGAATTTTGTGAGATCTCTGTCAACTGTGCTCTCATTTGCTTACTGTTTTTCAAGGTAAATTTGATTTCTGGCTAAATTATGTCAGGAGAAATTGACAAATAAAGTAAGTTGTTATTCTGTATCTTACAGTAACATGGTTATAATATTTTACATAGTTGGAATTATTTTTCACCTTAAAAAGATATGGTTGGATATTGCTATATTGTTTCGGAATTATTTTATGCTGACTGTAAAATATAATGTTGTATGGTTGTGCTTCTTGATTTCAGTTTAATTCAACAAGAACAAAAATTATTTATGAGGCTGCTATATCGTTTCAGAATTATTTTATGCTGACTGTAAAATATAATGTTGTATGGTTGTGCTTCTTGATTTCAGTTTAATTCAACAAGCACAAAAATTCTTTATGGAGGCAAACGAATCCAATGATGCGAGAAATGTATGTTTCTGTTATGTTATTTTCCCACTACCTTATCTTGACTTTGTTGTTTGCAATCTGGTGCAATAATACTGATGGATAAGTTATTTTTGTTATGAGAGCATTCAAGTGAATGTTAAGATGGGCTATTATGAGACAAAGAAAGATAAGGAAAATAATTGACGCTTTGAGAACAGTGAGTTGGTATTATGAAGATTATTGACAACTGGTTTTTCAGTTTATGGGTTTGTAAATAAAGATGTGGTCTAAGATCATATAATTCTTTTCCTCGCTTTCTGTTTTGGATTGTTTGTTGAGGGAGTCCCTACGTCCATTTTTCTAAACTTCATTTCTTGGCTCTTGAGCATTTCTGAGGTGTAAAATTGAGTATTCTTCAAGAACAAATTTTACTTTAAATGACAGATGGGATTTGATTTTGCTGGGAAAGCTGTGTATACTGCTGTATGGGTTGCTGCTGTATCATTGTTCATGGAGCTGCTAGGTTTCTCCACACAGAAGTGGGTAACTGCTGGTGGTTTGGGTACAGTACTCCTCACACTAGCTGGCCGTGAGGTACAGTACAGTTTCTTTGATATTGTTTGTTGGAATGGAAGGTTCAGATCCTCTTTCTCATGCATTTCATAGATCATCACTTTATTGAATTTCATCTAATTTTACATGACTTAGTCATCTAACATTGGATTCTTCTTGTTTTCTGCTGTTCTCACATCATGTGTTTTATGCATTCAGATATTTACAAACTTCCTTTCAAGTGTAATGATTCATGCAACCCGGCCATTTGTTGTAAATGAGTGGATTAAAACAAAGATTGACGGATATGAGGTTTCTGGTATAGTAGAGGTTTGTACCTAGCTTTTCCATACCATATCATTTTTAAGATATAGAATTAATAATGATGTCTAATATATTTTTCCATGTGTGGTTTCCATGTTTTTGTTAGTATGACAAAATGAAGTAGTAGTATCAATTGTATATTTTATTATTATTTATCTTTAATTGTAATAAGATGTAGTCAAAATTCCAAATTTTCTCCAGCATGTAGGTTGGTGGTCACCAACAATAGTGAGAGGTGATGATCGTGAAGCAGTTCATATTCCTAATCACAAGTTCACTGTCAATGTTGTGCGGAATCTTACTCAGAGAACTCATTGGCGTGTCAAGACTCACCTTGCTATTAGTCACTTGGATGTTAACAAGATTAATGTGAGCAGTTTTAGCTTATTTGTTCGCAAACTTGCTCCAGCTCTTCCCAGTTAGTACATTTTAATTTGAAACTAAGGTTATTTCATGACTCACCTTTATTCAGAATATTGTTGCTGATATGCGCAAAGTTTTGGCCAAAAATCCTTTGGTGGAGCAACAAAAGTTGCACAGAAGGGTTTTTCTTGAGCATGTCGATACTGAAAATCAGTCTCTAATGGTAAATGCCTGATAAGCATAAAGATTCCACTATCTTGTTTCTTCCTTTACTTTGACTTTGACTTTACCACTTTTTGGGATGTTAGAGAGAAAGATGGCATTTGGATAGTTTCTTGTAGCTGTTTCTCATATGCTTCTGTTTTATTGTAGCCTTCAATTGTCCGTTTTGGAATGAAATTTGTGTTTATTATGTAGTTCTGGTGTCCAATAAATTAGTCATCAAGATTTATACCTGGTTACCTGTAGGTTTAGTTTTTTGCAACTGTTAGTCACTCAGGTGTCTGGTATTACAATTAATCTCATGATCTGCTTAGCAATATGCGTTTACCAGATTGCGTACAAAAATGCTACTAAATCCTAATTATCTTGTGGCCAAACATTTTTATAATTTCTGCATTTGCTATTCTAGGTTTAATCTGTCATTTATGTCATATCTCTAAAGTTGAGGCATTTGAAGATAGATATCACCTACCCAAAATTCCCTCCCTTCTCTTTGTTAATAGTTGTCTCTGTGTGCGTGTGCCCCTGTGTGTTTTCCTCCCATTTGTATCTTATAAATGATCTTCTTGTTGCAGATATTAATATCTTGCTTTGTTAAAACTTCACATTTTGAAGAATACCTTTGTGTCCAGGTAAGACAAACTCAAAGTTGTTGGTATACTTTATAGCTACGTGACATCTTTATAAATGTGAATATAAAGATTCTTAAACCTAGTTTTAGTTTAGTATAGTTTTAGATTCCATTTTGTATTGTGGGTTTTCATGTGCCCTGTGAAAAAGGATTTGGACCCAAATACCCCCTGTTGTCAAGTAATTGCAATGCTGCATTTCTGTATAAGATTATTTGACTTTTTCACTTATGTTCAAGTTATTTTGTTTGGGTAGTGGATAAATGTCTCACTTGAGGCAATTTACTTGTAATAAAACAGGAGGCCATCCTTTTGGATCTTCTGAGAGTTATTAGTCATCATCGAGCCCGGCTAGCCACACCCATTCGCACAGTCCAGAAAATATACAGTGAGGCTGACTTGGAAAACATTCCATTTGGTGACCCCATTTTTACTCGCTCCAGAGCAGCAGCAAATCGCCCATTTCTACTGATAGAGCCACCTTCCAAAGTTAATGGTGAAGATAGAGCCAAGGCTCCTACTCGTTCAACACGTTCTAGTGAAGAGAAAGATGCCAAAACTGATGAAACATCGACATCTGATTCCAAAGATGACAATCTTGTCGTGACATCAACATCAACATCCACTGCAAACTCCAGGGATAAATCGAAGTCAATCTCTGAAGCACAAGCCCAGAATATGGGTTCTGATAGTACTGTCCAGAAGACATCCAAAACCACGCAGCCCAAAAAGGAAAGTGCTGTAGATGCAGGGAAGGGGCCTGCTGCCCCAGTAAATAAAGACCTTGCTCAAAGTGTTGCCCCTGAAAATTCTTCGGCTTCTTCACATGAGTTTGCTGGAAGGGGAGATACTACTCCTGCTACATCTTTACAGGCGAAGCAGGAGGAAGACAAATATGCTGTATCCTCTTCACCGGCCAGGCCTTCCCTGGAAGAAAATATTGTTCTTGGTGTTGCTCTTGAGGGCTCAAAACGGACTCTTCCAATTGACGAAGAAATGACTGCACCTCCCATCCCCACTGACGCACAAGAATTTGCCGCCCAAAGAAATGGAAATGGATCTTCTGGCAAGGATAAAAAGGACGGTCAAATTTCTACCAAGCAGCAGAGCGATTAGCTGGATTCGCAGTGTAGATGTTTGATGTTAAAGCATATGCCTCAAATTTATACATGCAAAAAGTGATCCAGCCGTTTTTTAAAAGCTGGCATTATTGTGCATTGAATTCCCAATAGCTGATTGCCCGTGTATGTGTACATAATTGTTGATTCAAGGATCGGGTGCATATAAGAAATCCAGATTCTTTTGCCCTTTTCTGCAATTATTACGTTAAACGGGAGTTAAAGGGTTCTAATTCGTCGATTGGGGCACCTTTAACGATCCAAATACAGTAAAAGAAAAACTCTAGGTACCATCAAGTTCGTCAACCTTGATATTTTAATCTCGTTTTCAGGGGCGCGGTTGAGGTGACGAGCAACTCAAAAGGGGTACGGCTGAACTTTTTTTTTTTTTTAATAGGCAGTCTCTAAAATCACAAAAAGGATCCAACCTGCAGCCTCTTATTATGGGTTGTTTGGTACGAGGAAATGGGAGGGAAAGTGGGGGAGGGAAAGTGGGGGAGGGAAAGTGGGGGAGGGAGAATTGTTTTGAGTTGGATTTACGAAAATTACAAAATTAAAGAAGCGGGATTAAAAGTTTTAAATTAATTTTTTAATATTTTATTTTACATCTTTTTATTACAATTTCAAAATCTTTTTAAAAATCTAACTCAAAAAAAATTCCCTTCCCTTCAAACCTTCATACCAAACAGCCCATGATAGACTGGACTTTCTGTACATTGGACTTTGATTGGGGAAACTTATGGTTCAAGACTGTAATGACATTGGGCTGTTTGGTTCAACAAAGATATATGCTGAGAGAAGAAGAATCCCTTATGACATATAGACCAGGGGACTCAAAGGTGTGGAGATTCATTAATTCCCAAAAAGAGATAATTGATTTGGGCTCAAACTGGCAAATAAGGAACGGAAAATGGTCAGTTTCTTCTCTGATAAATGGTTGATTGATGGGAAAAAAATTAAAAGAATGGTGCAGAGACAACCAGAGGCGGATGCACGCTATGGAAAAGGGGCACCTTGAATTTGTCTCTTCCAATTTTTTTTTTTGTTAAAGATGTATTTGATAACATTGATAATAAGACAATTATGATGGAATTTTAAAAAATAAGGTCTGGAAGGATGACATAATTATTTTTATTGTAATATACTTTTGTTATTAAAATATATGTACTTGAACTTATTGCGTGCCCACCCTTCATTGTAATTTATGTAGCTGCATTTCTAACAGCACTTAGCTTTGCTTTTCTAAATGACAGGTTTGTAAAATAACTGTCTCTCTTATTACATCATCAATATTCATTTGATTTCATGAATATATTTTTTTATATTCTTTTCTTTTATTGTTTATATTCTTTTATTTTTTAATGCATTTAAAACTTTCCTTAAAAAAAAATTGGGGCACCCCCGAATCCCCCACTAATTGTGCAGACACAAACAAAAAATTCTAGCTCCACTATTGGTGCCCACCCCTTAATTATTTTTCTGGATCCGCCACTAGAGACAACTATCTGTGGAGGAAAGTCAATCCTCAGTTGCGCAATGCGATCAAGATGGTTCATGCGATTTTGTTAAATTATCCAATATTGCGGATCCAATTGTCATTAGTAGGCTTTCTTCATAAATGCATCTTAGAGCTGATGCTGGTCATGATATTATGGTATGGGGAGCAACAAGTGATGGTCAATTCTCGATTAGAAGTGCATACCTTTTAATTGAAGAAAATCCACAACACCTGAGATGCAACTTGTTCAAGGAAATTTGGAAATGGAAGGGGTTGGAAAGAATTAAATTCTTATGTGGAAGGTAATTCTGAATAAATTACCAACTAATGTGTGAAGTACTTGATCTCAATCCTTGGCCATGTGTGATTTTTGTAATACTGGCTCTAAAAACACCTTGTATATTTTGAGGGATTGTACGTACACAAAACACATGTGGACAAAGCTAATTTTGACAAGGTATGCTTCTTCATTCTTTGCCGCAGGACTTAGAGATTGGATGGCGATGAATCTATAAGGTATGCTAGGAAGCGGTGTGGGTTCATACTGGAATATTGTTTTTAGTCGCACTCTTGAAACTGTGGGGGTGGAGGAACTCTTTTATTGGAGAGAAATTTTGTGAAACCCATTAATCCTGCACTTACTATACTTCAGATTTGGAGAAGATTTGCATTGTTTCAAAATGTTGAACCAATCGTGATTACCACAGGGAGTTTGCAAGACCCAGAAGGGAGACTGTCATGGTAGAAACCACCTGAGAGTTGGGTTAAATTAAATGTTGATGGGGTTATGATTTTACATACATCCAAGGCTGGTTGTAGGGGAATTTTGAGAGACAATAGAGGAGAATGGATAGGTGGATTCATGAAAGAAATGGGCTTTTGCAAGGCCAATACAATAGAAGAATGGGCTGTGTTTGAAGGGATGAAATTAGTTTGAGATTGGCTGTGTTTGAGGGGATGAAATTAGTTTGAGATTTGGGCTTTAAGTAAGAAGATAGTTTTAGAGTCTGATGCAAAGGAGCTTATTAATAGGATATCATATGAGAGTTTCCACTCTGAAAGTCTGTTAGTGGTACAGATTAAGGAGATGATGGGAAGAGATTTATCAGTTATATTTTGTCATATTCCGCATGAAATTAACAGGATTGTTGATACTCTAGCTAAGTTGGGTATTAACAGGACTACAATATTGGATGTCTGTTCAATGCATTTGAAGATTTGGGTAGATTAAGAGTGCTTGTGATTTATTTACCCGAATGTTTAATTTTCAGTTTTTGATGTAATTTCGGTTTTCTAGCCATCTTCTATATCAAAAGAAAAAAAGAAATACAACACTTGGGAATTAAATTAAGGTTTGGTTACTACTATGATAAATGATTATGGGCCCATTTGATTCAACCTCATTGCTATTTGTAGTGCATTATAAGGGGGATGCAATGCAATACTAATTGCGGAATGATGTTTGATATATTTTTTAGGGTTAAGGTGCAGATTTGTCAACCAACTATTATCCTCTGGCACAAAAAACAATTAAGGGGACCAAAATTATCAATCAACAATTAAAAAGTGAAAAAAAATCACAATTTGGTGCAAATTCGCCAACCAACTATTACCCCGTTATTATCTTGGTGTCTTCGTATTCCATTGATTGTCACAGTGTTGGCGACGTCAGCGTCTTCAAAGCTTCCATTGTTGCTGGGTGTTCCACTCACCCTCTTGAACTCATTCAGCAGTCCACAGCTTTCGACTGGCACGCGCCTTGCACCCTGATTCCATCCCCCCGATGCCACAAGCAGCAACTGCCGTTGCCACAACGCTGCTTCCATGGATCCTATCTCTATTGGTGTTTGCCTTATCCAACAAGAAGGCTTAACCGCTCTTTTCTCTAGCGTCTCCGCCACCGTCCTACGCCGGTGCCTCATATTTTAACTTAATTGTGATAGTTGTTTTTTTTAATAGTTATTTGGTGTGTTTTTTTTTTTTTCACTTTTTAATTGTTGATTAGTAATTTTGGTTTCCTCAAATGTTTTTTACACAACATATATTGACAGAGATGAGAATTTGTTCCTTATAATAATTGAGAATATCCAATCCTCATCCTATTTCCTTTTCCCCCTCTCCTTGTATTCTTTAACGACTAGGAAAGCACTTAATAATTTAAAAGGAAATAAATTTTTGTGTATTATCTAAAACCTTCCTATGCAAGGAGGGGTATGGTATGATTATGTAAAAAAAAAAAAAAGGAGGTTGAAAACACCAAAACGCTTAGATTGGCTGGATTTATTCTAACTTTAAATAGCTGTCTCCTGTAGAGCTAGTGGTATGCAAAATACCTTGCTAATGTCTATATTGTATATTATCAAGATATTATTTTCAATTTTCACCCATTGTTAACTAGTCTTTAACCCATTAAATTTGATTTTTTTACCAAAATACCTTGCTAATATCTATATTACATATTGATTAGTTTCTATTTAAATTTATAAACAGCTCTATTTAGAATTATTTTTATTCGAAAAATAATAAAAACAAAAATCAAGTTTCAACATCTTTTATTTGGATCAAACTCAATCTTTATCTCAATATATATGAATTGAACAGATTACCCCACTGCTACAATTTAATTTAACATATAATATTTGATTTCTGAATATTTATGTCCCAAATAAAAAAAAAAATCAAAATTACGTCGAACGCAAAATAGATCCATCACAATAGTCTTGAAATTGTGACATGCGCTATATGAAGAAAAAAAAAAATTGGAGACAGCACAAACAATTGATAAATTTGATTAGTCAAAACAGTGTTACAAAAACACACGCAGGTATGCTAGTTTAGGTAATTTTATACCTTGTCGATATATATCCCATAATACACAGACAACTTCTCTTGGATCACAACTGATCGCTTGAAGGCAGATAAGGAGAGGACGAGGGACAAGTTAATCATATTATTGCCATTCAACTTGCATCACGCGTATATATATATATATATATATATATATATATATATATATATATATATATATAATTGAATTACAAACCTAACACGCATGTATATAGTTTATATTACCTAAACAAAGGTAATAGCTAGCTACTACAGTTATAGACCAAGTATTAGCAGTCACAGCTTCGCATTTCAGCTGGAATAGGGCAACCTGAAGAGAGAAGCCAATTATGAGACACTTGGTTGTTAAATATAGCTTGCGTGTGCGTACGTGTGTGAGAGAGAGATTGATCTACCCTAATTTAAGAGAAGTGTCGGAAGAATCATCGTCAAGAGGAGGGCCACTGTTGCAGCTGTAAACGTTGGTTGTCAATGAATCTGAAGAGACGCCTTCTTCTTGTATCCCAATTTCTGATGATTGCATTATTCCTCTACACAACATCTCCATCTATACGTCCCATCATTAATTAGCTTCTAATTATATACAAGGGCAATTTTGAATACACACACTCCCTATAAATACAAATGTTCCTAGCTAGCTGGTTCCTTAAGTTAATGCTTTACCTTCTGCTTCAGCTGCTTGTTCTCTTCTACCAACTCCAATCCCTTGATGATTTGCATATTTCCACCAAGACGAGAACATGTAAAAGCATATAAACTTGGTTAGGGCTGAGGTGTCCGACTTGTAAATTTAGAAACAAAAATTCCTTCGGCTCAACTGCTACATTATCATTACATATATATATATATGATGTGATTATAATTTTATGAAACATGCATTACCTTTTTCTCAAGTGCAGAGATCTCACTCATAATCCGATTTTCCTGAATTGACGCAGAAGTTACCGTGTTTATCAGTATAATTGTAGAATTTTTAACCCCAAACTAGAAGAAAACGATCGAGGCCATGTTTATAGTGTGTAGGTAGGTACCTTAGTCTCAATTACGCTGCTGAGTCCAGTTTCAAGCAGTTTCTCGAGTTGCAGCAAATCTGGTAGGTTTAGTCCTTGAAGATCTTCACCTTTCATGCGCCTGCTCAACAGACACTTACAATACCATAATTCATTCAAACTTCATTTTTCAATTAATCTTTCTCGATCACGTTCAACATTAATAATCCAACATCACTCAGATACCTTAGCTGCTGCGTTTTCTCGGCGACCTCCTTACTCAATTTGCAGTTCTCGCTGTTCGCTAGCTGGAACAAGACACACATATATATCTTAATTGAGAAAAGTTTCATTAGGGCAAGAAGCACTATATGGATGTATAAATACCCAAAGGGCACAAATGGTCATACCAAGAATACATATATAGTACACAGGAGAGAAAGCAATTCAAATGCTTCGATCAGTTGATTATACCTGCAGTTCTAGAGAAGGCCTGTCTTGTTTGTTGATGTCACGAGAGTACATATTATACCTTGTAATTATGTCCTTCATGCTTTAGCAAATTTAAAAAGGGGGGCAAATAGTGTTAGTCGTGGCGTTAAGATAATTTAATTCAAGATTATAAAAAAGTTTCATTTGAGGAACTATAGTACAGAATTGACACTACTAAAAAAAAATTTAAAGTATGTTTTTAGGGCCTTTTTACGTCCCTTTTTAGGGGGACGCCTATGTATCGACGTAGTAAAGTTTGTGAATAACATCCCTTAAAAAAGGGACGCCATAAGAGAATTATGACCCCTTTTTTAATAGGAACGTTGTAAGACTTCTTTAAAAAAAAAAAAAAAAAAACCAAACGTGTGGAAGCCATAACAGCGTTACAGGCGTTGCTCATATGGATCGCTCGAACGGTAGCATGAAGACGTATCCACCGAACATCTAAATCGCCATAATGTGTTGGTCATCGAACCTGATTTGAATTGAATCGCTTTTTGACAAAATCAACATTTCTTATGCACTAAAACCAAGTAACAAAACAAAAATTTCAATCAAATCCAGATCTGCATAACAAAGCTTAAGCTTTCAGATCCCGAAACTCAACCAGAGTATAAGACACAACCAATTAGCGAAGACTAACAGTTCAGAGTGAAGAGGAACCAAAATTCAAGTAGGAAGCCTAAAACGATGAGTAGTGAAGAGTGAGAGTTCTAACCCTTGAGGAGGGAAACCAAGGCTAGTGAGTCCACAAGCTTGGAGATAGTGCCGGAGCCTTGCTCAAAGCCAGAGTGGAAGCCGGAGTAGTAGCTAGAGGAGCTGTAAGTGGAGTGGGTGTGAGAGCCGGGGGAGGAGTGGCTGAGTGGTGGGAAGAGTACAGTGGGAGTGGTGGGATTTGGGATGCACAGGAGAAACAAGATGCACAAAGGCGAAGACTAGATCTACCGTATGAATTCTCTGTGATTATTTTAACACTTTGGGCATCCCAATTTGAATTTGGGACTATCCATATATGCGTTCCAATATGAATTTGGAACTCCTAAAGTGTCCATATATGCGTCTCAACTCTCAAAGGAATGTCAAAAGTAGTGTTTTTGGCGCAAAAAACTCTACTTTTGTGTTCCATTTTGAATTGAAACGTCAAAATCTCCTTCTTTTGGCGTCTCTTTTCTAATTAAGACGCTAAAAGTATACTTTAGACATCCCAAATTTAAATTGGAACGCCCAAAGTTTATTTTCGGCATCCCAATTCTACAAAGGGATGCCCAATATGTCAAAATTCCTCCACATAATTACAAAAAAGTCACCGCCTTGATTTTTTACTCCATCTTTTAGAAAACAGACGTTTTTTAAGGAAGTAAAATTTATTTATTGTAATAGCGTGAATTGAATGCTTGAATAATTAATAAAACAAGCATGCCCTAATCTAAAGGCTTGTCTAACTTCCATGTATACAGTTTCAGGGATGTTAATACCGATCATCTAAAACAGTGCTGAAATTAAAGAATTTATAAAGTCCGCTCATAAACGATTCGGTTGAAAATATCTGAAGTATTACGTCCACTTTAAAGCGAACATATGCAGAAATTTCTAATACTATACCTGGCACGAAATATATACAACGAACAAGGACGAAGCCATCCTTCACAAAAATCATTTTGGATTCATTATCAAATATTGATTGGTTGAACTTCAAACTCCACACAATATGACACTATGTAATGGTTCGTTGGCATTGTCATGAGCGATATATCAGCTTTTGGATAAGTGAATAAACTAATGACACACACAAAAAATGAAGTAATAATAAACCTTATGTGTGATTTCCTCTCTCGTTGATATCAGAGAACTATTAAATATTTGTACAATTAATCAATTACAAACACCTCGAGGGATCAATTGAGAGCACATTAAATAAGAGAAGCCAACATATATGAGGGGTCGTATAATGTCTATAGGATAAACCTTATGAAACGGTCAAGAGTAGTCCAAACTAGGCTGGTGAAACTGAAAAGAAACTGTGAAAAAACAGAAAAGCTAATCTTAGACATAAGTGATCTAAAAATAATCAGATGATCAATCACTCACTTTATGCGATTATGCAGTTAGTATTGCCAAGGCGCACATGTTAAGTATAAAAAAGTCAATAAAAATTAGCTCAAAACTCTCTAGTGAACTTGTTCATGCACGCTTTTCTGTTGAACCTACCAAAAAAATAAAAAGAACAACTAGTCTAAAATGGGTACATGGAGTTTGTGGGGGAAACTTTAAATACAATTTTTAGGCGTTTTCTGAGAAGTATTTCAGTATGAACATAATTTTTCAAATTAATGTCCGTCCAATTATACACACACACAAATACATATAATGCTTTTCTTGACAAATCTTGAGATATAGCAAAACCTGACTTTGACCTGGATCTTTATATTTAGTTTTTGTCTATATATAATTATATATGGCCAATAGTGCCTACCTAACATGCGTGCGTACTGTCAAATTTGATCTCTTCTTGTTCTACATTATAATTAATTAATTTTAACTCTCACTATACGCACTTTTAAAATTATTTTTCCTCAGTAATCTCACACATCAACAATTATACCCCATGCAAAAGTGCGTTGCAGTACATATAGATCGGGGGGACCACAAAATAGATCCTAATTAACATCAGTTTTCATAATTGCCTTGTGAATACCTACACATTCTAGACCAGAGATATTAACTTACTCCTTGTTTATACGTTTATAATTTTTAAAACCCTTGAAAACGGAAATGATATGTAATACAGATTACTTATAATGTTCATTGTTCAATAATATAACTGACCGGCCTTATCTTTCTGTTTGTCCCTAATGCTGACTTATAGCTTCTAGTCACTAATTTTGAACCCTAGACTATAGCAGAAGATGAGGAGCCATTTCAGTAGTTTTATAGAATATAATATATGCGTATCACAATATTATACTTGCAGGCTATGAGAGGACAAAACTGGCTTCAACTTTTGGTGTAGATCAAAAGCTAGTTTCGGCTTTATTATAAGTTTTCTTATCATTATTTACCTAGGTGGCCTATATTCATATCTATATGACGCCAGCTTTAGATTCATGAATCTTCCAATAGTAGGAAAATAACTTCCCTCCAAGAAAGGTGATGTATATATCACGGGTTCGTTGAATGAATTGGATTACTTTTATCATTACCAATTTTTAAAGCAACTAGATTTTTCACCTCAGAAGCATTTGAATAGAGAAGCAGTAAATTGTTTCATTTTCACCTATGCCGATAATTTTAGAGTTTATACTTGGCAAGAAGCAGACATCATAATCAACAGGCAAAATACAATACACGTCACTTAAAGCATTAAACTATATGCAATTTCAGTACTAATTTAAGATAAAGACATATCTCCCTTTGCTTCATGGCTTGACTATATGGTCAATATACGTTTCCTTGTAATTATCCATAAAATTTCACTAGAGGCATAATGCCGTGACCAACATTCGCAAGCATGGATTTATAGTAAAGTCTTTAATTGACAAGAGAGATCAGCTCAACAGCTTCAAGACATAAAATGCATTTTATTTTCTACTAAAATTTATTAATTCAACTACAAGCAATCAATTAAAGTGATCATCAGTTTAATATTTTCCAAAGCACTTGCGCATTCGAATTCTTAAGTATAGGTCACTATTTAAAGCCAACCAATTATAAGGAATTCAACAACATACCTTAAGTCATTATATCGAATCAATTACAAACATCGAATTCAAAGTTCATCTAAGATTCGGGTAACTAGTACCAGAACTTGGAATTGCATATAAGTTCTCTAACGACCGGGATTATTTTAAACTCATATTACAATTTACTCATGGGACTATGTTGGAAAAATATATACACATATATATGCTGTGCATTTCAATTTTCTAGAACAATGGTAAATATTATTATCTAACGAGAAGAATCTAAGGCAAACCAGAATAGAACCAACTGTATCACGCAGAAACCAATTGGATACCATGAGTTTAATCAAATATATATAAACTAAGCATTAAGACTTGAGAGTTAGCGGAGCTAAATCGAAGGTTTAATTCAGTGAACTCAGTAAACCCTTGAGCCTAGCTAGCTAGAAAAGAAAGTAAACGTACAACAGTATATGTGGGTAAGGGACTAGCTTAGTATGACTATGACATGACGCGACTTGATTAATATTAATATTCATTAAACACATCAGAACCGAAATTAAAATTTCGATATTTACCAGTCCGTAATCTGAATTCTGACAGACTACCGAATTCTTTATATCGGGGTAAAGCCTAGAATAAAGGAACACAAATGGCTTTACCGGTTTGCAAAGAGCAAGGAGCTTAATTTTAAATCAACATAACCCAAGTTGAGTAAACAAGTATTAATTACTAGTGTTTTCTCGAAGACAAAAACTTGGTTTTCTTTACTAATGAAACGCGCGCCATCGTCCAACCAAAGGGTAGCTATATTAAAGTATGAATTTCCAGAATATCAAGAAAGAGACGCGTGTAATACGAGGATTTTCGTTCCCAGAGACATCACCAGATAACTCCGAAACTCAAAGGAAGTACATATCCATGTATAATTTCATGGAAGCGAACATGATGATATCTATTAAGTGATGGTTTGTGAGAGAACTGGAGAGAGAGAGAGTGTGTGTGTGTAGTACCTGGAGTTGGAGTATTCAAAGAGCTTGCCGGTAGCAGAAAAGACAATGAGACCAACCTCAGCATCACATAGAACCGAAAGCTCCGAAGCTTTCTTGATGAGCCCTCTCCTTCTTTTAGAGAAAGTCACCTGCCTCGCCGTCACGTTGTCTATTTTCTTTATCTTTATCTTCTCTCTCGCCATCTTCTATATCTGTGACCAAACAAAACCAAAAGAACAATAAATACAAATCTAAGCTCTTCTTCTCTTCATATTCTCAGATTTATTATAACCTTACATAAAATACCAACAAGATGGCTGTGACTCAGAAAAAATAAAAAAGAAAAGAAAAGCGTATCTCCAAAATCTGGAGTAGTAGTAGTCAACAGCAAGCTAAGTCACAGACGATTAAAACCCTAGTGATATTCCCAGGTTTCAGATCTGGGGATATTATAGTCAACCCAGATTTTAAAGTATCGCCATGACCATACAAGCATAAATCTTGGGATTGGAATGTTTGGATTTTTTCCCCCCGTTTGGACCCTATTAAGGGACGCTACTAAGTGAAACCAAAATGAAGAAAAGAAGGAGGAAAGAAAATAGAAAGAATGATATTTGGAAAATGATTTGCAAAAACCAGAGCAAGAAGATGGGAGATATAGCAGAAGAATGAGAAGTGAGAAGATAATGGCGACGGAAAAGAGAGAGAAAGGAGAGAGAACCTTCTGATTAGAGGGATGGTGGTGGTGTTCAAGAAAGGAAAGGGATTATTCCTTTTTATAGTTAAGACCATGGAACTTTATTTCCACCCAATTACATACATGTCTTCCGTTTCCATCATTTTCTGCCTAAAAATAGTTATCTGATGTGAAGAAAAACAAGCCTAGCTACTTAGAGTCAAATCCAACCTTTGAAAACTCTGGAACTAGCATTAATATTTCTATTTAGAATCTGAATCAGAATTTCCCCCCCTTAGTTCATTAATTTGTATCAGTGACTAATTAAGACCCAAAAACTTGCTTCCTTTTTTGGGCTTTTGGCCTTTTATATATTTTCCGTACGACAATTGTCACAGCACCTGTCTGCGACTGCAGCTGCTATTACTTCAAGGTGATAAATAAATAATTACCCTTCATCTCAGTTGTTCTTCTTGTACAGTTTAGCTGAGACACCATATTTTCCCTAGGGATGATAGGAAGCAATCAACTTTTTATTTAAATATGATTAACCCTCACGTATTTATATAAAAAGATTACAGTGAAAAAAATAAGAAAATAAAATTTTAATTTTAAAATTCTAAATAAGTGATTTCTTATTAAAATGAATTGTCAATTACTATATAATTAATACTTATACTGTTGTAACTTGTAAACAACAAAACCAATTTAGAATTTTAAAATTCAATTAGTATTTTGTTTTTTTTAAGATTATATATTGTTGTTGTGCTTGGAGAATGGAGATTGAAAATAATTTATATATTATCCACCTTCATAATATATGTTATTATAATTTTTTTACCATAAATATAAATATTATATGTAAATATATGAACGATAAAATAAGACGCATTATGATGGATAAGCAAGTGATTAACGTTTTCTGCGATTGGCCTTCTAATAAGTGAAAAATACAGAACTTTAAAGTGTTCTCTTGAACAGTGTAATGATTTGTGTAGTGGCGTTGTAATTAAAAAAATGTCACTTCGCCTTTTTTTTATGTTGGGTGAGCAGAGGAACCAGTTCTCTGCTATCTTATCTGAGAGCTCTTCTTATTTAAACTGATGTGTTTTGAACTAATATCTAAATGGTTTAGATTTAATTTTTAAATTATTTTTCTAAAAAAAATATGTTAGTTGAAAGATTATCTTCATTTTATATTTTCTACCCATTAAAATAAATTTTGCTTGAAAAATAAAAAATTAAATCTTAACTATCCAGATAGTAATAGCTTCTACTGTTCGTCTAAAGGATAAGTAGTGAAACTAATTTCGTGAACAATGAGAGATTCCCAACAACTTGCATATCATCAAAACCTTTAACCCACTACTATTATGTATGATTATAATAACAGTAGTAATTTACGGACTACATATTGTCTTAATGGACAAATCTGATCTGAAGCAAAGAAGTGAGACCACAGAACCATTTGACAATGTTATTTATTGGGAGTCTCATCATTGCATAAAATTTTGTGGTCCCAGTGACATTGCCATTTTGGAGCCTTTTTCTTTTAATCTGTATTGATTTAAAAACTTTAGATTTATTATTTTTTGAAGAATAAATAAAACACCACAGGTTTATAAAAAGGGACGAATATGGATTGTCTCTACGCACAACACATTAATTTATTTTTTTCACTAAAAACCGTGAAGTAAATGGATTGAATCAAAACGTGGTCATTAAACGATCCCCACATGTCAGCTTTAGGGTCCAACTTCGTTTGGTTCAGGTTTAGTGTGATTTGATTCCTAACACAATCGATAGTTAGCATTGATTAAGGTTCCACGTTGAATTAAAGTCGGTGATAAAAACAGTGAACTGATTTTAGTCTTCGCTATTGGGTTGGACCTCAGGTTTTATTTGGTTTGAAGGAAGGGAGTGGGAGGAAAAGGATGGGTATGTTTGGTTTGAGGGAAGGGGAGGGGAGAGGGGAGAGGAAAACTTATGGGCCCCACTACACTCAATTTTGAAAAAAAAAATCCCCCCTCTCCTTTTTTTCTCTCTCTCCTCCCCTCCCATTCCCTCAAACCAAACATACCCTTAGTTTTGGGTTAATTCTCCTTTTTTTCCTCTCAAACCAAACAAACCCCTAATGGATGGATTTTCCACAAAAGAATATCCAAACACTGAACAAACAAGTTTCACTTATTTCTATCAATAATTACTGGGAGCAAGTAGGAAAGGATTTGCTATCCCTTAATCACGTTCTTAGTTCCAGGCGTGGTAATGGAAAAAATTGTGTTGGGAGCTCTTCCCCCACAACCGTGGACCGAGCGAAATCTATATTAGTAGAAATCAAAAATTCTGATGAATCGGGTGAAATAAAAAAAAAAAAAAAAAACTTCACTTATTTCTTCTTTCGTCTTTATAAAATCAATTCCTCTAATGGAGTTCTAAATAATATAAAAAGATTTTATCTGTGCATTCAGTTTTTCCACAAAAAATGAAGACACTATTATTCATATGTAAGAAGTGTTAAAATTCTGCATTTCTAACACGTCTAACTTGTTTAAAAATGAAAAAGAATAACACTTTTGCACTGAGTGTACCAAGACCACTAAAAGGGGCAGAACAATTTTGTGTGTGTGTGGTGAATTTAATTTAAAGGTTAAATTAGACAAACTCTCATTTCAATGTACTGTCGAATGGGAAAGCAACCTTTTTAGAACAGTCCAACGCCATTTTATATTTATATATATATATATATATATATATAAATGATAGTTGAGCGCCTACATTATAAAAGAGAAATTATATAAAGGAGGAATTTAATCCTAAATACTCTTAGTCCACCCAAACTCTCAAATGAATATAACACATATCTAAGATTGCAGACTTAGAAATGCCTCATTTGACTAAGATATTCGTAATTCTATTAAAATCACGAGAGATGCCCCGAACATCAATCTGACAATCTCTACAAAGCATTTCCCTAACTTTCATTATCAGATTGCTTCCAGTACCACAGATGACATCTAAAATCAGATTAATAACTTCATCTAAATCAGACTCCAAAATAATCTTCTTTAGCCCCAGATCCAACGTTGATTGAAGACCTTTAGCTACAGCCCATTCCTCAACAGAAATAGCCTAATATAAGCCAATCTTCCTAGTGTAACCAATAATCCATTTAGCGAAGGAATCACGAATTAATCCCCCGCGGCCGGCCTTAGAGGAATGTAATGCAATTCATAACCATAGAATAGCCCAAACTTTTTTTTTTGGAAAACGTTGATAGGTGTCACTAGTAGGAAAAAAAAATTAGATAAGATATAAAACGTTTCTTAAACTGGTTCTGGAATCGGTCTCAATACATGTGGTCTAAAAATTTTGTTAATCTTAAGATCATATTCACTGCTAGTCTTAAAAAATATTTTTGAGACCAAACTTTTAAAATATCCGGTCTTAAAAGTTGACTTTTAACACTAAAATTTTAAAATATGAGGTCAACTTTTAAGACCGGATATTTTAAAGTCTGCTCCAAAAAGTATTTTGGCAAAAAATATATATATATATATCCACCGTTCCCAGCCACAACCACCATCAGACCAAATCGCCGCCTGCTACTGCTCGCTTATCTCTGCCTCAGATTCCAGCCCCAGTGTAACACCCGTCCAAGGTACCAACATTCTTGACCATAATCATACGTAGCTCATATGCAATTATGTGGCAAAATCAAAAATAGCTCAATACATTGATACAAACTTAAATTTTGATTACATAACAGTGGAATTCCCAGAATTTATACCCGTTTACATATGTTTACATTCATTACATATAGTGCAAACTAAACAAATTAAACATTGTCGTCCATCGGTTCTTCAACTATCCTTCTGCTGGGCCGTTTCCAAGCAATACTCCCTTCTTGAGCCTTGTGCAACACTTCTCTCCAATGCTTACCTGTCTATTGGTTAGTAATGGAAGGTGAGATTCTGAGGAATCTCAGTAGCAGACAATACCAAACAGTGTATGCAAAATAAATGCTAATGTATGAAATGTTTGCCTTGCATAAGCTCATGCCAACATAATGACATCTTTGTATGTTCAATGCTTCATGCATCATACTCATGGCCATAGCATAATCATAAACAAAGCTTAAATCATTCAAGTATGTTAAATTTAACAAGCAAGCATAGCAATCATACATACACATATAAACAATAATATCAAATACATACAAGTAAGGTAAGCCCACTACCTTTAAGGATTACTGTCCTTACTCGGGTTCCTCTTTCACCAACCATCGGAGTTGTTTGTGTTGGGATCCGTACACGCAGCGAAAGGAATTCATCCATTAATTTTTTTACGAATCTCATTAAAAGGATCTATCAACGACGTTTAAATCGGATTCGTTAAGAAAAACCGTACCTATTCGAACTGGTATGTGTGCCTTGAGAACTCGTGGGCTAACACCTTCTTGCTCAATCAATCTCTAGGAGCCGACTCTACGGGTTCCTCTTTCACCAATTGTCGAAGTTGTTTGTGTTGGGATCCGTACACGCAGCGGGAGGAATTCATCCATTAAATTTTTACGAATCCCATTAAAAGGATCTATCAACAACGTTTAAATCGGGTTAGATAAGAAAAACCGTACCTATTCGAACTGGTATGCGTGCCTTGAGAACTCGTGGGCTAACACCTTCTTGCTCAATCAATCTCTAGGAGCCGACTCTACGAATCCACTCTCTCTACCGGTATCCACACCGAACAACTCTCCAACACGTACGACAGCGTGCTAGCGCCTTCTTATTTTGTGTCTCACATTTTTCTCTCTAGAATTTCTTTCTAGACTTGTTGGCACATTCTCTTAATACGACTAGATCAATATCTTTTATAGAGTTTCTAAAACCGTAATTGGGCCGTATTAAAATAGTCAAGACTAATCTCAATTAACCTTGAATTCGAATTTGGATATTAATTAAATTTGTCCAACAGATCTAAGCAAATCTATTCAATTAATCCAAATTAAAAGCCTGTTGATTTAATTTATCTTTATAAATTAAATCGGAGATATGATATCTGTCTATTTAATTAAATATGAGATACTATATATTAATTCAAATTAAATCAGATATATGATATCTGTATTTATTTTGGTTATTTATTTTATCAAATAAATTAAATAAAAAACAAATACTATATAATAATATCATTATCTAAATAATATTATTATTATTTAATTAAATTATATATATATATATATATATATATATATATATATATATATATATATATATATATATATATATATATCCTAGATTAAATGTTGTATTCATTAGATCTTGGATATATTTAAGATTTAACGAATCTGGACACTATTGCTCGTGTTGGGCTGTTCTTGTGTGCGACCCAGCAGACCCACATGAGATTGGCAGCGGGCCAATACTGTATCAATCCACAAGTCGCAAGCGGCCTCTAGCAAGACATTGCAACTACTTAATTCATATGGGGACCCATGATACGATATAACCTATCGTACAACCATGTCACGTCCCTTTTGTCACGCGATAATTTGGTCAAGGATGAGGCATAGATAATGTCAACTTCCTGTTCTTGACCATTACTTTCTCGATTCTTGAGTAGTCTAACAATTGAAATGGAAACTCTGTTTCATCGTAGTATGGCCATACATTTCTTAGACTCGCTCATCGAGGGGCCCGATATTATCTCTCTACAAAAGCGAGGGAAAAATTTCGTCTTGACCATTCACATTCCTCTGCATGAAAACCACTGATCCCGATCAAAGTCCTTATCATCACCCGGTCAAAGATGACTTTTGACTAGGTCAAAGATCAGCGACTCTCATGTAGGAATCCATTATGATCTCAGGTCAAAGGGCATTGTGATACAGTTATACATGAGATAAACTTATGACTAAATCCATGTAGCTTTCTCATAGTGGGTAGATCTAGCACCTTATACTCTTACAAGTACTTATGACTTTGATTCGTATCTCCATACTAATCAAAGTCATACCGGTCTTATTTCATCTTTGCTCCCGCATAGATGACCGACCAGGGACATTTAGGACAATCTATATGATATGTCCAAGGATACAGTTATCATAACAAACATGTAAATAATATGATAACAAAAAGAATAAATACTTTAAATATTAATAACGTTTAAAGTACAATGACTTGCTCCTATCACTACAAAAAAAATTGATTTTTGCTACGGCAAAAATCCGTAGCAAATCGATTTTGCTACGGAAAAATGCCAAAATTCCGTAGCAAAATCGATTTGCTACGGATTTTTTCCGTAGCAAAAAACCGCGTAGCAATTTGCTACGGATTTAAATTCCGTAGCAATTTTTGCTACGGATTTTAAATTCCGTAGCAAAATTTGCTACGGAATGCAATCCGTAGCAAATTGCTACGGAATTTTTTCCGTAGCAAAGTTTGCTACGGAATTTTTTCCGTAGCAAATTGCTACGGATTTATATTCCGTAGCAAATTGCTACTGATTGATATTCCGTAGCAAATTGCTACGGAATGCAATCCGTAGCAAATTGCTACGGAATCTCATTCCGTAGCAATTTGCTACGGAAATGGTTTCCGTAGGAAAATTATTAAATTTTTTTATTTTTTATTTTTTGAATCTTTTTAAATTTAAATTTTTTTAATTGTTTATCTTTTTAATTTTTTTTTTCTTCAAAATTGAATGCAAAAATATCATGAATATAATAAAAAGAGTTTAAATAGAGAAAACAATTAACGTTTTTGTCGCATCCTCTCCCGTTCCTGTTGCATCTGAAAGGATTCCTACAAGCACAAAAATATATAGCTTATAAGACATGTAAAATGAAATAAATATGGTGGTGCATAAAACAAGTAATAAAGGCAATAAATGTCTAACCGCTACTTGCTGCGCCCTTTGGCTAATCCATTGTCTCTCACTCCCTTCGTGATCACGGAATGGGTCCGCTCAAAGGTAACCCACTCAATCAATCATTCAGGAACTTCCCCAGACTCTACCTGCAAACACAGATGATGACCTTAATTAATTACTTCAAAGTACACTAATCTATATACATAATAACTACATTTTAATCTATATATAATTCAAAATCATCCTATTTATATAGACTTATGTATCATTACCCACTAATAAAAAAACACTATAAACAAATAATGATACAAAATATGATCATACATTATCATACATACAAAAAACACTATAAACAACATTAATATTCTAAATATATAAATGAAGAATCAATCATATATAATTTCATCAACATCAAAGAATTAACACAAAATATTATCATACATTATCATAAATCAACATAATACTTAACAAAAAACAAAAAAGAATATCAAATCCACCCATATATATGTAGAAAAAAAAAGATGAAGAAGAGAGGTAGCTTACTTGAAATGCAGTTAGTGAAGAAGAGAAGAAAAGAGGCCGGAACTGATCGGCCGGAACAAAAGAGAATGACGCCGGAAACTGATCGATCGGAGAAGAGGAGACGATGCCGGAAAGTCACTGACCGGAGCTTACAACCGGAAAGAGAGAAACGCAGGCGAGAGAAGCGTAAAACGTGAGTGAGAAAGTGAGAATGCGTCAAAAATCGGGGGGGTTTAAGAGTGTTTTTGCGACAGACCCAAAATTCCGTCGCAAAACAGTGTTTTGCGACGGAATTGGGTCCGTCGAGATTTTTTTCCGTCGCAAACCACGGACGGATCGTCCGTCGCAACCACCGACGGTTTGCGCGGATCAAGGTCCGTCGAAACGAGTCCATCGCAAAGTGAATTTTTTGCGACGGAAATTTATTTTCCGTCGCAAATTCCCTTAAATTTGCGACGGAAAAAATTCCGTCACAAAATCCGTCGCTATTTAACATTTTTCTAGTAGTGCTAGGGCATAATTTCCAACAATTTGAAGTTCCTT
This sequence comes from Acacia pycnantha, assembly GCA_025563575.1. Taxonomy (NCBI): domain Eukaryota; kingdom Viridiplantae; phylum Streptophyta; class Magnoliopsida; order Fabales; family Fabaceae; genus Acacia; species Acacia pycnantha. The sequence goes on along the minus strand of JAMWYP010000075.1, from coordinate 1,958,177 downwards.
CCTTTTCCTCATGGCTCTAAGGACGTAAACATAACTTTAGAACCAAGGAAAATGAAGAAGATTAGGAAGATGTAGATAACTTAGATGTTGATGCCCATGATGAGAAAAGCTTTATTGAAGTTGAAGTGAGGGAACCTATGGATGGTCATGATTTGGACATTCCAAATTTTGCAAATGAACTTGTTATAAGAGCAAGAGAATAGGACATTGAGGACATGCAAGTTTATCTGTGTTTGATTTGAATCAATTGATATAATTTATGAATCGTTAAATTTTATTCTTTTGATGTTTTGGAACTTGGTTGTAGAAGTTGTTAAACTCTTTGCGTTTTTAGACTTACGTTTTATATACTTGTGTGACTTATATCTTTTAAATATGAAGTTGTTCATTAAATTTTAAGTAGTGATTTATTTTTTTTCAATACGCGCGCACGCACACACACACAATTTTGTATCCTTAAGTAGTAGAAAGTTTACGTTTCGTGACATTTCTATGATTTACGTCTTTACTACTCACTTTTTGTTTCTATATAGAAACTCGATTTTAACAACATTGCCAGCAGGGACTCTAGGTCTGATATGTGCTGCTTTAGCTCCAAATCCGCCAGATATGGCGTCGATGGCCTCGTCTAGTGACTGCTCGCCTCGCCTAGTACAATTCCCCCAAGTTGGTACCAATCGGGCCCATCCATGGTGGGGATAAAGATAGCCGAGAAAAACTCAAGCGAGGAGAACACTACAAGATGATATGGGCAGCAATGTAAAGATACCAACCAAAATGCTCAATTGCTAGTTGGAAAAATTCGCAACGAACTACTAGCACTGATGGAGTTGTACGCGAAGGAGGTGATTGAAGGCTTCCGTGGTAATAATAAGAAGGAGGAGGAGCTTGCATGGATATTCTTTTTGGATAGGTGGGTTGTACTCAAATTCATCCAAAACCTTGCGAAGCCAGAGGCAAAACTAAAGATCAAGTAGATGAGGATAAGCCATCTCATTTGCTGCATCTTTTGCGCCAATCCGTCTCGGGTTATTTTGAAAATAAAAGTAATAAAGATGGGGGAGGCAGTGGATGCAGGAAACACGAGAAGTTTCAAACATACAGAACATACAAGAGTTTAAAGCAGTAGAGATTGCAGTAACCAAGAGGAAGGTAGAGAATAAAAGACTTACATATATCGAATTCTCAATGGCGTCAGACTTGGAAGAAGATGGCAAGTCTCCGGTTTAGAGCTTCACTCCATCAAGGCTGACAGAATATGTAAATAAAGAATATGGATGATAATTGTGATTTTATTTGAGTTGTAATACATGTATTTAAGTTAGAGTTTTAGTTCAGATTATTAGTTACATTGTTATTCTGTTGTAACTAATTTACTTTAGTTCCCACTTATAAATAGGGACTAGGGAATATTATATATATTGGTTGTACTATACAGTGAGCAATTGATTCAATATATTTTTCTCATTTTATATTTCCTCTGCTCTCAATTCCCCTTTATCTCTCTCATTTCTTCCTCCGAGACCCATGATACCAGGCTCTTCTTCCTGGTTCATAGTTTGATTTCCACCTGATATAGAATTGCTACAAACGCTGCCTCCAACTTCGGTGAATTACATAATGGCCAAGAATAATACTGTCGTATAGATTTGGAAGAGAAACAGTGGAAATTCAAAGATTTTGAGAGCAAAATTCAATTTTGGTCGTGTGATAAAAGAGAATATTCACATTTTAGATCGGATATTCTTAACTAGCGGTCTTAAAAGTTCACCTTTTAGACTCGTAATTATTAACATTCGGCCATAAAAGTAATAAATTTCTTATTATTTTTTCCCTTATATTTTAGACCGGTTATTAATAACGACAGATCTTAAAAGCTTCATATTTTAGACCTATTGTTAATAACAACTGGTCTAAAAAGTAATCAACATTTTAATTTTTTTAATTTTTAACTTTTTAGACCTGTCGTTTGTGAAAGATGTCTAAATAATATATTTTAGACCTCATATTAAAGGAACTGATCTAAAAAATTCTTTATATTTATGAAATTGTCACATGTCAGACTTTTTAGACATGATCCTCTATAATCTGGTCTTGTTCTTTATATTTACGAAACTACCACCGGTCATACTGTTTAAACTTGATCCTCTATAATCCGGTTTAAAAAGTGTTCTTTATATTTACAAAATTGTCACCAATTACACTGTTTAGACTTGATCTTCTATAATCCGGTCTAAAAAGTGTTCTTTCTATTTATGAAACTGTTACTGATCATACTTTTTAGATATAATCCTCTATAATCTAGTCTAAATGTAACGATTTGAAAGCACATTTTTGTAGTAGTGTGTCATGTTTTTTTTTTTTTGGTTACAAATAAGTGGCACGTTTTCCATACTTGCAACATTTAGATTAGAATCCAATGTTTGGGGCTGAGTTCTGGAAACAACCTGTTCAAAATCAATGTCATCGTACGAGTCTCAACTCTCAAGTACAGAACATACAGCACGCCACACCCACAATGTTTAAAAAAAAAAACAACAAGAAGCAAAAATGCATAAAGATCAGCTAGTTAAAGTAAATTTATTAATAATAATAAAAAAGCCTTAGGGCAACATCATAATAAAAGTCTTGACATTCATTTGGTGATTTTAGCCGGACAGAAAATTCATGCAATGACTAACGGTTAACTTCTCTTAAACCTAAAATGAGATTAAATGTAAGAGTATAGTTGCACCAGCGAGTTCCCATCCCCACATCAAGTCGACGGCCAAACCAAGGGTAAGCAACAAAGTGTGCATCTTTCATGAACATGGCACCTTTATTAATCACGCAGACATGAGTAGGGACTAGGGATAGAATATAGACGGAACACGTGCGCAGTGGCGGAACTATAAGATATTTTTAGCACGGGCCAAAAATAAACATATTGAACTACTCCCTTTGGTCTTTATTATAAGACACCAACTACCAAGTGTATTTGGTCTTTTTTATAAGATACTCTCATTTGGTTCTTATTATAAGGCACCAACTAACAAATTCCACAAACCAATAAAAACAGTTAAAGTCAATAAAATTGCCCTACAATTTAAGTAACTTCCAATATTACCCCTACTAATTGCACTAAACTCTAATAGTATATTAATTATTACTCTCACCCACTACTCTCATTAATTATGGGTAGACATAGAAACAAATAATTAATTCTCATTGGGAACAAGAAAATGTCTTATAAAAACGACCAAATAAACTTGTTAGTTGATGCCTTATAATAAAGACCAAAGAGAGTACTTGCTTGTTTCCAAATAGCATTAAATATTTTTTTCATGTATACCCATAATTAAAAAATGTATTGAGCGAGAGTAATAATTAATATGATGTTGGAGTTTAGTGTAATTAGTAGGGATAATATTGAAAATTACTTAAATTTTAGGACAAGTTTAATGACTTTAACTGTTTTGATTGGCTTATGAGAATTGTTATTTGGTGCCTTATAATAAGGATTAGAGGGAATATTTACAAAGTAGTATCACATAACATTAAAAATACAAATAAATGATAACCGACAATTATAAATCAAAACAAGATATAAGATGATATTAATTTTTTTATAGATATCTCAAACAAGAATTTTACTTTCCTTCCATAGCCCAATGAGTAATTAATAAAATATTATCTTTATAGAGAAGATAAAAAATTAGTAGGGGCCAAATTATTGACCAAATAAAATATCATATAATAAATACACATATATACTAACAAATTTTATAAGATCAGATCGAGTCAGCTGGGACCTTGGCCGCAACTGACCATAGAGTGGTTCCGCCATTGCACGTGCGTGATTGAGTTTTGCTGAGCAGACTTTGTGTTTTCTTGAGGAGGAGCCTTCCAATAATCTAAGCCTTTGATTTAATCAATGGCTATGATGGAGCCATTTCGATCTATACAGATTTGGGCCTGGGCGTTGGCCCAAATTGAACTAAAAGATCGCCACTTGACGGATCTTCCCAATCGGATCCAGTTTAATTTTTACGACTACGAGTGCAAGTTGCAACGGTTACGATTTTGTCTGTTAATAATAGGATAATGATGAAGCCAAGACACATCATTTTTTCTTTTGTTATTTTGTTCGCAAGTCTCAGAAGGCAAAAATCTATTGGAGGGAGGATAGCTTTCAAAGAAGCAACCAATATCATGTGGCACCAACAGGTAGGGGTGAGCAAATCAAAACCGAAACCGAACTGAATAATTCGGTGTTCGGTTTTTTCGGTTCGGTTCGATTTTTTAAACTATCCTAGTTCGGTTTTTACAAATTTATTTCGGTTAAAACCGAAAAATCGATTTTTTTTGTAGAAATAAACAAAATTAATTAAAACGATGATGCATATGTATGAGTCAGACCCAATCTTATGAGTCATGACCCTTGACCCACCTCAACTGAAGACCAGTACCAGACGTCCAGACCCAACCCAATTCCTCTTTCTATCATTATTCCATGTTTTAATTTTAAAATCTGCAACCTATTGTCATACAAGTAAAAATCGATATATACAAGGTGCTTCATGTAAAGTATACTATAGCCAGGTTGCATTCAATAGCCAATATTGTAGATTGATTCAGCAAAAAAAAAAAAGTAGATTGGTCGTTTTACAGAATTAACCCAAAAAAGAAGGCCCACAATAAGACCCAACTTAAGCCCAAAAACCGAATTAACTACAAAACCGAACCGAAATATTTCGGTTTTTCGGTTCGATTTATAAAATGTGTGTATTTCGGTTTTAACCGAAAACCGAATGCTCACCCCTACCAACAGGTGGTTGGTCCAGCAGAATGTGGCGCTGAATTCCCTTAAGAGGTCTAGGGTTCGAGCTGTGGTGACGCACTTATAATCCGTCTTATATGGAGTTACCGCTGTTGGGAGAGTCGTCATTGCCACTGCAGAACTCGAATCTGGATTAGTCAGAACCGATGGTCCTGATGAACCGGGTGGGATACAAACAAAAAAGGTTATGTGGCCAATAAGCAATTAAATAAAGGGTTAAGATCATTTTTACTTTGGAAAGTTATCAGGAAACAAGTTTGCCTTAGAAACTTCTTAGGGGTAATGTCACCTGTTTGGTAGAAAAAAGATTAGAGAAGGAAAGGGAATATCCCAATCTTCCCATGGATTTTGGGTGTTTGGTAGACAGAAAGTCCAGTCAACATCTTCCAGTGAGTACTCATCTTCCCTTATTTGAGGGAAGATGCTTTCTATCCGAAAATGGAGAGAAAGCTGCAATTTTCCCAGGAAAGTGTTTTTTTGACAGATTTACCCCTGAAGTTTGAATTTGGCGGGAAAGTTCGAATTTGGTGTGAAAGTTTGAATTTGGTGATTTTTTTTTTCACGAGTTCAAACTTAACAATAATATATTTTTTTAAAAAAAAAAATCTTTTTTATTTTGAATTAATTTCTTTTGAGGGTAAAATAGACATTTCCTAATTCTTTACCAACTACCACCTCTTCATTTTCTTCCTACCAAACAACTCAAGCCATCTTCCCTCATCTTTCAAATATTTCTTTCCCTCCTCTAAGTTCCTTTCCCTCCTCCACCAATTCTTTATACCAAAAGGGTTCTAAAAGTGATGCAATGTCGCCCCCATTCAACAATTCAAACAGTCAAAGGCTAGTTGGCCCTGTTTTGCTTATGTGGCTTGGCCATATCAGATCCCCTCACACAAAGTCTCCTCAATTTCTCCTTCTTCCTCCATCAGCTCCGTTCCAAAAAAAAAAAATTAACAGTGTTCTGTCATAAATAACATAGATGTCTAGCCCTAGGTGGGCTAGTATGTTGATATAGGATCAAATAGCTCTCCCCCAAGTATTCATAGATAAGATACTTAAGAGGGTTGAGATCACAGAGCACAAACATGAGGGTTTTCACCCAATGGAGTGGGGTGTGTGCTCTGTGTGGCTGAATAGTAAAGGAGAGAGCTTAGGAGAGGTGTACCTTAGGGTTTACCATCTATTTATAGTGGGTACCTTAGGGTTAGGGTTTGGACTTGTTGGGCCTCTTGTGCCTCCAAGCCTAAATGTACTAGATGTCTCCTGTTGGGCCACACCTATGATGAGCATAATATTTGATTCCATAACAAACAGCATTCCAGAAATTGTTTTCTGACTCTTCAAATTACTTGGGAGAGTTCCGATCAAGGAAGGGAGGAAATTAGCCATGTCCCGACCCAAGTGTTGTGCCGCCTCCAGCATCACCTATGACCACCAATAATACTTACCGAATTGCACTTTGCCAGTGAACTTCTCGACGATCCTCCCATTACCGCCACCAACAGAGTCCTTCTTCGTCGGTGCCGGTGGCGTAGCAGCTGCAACAGATGCGGCGTACTCAGTGAAGTGGGTGATGAGGTAGCCATACGGAAAGGGACGTCAGAACTCCTCTTAGCATGGAAGATGCTTTTTCCTTCTCTAAGCAATGATAGAATCTCCGCTAGATCATGGTCGTGCTTTTTTCCCCTTTTATTCTGCAGATCTGACTCAATAAAGAAAGCTTCTTCTTCAGCCACCTATGATGCTTCTCATATGCCCCTTGTGATTTTCTTGTGCGACCATTTCAAATAACTTTGCTTGCTTGGATATTTTTTTATGAAAAATGGTTTTAACGTTTGATGCTTGATTTTGCTTGAATGGGTTCTATATTTCTGGGTGATTGCTTTTGTATGATTTTTTTCTCCTCCCTTGTTCACGATTTTGGGTGATTGATTTTGTTCTCATTCCTGATTAATTATTTTGGCTCTTGATTTTTAAGATGGGTTCTTATCTGTATTTGATTGTTGATTATTTGTGTTGCTTGAAGATAGTTCCTTCTGGTTTCTTATTTGAATCCTTCCTCCTTTTTTTAAAATACATGTGTTTGGGTTAGGTTTTGAAAAATAATCTTTACGAATTAAATATAAGAGGAGTTTTGCCTCCACTTACCGTATGAGATGGGATGTGGATGCCGTATAAATTGGTTAAATATGGTATATAACTGTCAAAATTAACTATTAATGATGGTTAGGTGACATTGCACCACCAATATTGCTCTCAAAAAATTTCTTAAAGGAAAGATCGCTATTTTTTGTAGGGTTAAGTAGTATTTTTGCCCCGAAAGTATATGGTCAGGAGCAATTTTACCTTGGAAGTTTTTTTTGGAGCAATGTTGCCCCGGAAGGTTTTTTTATTAGCAATGTTGAACAACCCTAACGGTCAACTAACCGTTAGGGTTGTTAACAGAGAGGCAATATTGCTCAAAAAAAAAAATTTCGGGGTAACATTGCTCCAAAAAAAACTTTCAGGGTAAAATTGCTCATTGCCGTATACTTCCAGGGTAAAAATGCTACTTAAGCCTTTTTTATATTTAATATTTAATTTTGAAATAATGACTCGTTAATGAAAATGCAACCCTTTTTTTATCTCTGTCTTTTCTGATTTATGTAATTCGGCCGGTTTAAAGTAGGCCTGTTTTGCAATGAGGCTTGTAGCCTGTTAACCTAATTACAATTTTTTTTTAAAATATAGGCCTCCTTAATAGGGTGTAAGCCAGGCTCAGGCTGAAAAAATGGCCTCTAATAGGCCACAGGCTAGGCTCATGCCACTTTGTTGCTGAATAGGCCTGGTTTGTTAAGGGTGAAGCCTGGGCTGACCTATTTCCACTCCTAGATATTATATAAATAAGAATTAAAAATATATGATATCATAAATAATATTTTTAACATTTTTTTTGGTTAAGTAGCAATTTTACCCTGGAAGTTTTGTTTTTTGAGCAATTTTGCTCCTCTGTTAACAACCCTAGTTAGTTGACTGTTATGGTGTTTAACGGAGGGGCAATATTGCTCCAATTTAAGACTTTTGGGGTAACATTGTTCCAAAAAAAACTTCCAGGAGCAATTTGTCATATATTTTCGGGACAAAAATGTTACTTAATCCTTGTTTTTTATAACTTTTAAAATAAAAATGGATTTTGACCCTTAAATAAATAATTAAAATAATGCACTGAATAAATGAATAATTTGCGCGCTCCCTTGGAAGCTATACTCTGCTTGTTTGTACGTCTTTCATTCCATTGGTCCCTGACATTCCCTCATCTGTACCTTTCTCATTTCCTCGTGCCATTTTTGTATTTCCTCCCCCTTTTAAATTCGGAAACATGTGAAATACTTATTTCCCCCATTACTTATATTCATTTGTATTCGTAAATACAAGGGAAAGATGCTATTTTCAATTATCATATTTATTCAGCATATCAGATGAGTTGATAATCTTGGGCAAAAAATGAGTTACTAAATAATTTTTTTCATATTTCTAAACGAAGACATCGGAATGAAATCTTTAATTTTAAAAACAGTGGGCCAGTTTCTCTCAAACATTATCCGTAAATTAATTTTTCTGCCCACTTTTATAATGAAACCGTAATTCTTTTGATGACTATAATGAAACCCTATTCAGTTTCTTAATTATGTTTCTTAGCAATTATTTCCTTTAAAAGATACACCTTCCTGCTATTTCACGCATATTGATTTAGTCCTAGTTATGATGATGCCCCTGTAAAGTCAGTACTCTTTCAATCCATATATATAAGTTCTTTCTTTTTTTTTTAATGAATTTGTCCGTTTTTATAATATTTCTTTTAGGCTTTGTTTGATTGGAGTGGATGGGAGGGGAAAAATTTGATCTGTTTTATCAGGGAGGAGATGGCAAATTTTTTATTTTTGTCCACTCAAGACCTGGGTTTCTATTCAATAGAGCAACAACTAAATCAGATTATTTTATGGAATGCAAAGCTCCAATTTGAGATGATTGGAAGAAATTGAGATGTCAAAGAACTCTTAAATAGAGAGCATTGAGTATAAGGGTACCAGACTGCTGCTGTTTACACTTTTTTTTAGTTCATTTTGGTCGTAATAATTGTCCCTCGCAAATTCCAGGATTTGTGAGGGAAATGATTTTCCGTCGTAAATACCAAAATTTGCGAGGAAAAATATGTCTCTCGCAAATTACAGGATTTGCAAGGGAAAAAGACATTTTTCCGTCACAAAAGTGGTTTACGAGGGCAATTTTGCAACGGACACTTGTCCGCCGCAAACCATTTTTACAACGAAAAATGTTTGTTTTGTGACGGAAATGTTCCGCCGCAAAACAAGGGATTTTTTGTAGTGCCAGTGGGATGAAGTCAGAGAGGGTTGTGAAGGACGACGAAGACAACAAGTGCAAGAGCCGAGACCGCTAAGGAGTTGGTAGGGACGAGGGATTTGTTTAAAGCTCCACGTGTATTCTTCTGAGCTCTTATATCAATCGGATGGATAAGATCAAAGACGTTAAGGAACGTTGAGAGAAAAGCTTATGAGAAGATCCAAATCCGTACGGCCTCCCCTTCCCTTGTAAATATAAGATGCAATTGATTTGTTTTTAAAGAGATCATATCTATATGTTATGTATGATTAAATTATATATCAGTTTAAAAGTCAAACATATTAGTTTGGAGAAAAATAATAAATATAAATACTTTAAAATAGTTTAATGAGTCTTTTTAATCTCCTCAAAAAATAAACTAAATCCTACATTTAGGACAATATGTAGTACTCCCTCCGGTCCTAATTATATGACATATTTAACTTATTTTGAGGAAATTAAGGAGATTAATTAAATTAGTTAATTTTACTGATTTTCCTAAAATGCCCTTATATAAATTTAAAATGATATAAGTAAAAGTGAATCAACAGCCCCTATCGTATACCTCTCCAACCTATAATTTTTCTTTCCACACACTTTCTAATTAAAATAATAATCTTGCTGTATATACATATGTGTGTATGTACATATAGATTTATAGGTGTGTGTACATATATCTACGCACATATATATGGACACACACACGTATAAACATAAACACACACACAGGTATGTGCGCGCGCGCGCGCGCGCATACGCACATATATAGACACACACATACATATATGTGTGTGTAGACACATACATATATACATATATATACTCAGAGACATGTATATAGACACACTCACATACATACATATATGTACACACACGTATATGTTTGTGTGTGTGTCTATATATATTGGCAAATTAACGTCACTTGATTAATAAATAAATGAAAATCCAATAATTTAAAAGTTTTACTGATGAGAAAAGTGTACATACCCACATACATATATTCACAAAAAACTAAACACACTTAAGAGAATAAAATAAGGGTATTTTGGAAAGAAATTGACAAAAATTAAAATTTTATCCTATAATTAAGACCAAAACCAACTCCTAAATGTTATCTTATAATTAGGGCGGGACGGACCAAAATATGTTGGTAGTTGGTGCCTTATAATAAGGACTAGAGGGAGTATTTTTTTAAAATATCATAATTATATTTTTTTAATTTTCTCATTCCCTCTACTTATTGATTATTGTTAAGGAAATATCAATAGGTGTAAATTAAAAAAAAAAAATTGACAAATATAAAAATTATGTCTTATATTTAAGATCAAAATCAACTCCTCAGACATGATTTATGTTAAGGACTGAAAGGAGTAATATTTATATTCGATTTAGTACTTAATGTAAAAGACAATTGACTATTTTTAGGTGATTAAGAAAAATTAATTAATTAATCATAACATATGTTATTTATTATAAGATTATATATCAGTTTATAATATAAAGAAACAAATTCAAAGAAAAACGTTAAATATAAAATATTTTAATATAACTTATTTAATTTTATTTGTTTCACAAACCAATTATCTAGCTCTTATATTAAACAAAAGAGTTTAGAACTGAATTTTAATATTAAATATAAGATATTTTTCATTTTATACTTTGTATTTATCAATTTTCTCTAACTAATTTGTTTAATTTAAAAATTCATATATTCATATAACATAAATAATTAAGAAATTTACTTAATTTTCCTTAATCTCCCCAAATTATTCACCCAAAAGGGAGTATATTCTTGTCCGATGGCAATGAAGTTTTCTGTTTAGCCTCAATCCCTCCCTGCAACCTCGTTGCTGGAATAAGCGACTCTATCTCCTGTTTAGAATAAAATTCAGAAAATGGAGAAAGCAGAAGAAGCTGAACGTTTGCTCGGCGTCGCTGAAAAGCTCTTGTCCGGTCGGGATCTTACTGGCTCAAGAGAATTTGCCATTTTGGCCCAGGAAACCGAACCCCTTCTAGAGGGTTCCGATCAAATCCTGGCCGTCATCGACGTCCTCATCGCCTCTGATATCCGATTAAACAACCACCTCGACTGGTACGCCATTCTTCAGGTTGATCGCCGATCGGGCGACATAGATTTCATCAAGAAGCAGTATCGGAGGCTCGCACTTCTCCTCCACCCCGACAAGAACAGATTCTCCCACGCCGATCATGCATTCAAGCTCGTCGCCGAGGCATGGGCTATTCTCTCGGATCCGGCCAAAAAGTCGCTCTACGACAAGGAGCTTGGTTTCTTTTCTACGGTTGATTTAACCGCGCCCGGCTGGGCACATCAAGAAAAATTGCCAGTTCGAAGACCCGGACCGGGGTCTGGTGGTGGTGGGAACCAGGGGTTTGATTTCAGGAATAATGGCACCAACGCCACTAGGGATGCTGTGGCAGATGAGAATTCACGATGGAATCCGTCGACCTTCTGGACGGCCTGCCCCTACTGTTATTTGCTGTGCGAGTATGATAAGATCTATGAGGGATGTTGTCTGAGGTGCCAGAATTGTGAGAGATCGTTCCATGGGGTTTCGATCCCGACTTTGCCGCCTCTTGTGGCAGGCCAGGAGGCTTATTATTGTTGCTGGGGATTCTTTCCGTTAACTCTAGCCACAGCCAATTCTGCCGGCAAAGAAGCTGCGAATCCTTCAGGATTTCCAAATTGGACGCCCACCGTGCCGGAATCTGGCCGGCAGCCGGAGAATGGCTGGAGTAAAGCAGCACCCGTGGCGGCCGCAAAGCCAGTGGCTAAGACGGTGAAGACCGGGGGTGTCTCTAATGGGCTCACTTCAGGGCCGGGATCTAGTGGACGGAAGCGAGGAAGACCGAGGAAGAACCCACAGGGGTTGTTGTCATAAACTAAGTTTGAGGTTAGCTTGGCTCATATCAGTTGAAAAGCACTTGGGTTCCTAACTGCTTTAGAGGTAGTGCAATTTGTTGCTGAGAATGTGAAGGTTTGATGGAAGGAAATTTGTTAGTTTGGTGGTTGATGTGGCGGGAAGTGGCGTGCCTGTAAGATTCTTCGCCGGAAAACATGTAGGTACTGTTGGTTAAGTATTATTGTTTAGTTGTTCACTTGTTGTTTGTAGGTTTCTTTTAATTTAACTGACTACTTCGTGCTTGATATCGTGCAACTCTGTACTATTTACCATATAGTTGTTTTCAGCAAGGGTTTTTCTTTTAGCTGATGATCAAGGTTACTGTTCTGTTTTAATGCCAGAGCATGGCTGGTTTGTTCTCTTTGTTTAAATGAATTTGGCAGTATTCTTGTTACCCTAAATATACATTTATAAATTGCACGTGTGAAAGCACATAAATTCTTTGCTCGAATCATTCATTCGTTATCATTAGCTGACGCTGCTTCTATATTTTGAAGAAAGTACACAGTTCTTTTGTTTATTTGTAGGAATACATGTTATTTTGTTTATGGCTATTAAATATTGGTATTTGCTGTAAATTTATAGATTTTATATATGTATCGATTGTATACTGATAATTGATACTGATTATTTGTATAGAAAACATTTTTGTATATTGATCCTCAAAAAATGGTATGCTTGTCAAATCAATATCTCACACTTGTTGCTTTTTGCATCATTTTGAAACCTGCAAGTTAATTTCATTTCAATTTCTTTTACAATCATATGATATTTACTACTACCTCCGGATATTTTTGTAGTGCAATTTGCACTACAAAAGTGTATCTATGATTAGGACCGGAGGGAGTATTAGTTTCCTGCTGGACTATATTCTGTTCAAAGAGTATCAAGTTCCACTCGATCTAGAAGCTATTGGTATATCATCTCAATTTTGTTCTCTTGAGAGATTAAAATAATGTGATTCTTACAGTTTTTTAGCTATCAGTTATTTGGAAAGAACACAACATGTGGGGGAATGGGGATCGCGCTGATGGAAAATTTGAGGGGCGAACATGAATTGGGCTAGACTGTTATGATTGGTTTTGCAACTGTCTTAAGCAGTAGATATAGGAGGTAATGTCAATACCATGCTATCTGATTCATGTTTTTTAAAGCATGTATGAGGATCTAGATGTTCCTAGAAGCTTGAGGAATTGAATTGTCTCAGGTGGATTTGGGATGAGGACTCTCTTATAATCTATTGGTATTTTTGTCTGGAGAATTTTATGAATTCCGACAAGTTATATACTCCTCGTCCTAAACATACATAAGGCATAGTTGATATTTTTTGGAGTTAGTAAGAAAGTTAAATAAATAACTTAATCATATCATATGTGTATCTTTATATTATATATTGGTTTATAAGGTAGTTTAGAGCAAAAAATGATAAATATAAATATTTTATAGTAATTTAATTAGCTATTTTAATATCTCTAAAAAAGTCAATTTTATTTTATATTTATGATTGAAGGAGTAACGTCTATCAAACGAGCAGTTACCCACCGTCACTTTAAATCTTTGCTGCTCGTGTTCTTCTCGTTCAAAGTGAATTTGTCGGTCTGTATTTGTAGCTGCATGTCGTTATAATTTTTTATTTTTTAAAGCGCCTGGCCATAGAATGCAGACTTGTATAAGAATCTACTTCTTGTTAAGTGTGCAATTTTTTTGTCATAACGGGAATGACATCATGCAATAGTCTCCCCCTCAACGTGCCAAGAATTTGTTCGTATAACACAGCAGGCCAGAAACATTCTGGGCATTCGCCGGATGGTACATGGAACAGTACTGAGATCAGTTAAGTGTGCTGGGCTTGTTCGGCGACACGAACAAAGCCTTTCGTTCTGATCCTGTTGTGTGGCGAACAAGAACACTTTTTTTTTTTTTTAAATTACAAGAAGAAGACCTTGTCAGTTCTGATTAGTCTTAAAAACGTTGTTAGGCTCTCGCGTGGGGCTTCCTTGTCAGGCCCCGACCCCTGAATGACTTGGGGTTTGTTTTGTGTGTGTGTTGGGGGTAAGAGTTTGATTTAAAAGAAGGGTTCAGGTGTAGATTTGCCAACAAACTATGCCTGAGAAGCATCTGGCAAAAAAAAAAAAAACAATTGAGAGTACTAAAATTACCAATCAACAATTTAAAAGTGAAAAAAAAAATACAATTAAGGTGTAAAATTAGCCAACGAACTATTACCTCGTCACTGTCTTGTTGTCTTCATCTTCCATGAATTGTCACAGTGTCGACGACGTCGGCGTCCCCAAAGCTTCCATTGTTGCTGGGTGTTCCACTCACCCTCTTGAACTCATCAAAGTCCGTATGCAGCTTCAGGGCGAGAATCACGCACTGAAACCAAATCCAGCAGTCTACAACTTTCGACCAGCATGCGCCTTGCACCCTGGTTTCATCCCTCCGAAGCCACAAGCAGCAGTCGTCGTTGCCACAACACCTGCTCGCATAGGTCTCATCTCTATTGGTGTTTGCATTATCCAACAAGGAAGTTTAAACGCTCTTTTCTCCAGCATCTCCGCCACCGTCCTACGCCAATGCCTCATATTTTAATGAAATTGTGATAGTTGTTTTTTTTAATAGTTATTTGGTACTTTTTTCAATTTTTAATTGTTTATTGGTAATTTTGGTACTCTCAATTGTTTTCTGTGCCAGATGCTCCTCGGATAATAGTTTGTTGTCAAATCTGCACTTTAACCCTTAAAAGAATTAGAAAAGTGGTCTTATAAAATTTTAATAAAATAAGTTATAAAATAAAAAGTAAGAAAAATTAACAAAAAATGTATAACCCCAATTTTTTAAATCCAAGTCATAAAAATTTCCTCCCTTTCCACAGTTCCTAGCATGAAACAGGTACTACGTATTAATCCACACGAATGGAACCATCCCGTCATGCTTATAGTTGCTAGTTTCCTCATATTTATGAGGTCGAAGTATATTTTGTTAGGATTTCATGTGTTGTATCACCACCACTGATATGCATTGTAGGGCCTGCTTGGAGAACGCATTTGGAGAGGGCTGGAGAAGAAAAAACTCAATTGAAGGATTGGTGAAAAAATAATCCGAAAGATTAGTGTTTGGGTTAGCTTTCTATACTGAGCGTTGGGTGAGCCTTGGTGGCAACCTTTGCTTTTTCTGGACGCTCCAATTTGGAGCTTCCAGAGAGCATTACCAAAAATTCCTCCTCCTTCTCTCGATTGAAGCCCTTACCTACTCAATATCTATCACAATCGACTCTCAACAATTCCTCGTCGATGATACTCTACCGGAATAAATCTTATGGGTAACCGAGATTTGGAGCGGGCGGTGGAAGCATGAGGAATGGAGAGAAAAGGAAATTTGAGGCTTGATGGGGTTTGGACAACCTCAGGCTTGATGAGTGGGATTGTCAAGAGCAGGATACGATGGTTGATGAGCAGCAACAGCGACATGTGGTGGCGGTGATTGATTGAGGCCCTTGGAGTTGAGGATTTGGGAATTAATTTCGGAAGAGAGAGAGAGATGGATGGAGAATTGTCTAGTCAAAGGAGCACAGTGCAAGTATGTGGTGACATAAAAAAAAAACGCACTGTGATGTAAAGTGAATAAATATGCACTGGATCTTTATTACTGACATCTCTGCAGGTTTTGCAAAATTGAATGTGTAATAACTCTCAATAGTATATCAAAAGAAGCCCAAAATGTACTTTAGAAGTTCTGAAATAGAAATAATGGCAATGATAATGCTAGACCATTCCAGATCAGGTAGCATCTTGGCTCCATCTACAAATAAATCACTTCAACATTCTTTCAAATTTAACAGCAAGCAATAATAAAATCCAGAAGGAAGTCCAAGTACTTCCAAGACAAGGTAGAGAAGGACTCTATCTCATTATAATGTTCTGAAGCTTCCAAATTTCAGCTCATGACAATGTTTAAGTTAGGGAGCCAAGCAATCATCCAAACAATTCTACCTCCCTTTCATTCACTACCTCAAACGAATTACCCTCTTACCTAACATAACAGTCAAATTCAATTTACTTTTCCAACTCTTTTCAAACATATATACAAATAAATTCCATTTCTAGTTCTTAATCTATAATACTCTTAAGTTATGAAGAAAGAACCTGCCTCCCTATAATATAACAAGAAAAATATTTAAATGCATACACTATGATTACCTCACATGACTTTAGTTCCAATTAACAACTCACATGGTTATAATTTCCTCTCAAACCTTTTAACAAACACCTCATGTGCAACAATTACCACATGTTTTCATCAGACTTTATACCATCAAAACCTCTTTGCCCAACAATTGTCAACATAACAACATAATTTACTATGCTTCATAGCTTAGTTCTTTGTCCGAATCAATCTAGACCAGAGGAAAATCAGCACCAAATCTTTATTGTTCCTCTTGTAACATCAAATAAAAATTCATGGAAAATACCTACTCAAATGTATCTCCATCTTCAATGCTTGAACTACATAAAACCCCAAATTTCTCCCACTTTGAACTATCAGTAGACAAAGAAAAAAAAACTCCAATCCTTACCCCTACGCTTAATAAATCAGATGAGAGGTGTTCTACACCCGCAAAGCAATAAGGGATTAGAAGAACGCTTCTACAAGTATAAAACCGGAATATTAGGGAAAATTACCTCGACTTGAAAGGCTCAGGCGAAAGAAAGCTTCGAGTGTCGGAACAAGAACTAGGGCTCGACGAGATGAAAAAGTGTTGAATCTAAGAGAGGATGCCTGGGTGGAGACGCAAGCATGAGCCATTTTCCGGAACTGCTTCAAGGCAATGATATGGAATTCACAAAACTTGGGGCTCCGGCTGGCCTTATCATGAACTAAGGGGAGCGACGGCGCTTAAACTGTACAGTTTGCTTTTTTGTTTATTACTCTAGGGATATTAATGTCATTGCATTGTTTCATCAAATACCCATTAGGGCCCTAGGGCCATTTGTGGTAGAGGAAAGTGGTTGGGGCCCTTTTTGGTATTCTGGACCTTATTTGGGCCTTGTCAATGATTCTCCCTAAAAAAAAACGCACTGTGATGTAAAGTGAATAAATATGTTTTGACAAAAAAAAAAAAGAGCAACATGAATAAATTAATTTCAAGATAATTCAATAATAGGTTTGAACATTTTTTAAAATAAATAAATCTATTAATAGGTTTTTTTCTTTGGTCAAATTAATAGGTTTGGTCATATAATTAGAGAACAGCTAGTTCGGTATAGCCATTCCAATTAGCAATGTACTATTTGTGTATCCTTCTAATCCTATTTATAAGTCCAATTTAACCAAATCTCACATACCAATGAGAGGTACTTCACTTAATGATTATGAGGGTAAACTTTTAACTTTTCTCTCATTTATGACTGAGTATTTTTAAATTGTTTATTCTCTCTCTCTCTATCTTTATGGGTACAATTAATATGGGTAAAATTGTCACAATCTCATTTATTACAAAAAACTGGATTTATAAATAGGATCAATTTTGTTTGGTCAAAGTGGATTTATAAATATGACTAGAGTAGTACATTATAATTTATAAATAATTTTATTCATTAAAAATATTTAATAAAAGACTTTGTTGTTTATTAATTTTTTAATAATCATTTAAATTTTTTGTTTGAAAAAAATAAAAATAAAAATAAAATATAGATTTTTATCTTTAATTATCTCAATAGATACAACTAATATATATATATATATATGTGCGCGCGCGTGTAGTATTCAATATGATTCATGTCATTTTCTATTTTAACTGACTTTTGAAATAAAATTCAAACACTCATCAGTTTAGTAAAAAAACACTTCTAAAAAAGCCAAATAGGCAATCCAAATACGTATCACATTTACAACTTGATTTTTTTCTATCTTATCAAAAGTCAGATAAAAAAAGTCACGGCTCCTACCGTTAATTCAAACATGCTCAATGAGCACAATCTTAGAGGCCGTTTGGTACGTTAGAATGGGGATTCGGAAATAGAATTGGGTAACTCATATTCTATGAAGAGAAAGAAGGTTTGCTGGAACCGGTTTCACTGCTCATCCGTATGACGAGCAGAAAGAGCTCATCCATACGAACGAGCTCTAGACCGTCCATATCTAATTTTATTTTATTTTATTTTTATTTATCAAAAATAATTTTAATGGGTAGAGAATCTAAAATAAAAATAATCTCTCAACTAAATTTTTTTTTTTAAAAAATATTTTTTCATATAGAAAAAAGCAAAAACAAACTGATGTAGGAGATATTGATAAAAGCAAAAACAAACCGATGGCCTTGGGGAACACTAATATAAAATCGGCAAGCAAGATCTGAGAGGTAGGAGATATTGATGTTCGATTCTGGTGTTAAGATTGATTTTTCCATATTATTGGTAGATCATAGATGATGGGTACTGATTATGGTGGTGTTGGTGGCTGACTGGGTTTAAAGATTCAATGGTAGGAGCTTCATCAATGGCGGCAAGTTGGTCTTTTGTTCTTAAGATTGAAAAAAATTATGAAGGGTATTCTGGTCTTTTAACCAATTAAGTCTCATTTCCATAACATACTAAACACACTTTTAAACCACATCTCTGTATCTATCCAAATCAATTCCAGCGTACTAAACCGAGCCTTGTTTGTTGAGCTGTATTTGACTTTTAAATTTAATACTTAGGACTTGTCATTGTCCATAGATCATCATTGAGTCCGCAGTAGGCTTGCAGATCCTCAGTATTTTTTTGTAGCTGTTGCGAGAATTAAGGGGAAGCAATACGGCGAGAGGATATTGTGTGTTTGTATTTGCCATATTATTTTATACAGTAATACTGTATGCTAGCTCCGCTCTAATTATATGAACACTTTTATAGTGTAAATTTATACTATAAAAATGTTTCTATAATTAAGACATCCTACGTATATTTATATTTTTTAACTATGCGTATTTAATTTTTTCAAGGGTAAAGGTGTAAAAATACATATGTACTTTGCTTTCATGAGCGTCCAACACCATTTTTTTAGGTGCAAAATTACATATCAACTTTAAAAAACAATACAAAACTACTAGCTCCGTCACTGTTACTTTTTCATGTGGGGCCTGTACCATTTAAAATAATGAAAATGCCTAAATTATTTAATTTACTTTAATACACTTCACTTTCTCCCCTCTTTGATCCATCACTCTTCTTGCTTCTTTTTCCCAATTCTTTCATTTCAATCCATTTCTCTCTCCTTTTCTTAATCCTCATTCTCTTTGATCTCGACACATTCTTCGGTCGTCTGATTCCTCTACTGCCCCGCCATCGCCACCGACACCTCCAAGTTGCCGATGGCGTCTTCCTTGATGATTATGTGGGCCCTGTTTTCCCAGTCTTCAATCGAGACCTGTCAACGTTGTATGAGAGTGACGGCAGAGATGGTCGCGGTCAGGAACGAGGTTCAAGAGCGGACGAAGATGATGTCATGGCTCTTCAATTCCCAATGAGGAATTTGATGATTCACGACGATAGTGATCCGTCGTCTTCCTCCTCATCATTGTCGTCGGGTGGGGATGATTTGGAGAGAATTCCACTAGGAAGTTATTGTGTTTGGACTCCTAATTCGCCCAAAGCTTCGCCGGGAAGAACTAAGAAGAGAAACTCCATAGGATCGTCATCAAAACGGTCGAAGCTCGTAGTCGTCCGTGAGAGCAGCGTGACGGCAGAGGAGAGGGCGGGGGATTAGTGTTGGTGGAGCTCTTCTCGTCTCAAGGATGCGCGACGTCGCCAACGGCGGAACTGGCGATGTCGAGGTTGGGCCGGGGAGATTTCCAGCTGGAGATGTTGGTGGTGGTGCTGGCCTTCTTTTCGATTTGTTTGTTACCCAGAAAAACATGCTTTTTCGTTTTCTAGATGATGATTCACTTCCTCTGTAGATTTTCTTGAATCTGGTTTTGGGTTTTGAATATGGTATTGTCGTTTTGAATCTGGTTTTGGGTTTTCCAAATGATGATTCACTTCCTCTGTAGCACCGTTTTCTATTTCTTTTTGAATCTAGTATTTTCGTTCTGAATCTAGTTTTGGGTTTTAAATCTGGTTTTGTGAAATCATTGTTGTTGTCTAGCACTTGATTCCGATGGCGGCTTCTCAAGATCCCAACGATAGTCTTCGTTCTTGTCATTCTTCATTTGTTTTTTGAGTTAAGGGGCATTTTGGTATTTTTCCCTTTGCTAGTAACATCAGTTAATGCAATGTAACGGTGGTGGTAATTTTGCACTGTTTTTGAAAGTTTATGTGTAATTTTGTACTAAAAAAGTATTTGATGTTGGACGCTCCTCAGAGTAAAATACATATATATTTTTGCACCTTTACCCTTTTTTTAATGGTCATCTCTTGTCTTTTACTGGTAATAAATTAAGGGAAAATCATTTTCAGGGCCCTTTTAAGGCTGACAATCCCAAAGGCCCCAAGATTCTGATAATCCCAAAAAAGGCCCTAGGACCTTTCTCGGGATTTTCAAATCTTGGGTGAGTTGTCAACGGGGCGATATAGTTGTTAATGGGAATCGATATAGTTGTCAACGCTGATTTAGTTGTTAAAACCTACCCGTTAACAACTATATCAGCCCCGTTGACAACTCACCAAAAATTATGAAAATCCCAGAAAAGGCACTGGGACCTTTTTCTGGGATTGTCATAATCTTAAGGCCTTTTTTGGGATTGTCAGTCCTAAAATGGCCCTGAAATGGATTTTCCCATAAATTAATCACGATGTATTTTCTTCCCCATAATAATACTTTGCTTTCCCTTGCAATAAAGCGATAGATTCGGGCTGGGTTCAAGCACACGTGAGTAAAAGGGAGAGAGCTTATTTTTTTAATGTATAGGGTGAAGGCGAATAGAAATATGATGGTAAAGATTTTGCCATTGCTTTACCTTTTTGAAAATTTCAATATGAGACAACAACGCACGAGTCTCCGTTTTGAGTAATCTTAAATACTCCCTCTGATCTTTATTATATGACACCAACTAACAATTCTCAAAACCCAATAAAAACAGTTAAAATCAATAAAATTATCATACAATTTAAGTAACTTTCAATATTACATCTACTAATTGCATTAAACTTTAATATTATATTAATTATTACTCTTACTCACTACCGTTATTAATTATAGGCATACATGAAAAAAAAAATTAATATACTTTTAAAATAAATAAGTACCTTATAAAAAAGACTAAATACAATTATTTATTACTCTTTCCGGTCCTAATTATAGGAGCTATTTAACCGATTTTGGGAGAATTAAGGAGAGGAGTTAAATTAGTTAATTTTACTTATTTTTCTAAAATGTCCTTATATAAATTTAAAATGAAGTGTTTCTAATTTGCCTTACGTTAGACATCCATGACATATTAGTTTAGTATATATGTATATTAGTTTTTTTTATATAGCCATGTGTATACATATAGATCTAATTTCCTTTCCACACGCTTTCTAATTGAAATAACGGTCTTGCTATATAAACATATATGTGTGTGTGTATGTGTGTATACATATAGATCTATCTACATACATAGAGACACACGCACCCGTATGTCTACAAACACACACATACATACTGTTACGGGCCTAGTCAATGCCCACTAACTAACCAACTAGCACAGGGGGGAATCCACGTGAGGATAACAACCTCCTAACAGAAGGACCTAGTCATCAGGGCAGTTAGCAAGATCGTCGGGCACGCACAACTGGATCTGGGGGCACGCACAACGTGGGAGCCAGAGATCCAACCAACAAGGTATACTCTCTATATATACGTAGAAGAGATATTCGGCCAAGGTACACAATTCTAGTCCCAGACTATTTACATACAGTTACACAGTGCACACACCGCACCCCTTAGGCGAAACGCCTGGTTGTGTACAGTGATCCATACTTCCCTTGTACGCTTGCCCTCTAGGCATACGAGAGGAGTACATCGATCCAAGATCAAACCTCCGGCCACACATAAGGCCGGACATCTGAGTTCTACACCAGAACAGTGGCGCCGACCGTGGGGATTGGTAAACTTCAATTCCCGTGACCATGAGGATCAGCACCCGTGCTTCAAGCCATAAGCAGGTAGAGACGGATCGAACCGCAGACCACCGTCTACCACCTCGACAACCACCACACGAGCAGCCGGATGACCCTCTCGGTAACAACCAGCAAG
This sequence comes from Acacia pycnantha, assembly GCA_025563575.1. NCBI lineage: Eukaryota > Viridiplantae > Streptophyta > Magnoliopsida > Fabales > Fabaceae > Acacia > Acacia pycnantha. The sequence continues at coordinate 1,935,842 of JAMWYP010000075.1, read as the reverse complement.
ACGAAGAAGATCGGCTATCACAGCCGGAGCAACCTCTCATCCCTAACAACGATCACCTCGGCTCCGCGAAATCATCGCCACGAGCCTCAGAACTCCAATCCGGTTGGTAACCAAGAGAACCCGGCCGTCGAACCAAACTTCCGCTCCCTCCAAACCGGGATGCTTGCAATAATGAGGCGTATGGATAACATGGACAAGCGCCACACCCTCCACTTCCAGCGGTGGGAGGAGCAGCAGAAGAAAGGGAACTCGGCTTACACCAGCGAGGACTGGGAAGATAAGTCCTGGAAGGAGGACGAAGATGACGACAGCTCAGGTCGTCAAAAGAGCAATCAGAAGACAGAAACCGCCCATAGTAAAAAGCCGGCTTCCTCAAGCAAGATTTCCCAAAAGGAAAAGCCAAACCAAAAGGGCAAGACACCGAGGTCCCCAACCGGGTTTCAGCGGCGAAGGTATGTCAGCCAACTTCACAATAGCCCTTTCTCCGACGAAATCCTTAACGCCCGTTTCCCAGAGAAGTTAAATTTAACCGAGCTGACGAAGTATGACGACACTCAAGACCCGACGACTCACTTGGAGGACTTTGACATGGACATGACAGTAAGAGGTCTGGAGGAGCCAATCGTTGCACGGATTTTTGCTGCAACCCTTAAAGGACCAGCATTGAAGTGGCTCCACACTCTCCCAGTGGGCTCAGTACATAAATTTGAGGACTTAGCTGAGGCTTTCGAGTTGCACTTCGCGACTAGTAAACGGCAACCAAAGTCCCAATATTCTCTATCCAAAATCAGGCAGCGAATCGGCGAGACGCTCCCAGAGCTACCTGGATCGCTTTAAGCATGCAGCCCTGCAGGTGCGCGGATTAAATGAGGACGTACACGTCCATTTATTGGTCGACGGCCTTGATAAAGAATCCCGCCTGGCTGAATCTTTCTTGAAGGAACGGGCGAAAAATCTCAATGATTTTATAACTCGTTCAAAGAAATACCTCGAGGTGGAACAGATGCGTGTGGCAAATGATCCGAGAAAGGACCAAGGCAGAGCCACTCCACCCAGAGATAGAGATTACACGGAGAATAGGAAGAGGGACCCCCGCCGAAGGGGCTCAAAGAAAAAGAACCGTGGTGGGAAGTTTGATGCGAGAAGCAAGTACGAGAGATACACAGCCCTGAATGTGCCGCGGTCGCAAGTTTGGAAGGAAGTATCGACGACCGAAATGAAAAGGGTCGATCGCCCTCGGCTATCCTACCGAAGATCCGGGGTAGACCAATCCAAATACTGTGTGTTTCACGACGGACGAGGTCATACCACGGACGAATGTTACGAGCTCCGGGATGCCATTGAAAGGTTTATCCGCGAGGGCAAGCTTCAACAATATCTCATAGAACATCAAGGTAAGGGCGGCAAACGCAAGCCCAAGAGTCGCAGCAAAAGCCCTCCCCGAAAATACAAAAAACAGGATGCAAGCGGAAGAAGCCGGCTGAGGAGGAAGACCGATTTCCCGAAATCGAATTCGACTGTAATGTCATAAGCGGAGCCATATGTGGAGGTGGAGATACTATGAGTCAACGAACGAAGTACCTCCGGGAAGTCCTATCCTTAAGAGACCGGCCAAAATTCAAAGAGCATCATAACGGACCTTTTAGCTCGCCTTTGTACTTCACAAACGAGGATCTTCGTGACGTCGTCCTCGGACATCAAGATGGTCTAGTTGTAACCAGGATACTGGTGAACTGCCGAGTCAAGCGAATATTTGTGGACGCCGGAAGCTCGACAGATATCCTCAGTTGGGAGGCATTCAAAAGAATGAGCCTGGATCAGGAGGATTTAAAGCCCTGTAAGACAACCCTCATCGGGTTCAATGGAGAGCAGTCACGCCCTAGGGGGTTTATCGACCTCCGACTCACACTGGGAACCAGAGACGCCTTCAGGTCAGAAAGAGTGCGATTTATAGTGGCAGATTTTGTTTCACCATACAACATAATTCTGAGACGACCTACTATACATCAATGGGACATGCTGGTGTCCACCAAACATCAGAAGCTCAAGATAATGGGTAACCACGGAAACATAGTCACAGTCAAAGGAGACCAGAAGGAATCAAGGCAGTGCTATTACAAAACCGTCAGAATTGGCGAGGGCGGACCTTCATCGCAGCCACATGGACAATATTGTGGAAAGTACTTAGATCATGCGGAGCCGGAGTTCCCCGACCTAGGTGTAAATACTGTAGAGTTGGACCTTAGTGAGGATGACCTACGCCCAGAACCGACTGGAGACTTAGAGGAGCTAGTGTTGGGAGAACCCTTCCAAACCACGAAGATTGGAAAGCATTTATCCCCTGAGATTCGAGCCACCCTCATTGATTTCCTCTGGAAACCGGGACGTCTTCGCTTGGAAGTCAACAACCGAGGTTCCAGGTATTAATCCTAAGTTTTGTTGTCACAAGCTGGGAGTATATCCGGGATCAACTCCAGTATCCCAAAGAAAGAGGAACCACGGCCCGAAAAAGAGGAAAGCATTGGAAACTCATATTCAAGAAGTTTTGGAAGCCGGATTTATCCGTGAAATCCAATACACCACATGGTTGTCTAACGTGGTGATGATCAAGAAACCAAACGGAAAATGGAGGGTGTGCATGGATTACACAAATCTAAACAAGGTTTGCCCCAAAGACTCTTAACCAATGCCCAATATAGACCAATTGGTTGACAACTCTTCAGGTTTCCAACTCCTCTACTTTATGGATGCATACTCGGGTTACAATCAAATACCAATGTACCCGGAGGACCAAGAAAAAACAGCCTTCATCACTGAAAGGGCCAATTACTGTTACAACGTCGTGCCTTTCGGTCTGAAGAACGCAGGAGCTACGTATCAAAGGATGATGAACACGGTGTTCTCAGATCAAATCAGCCGTAACATGGAGGTTTACATAGATGACATGATCGTTAAGACTTTGGAACCCCCGCGTCACATCAAGGATTTGGAACAGACATTTGGCAAACTCAGAACTTACCGAATTCGACTGAACCCGGCCAAATGTGCCTTCGGTGTCCCGGCTGGAAAATTCTTGGGTTTTATGCTGACTCATCGGGGCATTGAAGCGAACCCCGACAAATGCCGGGCGGTTCTCGAGATGAAAGTTCCGAAGGACAAGAAAGAGGTTCAACAGCTCGCAGGAAGATTAGCCGCTCTTACCAGATTTCTTCCAAGATCGGCCGAGAAGGTCCGCCAATTGTGCCCCCCTTCCGTAATTTCCTAGGTCCGCTACTGCCCGCTGGTTGATATGAGGGTCTCGTTGGTGAGCAATCTCTAAGTACCTCTGTACCTCTGTAAGCACTTTTGAACCTAGAGGTATGTCCTGGCCCTGATGGGTTACCGGTGTCTATTCCCATTTAAACTTTTTTATACAAAAAAAATAGTATTTAGAAATGAAAAATGAAAATTGCTCGCTTCAAGTTTAAAATCTAAACTCTGTGTGAGTGAAAAATAATGAACGCGCAATTGAATTTGGTCATTGCTTCCTCTTGTTATCTCTCCAACCTCTAAACACAAAGTGTTTAGATTAAATTTTGGAAAATAAATTTTACCATCTATAAAATAAGTATTTAAGAAGGATTTTGTTTCAACTTATAAAAAATGACTGTTAAAACATGACAAGGTTCGTGTTCGTGTTTTAGACTTAGCCAAACACTATTACCTAAAAAGTTACAACTTAATTCAATGGGCAGCAGCTTTTGTCAGAAAGAGCATTTCTCCGCAAGAGCTGAGACTGGACGAGAATTCAATGGCTACCGTACAGATCGAGATCGCCGAGCCTGAGAGATCCAGGCACCCCATCTCGATAGTACTCCCGCCTCTCTCTCTTCTTCTTCTTCCCGACGATGCCCTCCTTCCCCTCTCCTCGTCCGGCTCAATCCCGTGATTTCCGACAAGCTTCTCTCATTTATTGCCCCCGTACGGTTCGCTCCTCTGCTCCGGTTCAGTTGCGGCTGCATATTCTGTCGCCGCCCTGAATGCAACTGCCCCGACGAGGAACAAGATTCGCTCAGTATCATCTCCGACGTCAGGTATAGTAATTCCGATGGCTGTACGTCGCTCCATCTCTCATGAATCTCATTGGACTTTTGAGACGGAGACACTATGATCCTGTGTTCCAGTCTGTGTTTCTTCTCCTTCTCCGTCAACAGTAACCCGTCTTTCCTTGGACCCTCACACTCACCACTTTCTTTTTCTATTCCGGTCTCGTTTCTTTTCCTCTTCGTTGACGACATTGCACTGTCCAGTGACATCCTAGACGGCGCCGTTTTCTTCTGCAGCCTCGTCGTCGTTTCTCCATCCATGCTGTTTCGACGCTGCAATAAAATCTTGAAGAACCCACCACTTCTTTCCCCTACGGATGAGTGCCTCCCGGAGACTCTCCGGGAAAGTGAGTTTGAATCGAACCGATCCTGTGAATCCGGTCCGAGGCCAGTCTCTATGTCTGTTGGACAATGCTGCGGATCTTCGGAGATCTCTTGTATCGGTGGAATGGGTTGATTATTGTGCGGCCAAACTTTGGGATCCCCAACCAGTAGAATGTCTTCCGGGTCGACCCGGTACCGGCAAAGCGGGCAAGTGGAATGCGCGTCCAGCCACGTGTCCACGCATTCGACATGGAAGGCGTGCTTGCATTTTGGAAGCAGCCGAAGAACCTCCACGGTCTCAAATTGGGTCAGGCAAACGGCGCATTCGAGTCCCTCTTTTTGGCCCCTTAAAGATCCGAATCTGAAAATGGGTAACGACTCGATCACAACCCGGTCAATGCCGGAGTTCTTCCTCCCCAAATGGCCACCTCCTGTATGTGAATTCCTTTGGGCCTCCTCCTCCTCTGGTTTACATTGTCTAACACACAGAAGAAAAACAAAGGTAATGAAAAACAGGGTTGTGAATACCCCAATTAGAATGGCCACGGTGGGCTTTAGCGGAGACTCTCTCTCCCCTCCGCCAATTTGACTTCCCAATGGCGGCAGCGGTGGCGGATTTTTTCCCGCCCCGTCGTCATCGACGGTGGAAGCTAGAGAAGAAGATGAGGTTTCAGAGGCAGCAGCGGCTGCAAGGAGTAGGATTGTGGTGTAGAGGATGAAGAAGAAAAAGGAAAATCTGGTGAATGGATTGAAAGAAGGCGGACCACCACCCATGTGCGAGCGAGAGTGATGCTCGGTGTTTGAAGTTACTGTAATGTAATCTGAGGGAGACAAAGGGATTAATGAATAATATATTTTCATGAGAGAGAAGGGAGTGAGAGGTGGCTATTTTGGGAGAGATTCTATGGTAGGGGATTCAGGGGAAAATGATACAGAGAGACGGACAAATGGCGCTATGTTTAAAACTAAAACTCTTGTAAATAATAAAATGTGGCTCCTGCCATATAAATAAACACCCACTTGAGCTTATTGTTGTCGCGTAACTAGACAATAGTCGAAACCACATTTTCATCGGCAACACAAATTTTACATTATCATAGGAAAACGACACCGACCAACCTCAGACAAAAATCGAACAACATGAACAGGTTTAGAGGTGGAGAGAAAGAAAAAACAGAGAGAGAAACAGGGGTTGGTTCTTGCTACATTACAGGGGTGTGTAGATCTATTTCTAACGGCTTTTCGTTATCAATCATTCAGGATTCAGCTGAGGCAAAGACCCTGTCCACGGATATATAGCATATCCGCTCCTTTTTTCTATTTTTTGTTTTTTTGCCCCTTTCCCCCTATATATATTCTCATAGTTTGCGGCTACAAATAATAGACCCATGTCGAGCCTTGATGTTGTATGTATCTGGTCTTCCTTTAGTCTAATACAAAATTACTGCGGGTGTCACATTTGCATGTGATTGGCGATTAATGATTTGTTAATATTGATAATCTAAGCAATAATGCACCAGTTCATTTGATGGAGGATGCCGGAGAGTACCACTGTCTGCCGATTATGGGCTGCCTGGTAATATGATTTTCCCCCCTAAAAGAAAAAGTGAATAGTTAATGTTTCAGTGTCAAAAAATGAAAGCTTTGATTCAATAATGGTTGAGAGGACAGTAACAATAGAGGAAAGTAATGGATGAGTGGGGTAGTGAGTAGGGAGGGAGACGTGGGACCTGTGACAGAAAATAATGGAGTTTGAAAACAATATGGTACAGACATAGAAGCTTTACATAGCAAGCGTCAATATACCACCCAAACTGCGGTTTTAGAGAGAAAAAAAAAAAATCGTAAATAAAACAAAGTTCATTTCATGTACTTACTTTATAAATTATAAAAATTATTTTTCAAACAACTAATACTCTTTCCGATCCTATTATAAGATAATATTTGAGAATTGGTTTTGGTCTTAATTATAAGACAACATTCTAATTTTTGTCTATTTCTTTTTAAAATACCCCTATTTTATTCTCTCAAATGTGTTTGGTTTTTTGTAAATATATATATATGGGTGCATAGACTCTTCCAGTTAGTAAAACTTTTAGATACGTGTGCATGTGTCTACACACAAATATGTGTGTGTGTACACTGTACATAATACATATATGCAGTGGCGGAGCCACTATGTTGCATGTGGGTATAAGTACACCCATAAATTGTAGCTTTTGAGTTTTTTTTTTTTTTAAATTGTAGCTGTTGAGTTTTTTTCCCTCGTTGCTGAGTTACTACATATCTTAGCATAAACACCCATAATCCCCCTCAAAACATGAGACATTATTATATAGTGCTATGAGGCCAATTGGTGGTTTTATTTTTAGGCGCCCCAAGCTTTACTACTCGCTGCCAGAGCCAACATTTTACTTTTTTAGTATGACGTTTTTTTTAAAATGACCATATGATTAAATTAAATATAAATATTATCAGACTTAATTAACATAGTTTTCTCAACAAAAAAAAACAATCTACAGTCACATGTACTTAGCTTGTAGAGTTCCGAGAGCAACTCCCCTGTATAAAATAGAAAAGTTCCAAAGATTAATTGAATTTGAATAGATCAGTTGATTAAAATAATTTCTGCATCAATCTTTCAGTGGATGACTTTAGAGCAAATACAGAGTATTTAAAGGTGACTGAAGAGACAAATTGCACAACTGAGGAAAATAAAAAGATGCAGCAAGAAATGGTATGTAATTATACAGACAACCCTTTATATTCTTTTGTTTTTTTGGCATAAACTTTTTTGGTTTATACCGTTCCTTTGATCTCATGTCATATGATGTAATCAAGGTCCTCAAAATATTTCACTATAACTAGTTTACAAAGAATTTGTAGGAGGTGGATCCTACCGTTGAACAAAATGAAACGAGTTCTGTGGGAATTGATTCTTTGTTTTTAGAACTAGCAGGTGTTATACCTGGAATTGATGAGACAATAAGCTTTGCTGAGATGTTGAAGTGAGAAATATGTGTTGTCTTATTGATTTTGTTTTGACTTAAATTTTATTCAATACTGTGTGCCTAAATTTGAAACTTATATGTACAAAGTTGTGTTTATGATAGTGTAGAGATGTAATGCATTTGGTTCTCATTGTTTTCCTTCTTCCTCTATGTAGGTATTTGGTGTTAAACCTATTGAAAGTGTCGCGCTCTCTGGTGGACAGTCTGGTAAGTTATAGCATTTGTTATGCTCTTTTACTCCTTCGTTGATAGTTGACTTTTTAATATCCTATCACATATGACAAACCATAATAATTTTTCCTTGCGTGTTGGTTTGGAATTTGATTGTGTAACATCTGGGTATCTGTATGCCATGAGATTAGAGTATATTATTCTGTTTAAATTGATTTCCTCGTAAATACTTTTCAATCGAACCCCATTTCTAATCCTAAACTTTATGAATGAGTGAGTTGCCTTTTATCCTCTTTAAAAAAAAATCGGGGGCGCTGCTCCCGAACCCCCAAATCACATCATTAATTGTGCACCCACAAACTTAAATTCCTGGCTCCGCCACTGCATATATGTATGCATGTATTGTGTGTGTACATATATAAACACACACACATATATATATCTTCGTGTGTGTGTGTGTGCATATATGTGTGTTTATATATGTACACACATATATATGTATATATAGCAAGACCATTATTTCAATTAGATTGTGTGTGGAAAGAAAAATTTTAGGTCGAGAAGGTATGTGACAAACGCTGTTGATTCATTTTTACTTATGTCATTTTAAATTTATACAATGACCTTTTAGGAAAATGAGTAAATTAACTAATTTAACTTGTTTTCTTAATCTCCCCAAAATCGGTTAAATATGTCCTATAATTAAGATTGGAGAAAGTACAAACAAGGGAAAATTCATTTCAGGGCACTTTTAATAAGGGAAATTGTAAAAAAGGGCCCAAGATTCTGGGATTGCAAAAATTGCAATTTCCCTTGTTAAAAGGGTCCTAAAATAGGGCTTGTTTTTAGTATTGTCAGAATCTTGGGGCATTTTTTTACAATTTTTCTTATTAAAAGGGCCCTAAAATAAATTTTCCCTACAAACAACACTAAAATGTGAAGGGGAAGATTTTGATGCATCTCAATAATGGGAAGAGGGAGCAATGTCCTGAAGCTTTTTGCCTGCGTCAATAATCAATAATGACTGCCATTTTGGGAAGATGCTGAAACTTCCACGGCACATGTTGGGAATAGAACCAAGCCTTGTGGTTATGGGCTCTGCACAAATTCTAGTACAGTGGACATCATGGAACACACCACAAGGTTCACAGCAAACACTCGAAGATGACACAAAGTTTTGTTTTGCATGCATTGAGTTGATGTGAGATTACAAGGATCCGCAGACACAATTATTGACAACCATGGTTTAAATACCCCATCATTTTCACTTTGATTACAATCGGATCATATGATAGTACAATTTTTTTTCCTATTATCAAAACTCGACCAAGAAACTTCAATTACGTACAGAAAACAAGTGCTGTTTTAGTTTTCGAAATAACTTACGAGGCTTGTCACCCTCCGCTTCTTGGTCCCTCCCCCAGCAATACTTGAGCGTTGGATCTTTCTGCTGCAATGGCCACTCTAAACCGGCCTGTCGTATTTTGGGCTTTTACTTCTTGGGTCCTAACTCCTAACCATGGATTCGCCTTCTTCTCAGATAGACTCTATGTTGACGGGCTTTTGCCCCATTAGCCGAATGCCCTCTTTGCTTAATATTCCACTGCCGTTCTTATGGCTTCACTTGGGCTGAAAAGGGTTAAGGAGCAATAATGCACATAGACTTTTCCCCAGGGAGCGCCCAACACCACGGGCTTTTTTTTGGAGCGAAAGTAGACATGTGGTTAGAAAATAGGTGCAAAAGTCACACCACCGTTAAATCTGACTTGACGGTGTTAACTTGGGAGGTGGGGCCCACACTATTTTCATGAAAATACCAAAATGCCCTCACCCTCCAAATCTCTCTGATTCTTCGATCCAGAGCAGCCATGAACAATCCGATCTTCTACCCCACTTGGCTCCTTCTTCATCTGATGGGGTTTCAAATTCAACTTCTCAATCAAAAGCAGCTTAAATCCGTAAGTCACTTTAAGTTTTTTATCACGATCCAGAAGCCAATTTCAAGTTAGGTGGGGTTTCAAAATTTATATTAACCCAAAGTTGTTAGCTCGCTCCTTCTTCCTCACCAAGCTCATCCAACTTGAAGAAGAATCACAATAGTGAGTAGTGATGGCACCGCACCTCCTCTCTCTCGCCGCACTTGAAATGAAAAAACCTCTCCACCTTCTTTTTCGGCTTGCATCGCTGTTGTCCTCTCCAGATTAAGAAGGCGGTGAAGAACAGTGACGGCCTCCAAATTCAATCGAAGTCACCCAGTCTTTTGGTATGGGTTTCAGGTTTTTCCATTTTCTCTTCGGCCTATCTATGCATGCAATTAGTTGGTGATTGCTTGACATGAAATTTCAATCAGTTGGTCGACGATTTGCTCGACTGATCTGCTTTGCCCTATGGATTTGTTCTACTATTCATTCTTCTTTGCCGACCAGATCGAGATGGGGGGGCGACGTCGGTCCAGATCGATTGAGATGGGGGGGGGGGACGACGGTCCTGATCGATTGAGATGGGGTCATTGCGATTGGGATTGGGTGGGGGGAGTCCGATGAACTTTGGAGCTCGACTGATCTGCTTTGCCCTATGCATTTGTTCTACTATTCATTCTTCTTTGCCGACCAGATCGAGATGGGGGGGACGGCGGTCCAAATCGAGATGGGGAGGGGGCGGCGGTCCAGATCGAGATGGGGGGGGGCGACGTCGGTCCAGATCGATTGAGATTGGGGGGGCGGCGGTCCTGATCGATTGGGGGGGGGGACGGCGGTCAACAAATTGAGATTGGGGGACCGATGAACTTTGGGGCGTTTTTTTCCTTAATTAGGGACATTTTGGTATTTTCATCATCCACCTCAAGACATAACGGTCAACAAAGCCCAGTTAACGGTCAACATCCACTTTCTAAATGAAGTGTGTGACTTTTGCTCCCAATAAGTAACCACATGTCTACTTTCGCTCCAAAAAAAAGCCCATGGTGCTGGGCGCTCCCTGGGAAAAAGTCTATGTGCATTATTGCTCCTTAACCCGGCTGAAAAACCATACACAAACATGTGTGTGTCTATCTAAAAGCCCACATACGGAGTGCCGAGGCTTTCCAATGCAATTCATATTATTGGTTCAAGGCGCTGGGGGAGGCATCCTAACTCCTAGGTGCCTAGGTTAACGTCTAAGGGTAATAGACGGCTCACCCTGCCCAACATCGGTATCACCTAGGAGGAAGGGAGATTTCGCTCTGCCTTTGGATTGTGGGTGAACCCAACCCCTTTCCTAAAATTTTTATAGCAAAAAAAAATTCATATTGTTGGTCTGGCACCAACATGTGGTTGGTCCAGCGGAATGTGGCGCTGGATTCCCTTAAGAGGTCTAGGGTTCGAGCTGCGGTAAAACCACTCGTAATCCGCCTTGTATGGAGCTATTACTGTTGGGAGGGTCATCCTTACCACTGCAGAACCTGGAGTGGTTGCATACTTGCCACCATTTTTCTTACCAAAAAAAAATATTGCTCGTCTGGCATAGTCATATAATGACATTTTCCTTATTTATTTAAAAATGAGAATTGTTAATAATAGAATTTGCGTACATATTGCACAAATATATGTCGTGTGATGCCTATGCTTCTATTAAATAGCAAACAAGACCTGAGAACATTTCCATAATTCGCTGCTTCACTTTCACTTTCATCCTCTACCTTTTTCCCATTCTTGCCCCTTCGCTTTCCCTTTTTGTCTCTATGAATTGTTTAAAGCTGCACAGTGGAAGCAAACATACTTAGGACTCATTTTCCCTGTTAAATAACCAAAGCGCAGAGAAAAAGAAACAAGGACAGTTCAACAAGAGTTTGCTAACAAAAACAGAAAAGGCCTCAGCTAGCCAGCTGCGTCATTAACCTCCTCATTGCTCACTCCAAGTTAACTAGAAAGAAAGAAAGGTTATGTGTTTGAAGCAGCTTAGATTAGGGTTCTATATCATTTCGGCCTGTTTTAATTTGTACGTGTTTTTGGCCAGTGGTGATTTCAGATAGCGAGAGCTGGATCAATAGAAATGCAGTGGTGGGTGCTGATAATGCAGGTCAAGTGCAAGGGTGGGGCCTCCATCGTTACTAGATATATGCTCATTAATTCACTGTGAGCCTTTGGACATGCTCATTGCTCCGTGGCTACGTCAACATCATATAGTACCCCTTGTCTTTTGTTTAACTGGCAAAGGGATCAGACACTCTCACCAAAGAAATGAATTCGATCCTGGAGTTGGTCAAGGCGCTGGGGGAGACATCCTAGCTCCTGGGTACTTAGGTAAACACCTGAGGGTAATAGACGGCTCGTCCTACCCAACATCGGTATCACCTAGGAGAAAGGGAGATTTCGTCCTATCCTTGAATCGTGGGTGAGCCCAACTCCTTTTCTAAAATTTTGTTATTAAAAAAAAATCAAGAAAGGAATTTGGATTACATGAATATTAGTGAAGAAGGTTAATTTTAACTATTATTAATAATTAATGAAAAGATGAGGCATAGTTCTAATGAATCAGGAGCTTCATCTATGGTGCTGAGTGCTGAGTGCTGAGTGCTGACTACTGCTCTGCTATGTACCTCCAAAACCTGCGGGCTCCTCTCAGCACATCGATCATCGGGCACTAGTTTGTACATATAATTAAGATGCAAATGGGAGAGTTAAACAGAAGAAAGTGATAGATCTGCAGGAATATGCAAAATGTGTAAATAATGATAGTTTCATGTTAATAATTAGGACAACAAAACCGAATTTTCAATAGGCTTGTTTGGGATATTAGTAAGCAAAATGACTTATATAAAAATCAGATTGTAAAATATGATATATATTTAAATTGGTGGTTATATAAGTGGCTTTTTGTAAAATATGTTGATTTAATTTTATGGGGACAAGGGCTTCAACTGACAAGAATTGAGGTGAGCGATGGGCCTTGGGCGGTATATGTGGGAAATAACTGTGCCTTTTACGAAAAAAGACAAAAGGAAAAAAGGACCGTGACACACTAACGAATATTTGAGGCAGCAGGTTGAGGGTGATTGAATTAAAGAAATTAAAATAATTGAAGGCAAATTAAAATAATTGAAGGTGGCATTTAGAGAGAGAGAGAGAGAGAGTTGAATACTGTTACATTACATTACAGCATAACCTTTTGAAGCAGCGTCTGTGGTTGCAGTGGCCACTGACACCCGATGTTGATATTACCTACCTTTTTCTTCCTTCCTCTCTGGGGCCCACCCGACATCTTCACATGGCTTTCCCCTACATATTCTCTCTATTCTGGTTTTAAGTGACGAACCTCTTTCCTATTTGATTAAATTAAGTAAATTATCTAATTTTATTAATATGATATATAATTTTTAAAATATTTTAGACATTTTTTTTAATTTTATTTTCTCTTTTGTTTATCGATTATTATTAGACAATATCAATAGGAGTAAATTATAAAAAGATTGACAAATTTTAAAAATTAAACCTTATATTTAAGACTAAAATTAACTCTTCAAATATGTCTTATATTAATAGGAAGTGTCTTAATTAATCTTATCTCTATTATCTATCGTTTTTTTTTGAACAAATTTGAACAATAATATACTTAAATAATTTATGCACGTTTTTAATATATCCTAAAAAGCCCGGAGGAATATGATATGTACAAGCCACTGAGACTGTGACACGAATTTCTTTTTTGTTGAAGGGGAAGACCTATTTTGTCCCCCCAGAACGTTTATTTTTGACTCATTTGTACAAGAAATGTATGAGGACAAGACACTGCCCATGGCCACCACCCTACACCAAAATAAAAGCTGAGTTGTTAGTCAATATTTTTTCAAATAGTTGTTATTGTTTTCTTATTAATATCTCAAAGGAACTTTGACCAAAAAAAAAAATATATCTCAAAGGAACGAACGATAGGCAAAAAATGAATCGGCCGGTGTGCAGCTAGCTTGCCGACGGGGATTTGCAAAATTACAGAGCATGCATAGCCGCAGAACTGAATTCTTTTACCATATGCATCTATATATATATATATATATATACATGCATGAGAGGTTACAATTCATCACTGAAGACGAACTTAGAGGACGTACGTAGCGCCAACTTATAACCTGTCCTAATATTCCAACAGGGGAGAAACATGCATGTCCCCATGCACACGTACACACATGTGTGTGTACGTACAACCATAAAACCCTCCTTCCTCACCCATGTCTCATCTTTTATTCCTTTATAAAAATAGTATTCCTTAGGATCATAAATATAGGACAAAGTTTGTAGTGCAATTTGTATTTTATTTAGGATCGGAGATATATAGTACCATTCTTTAAACCAATTTTTCCCCTAAAAAAAAGGGGGAAGAGGGGAAAATCACATTTTAACTGATTGTGTGTGAGCTTCTAATAATTACATTCCTCGTGTATGGTGATGTTCTAAAAATATAAGCCAGAAACGCGGGGGCACAAGTAGAACAATAAATATCAAATGGTCAGGAAAGAGCAAGAAGCATAAAATTACATGGTATTGGTTATAGAAAGTCCGTGGGTGAAGGTGAAGGAATGTAGACCGTAGGATCAAAAGGTGGAGGGGTTGGGAAAGTGATGGATGCTTTGGGGTGATGAGAGGGACCAAAAGATGTACTCGGCTTATTATATTGCTGCCTGTCCTCTTTGGAGTACTTTTGATTCCCTTAACATAGTTGTCGGCGCCGCCGTAGGAGACTGTATGTATTGCCTTCTTTTGAAAATGATCATTTCCCTTTCTCACCAAACACCCCACACTCTGCTCTCCATCAACCCCTTCCCTCAAATGAACTCCACCCACCCCTCCTCCTTCACTACCCTACTTCTCCTTTTCTTTTTCCCTTCTAATTCATCTCTAAATTAATGTGGCCTTCTCATGTTGAGGCCACGTCCCACTTGTAGATCTAGCATTTTTCACTTTGTTTATTTTACTTCAAAGAACATGTCTTTATCGTCAAATAATAATATTAATTAATAAAAATAACAATCGAGGTCTCTGATTTCTTTCTTTTTTAAAAAAACGAAACTAATCACCAGAATCCGTATACAAATACATGTATATGAACATACACAGACTTTGAGCCGGAAAAAAAAAAAACATACACAGACTCACCACTCAACAGTCAAATTAGTTCGAAAATGCTAGCGCAAACGGTTAAAGCTAAAGCTTTTCATGTCTCTTTGTCCGCAAATGAGAACAAACTAAGGTGCGTAATGGGTGTAGTCATATCTGAGTTCTGACCCCAGCTCTCTCTATTGTACGCACAGGCACTGGTTACTCTGATGCAGGTTTCAGTGGTCACAAGTTTAACCTTGTTCATCCTCCCCCTTCCTCCCTCTCCTCCACTTTTATTTTATTTTATGTCTGCTCTCTTTTGATCAGACGTTTTCAACAAGAAAAGAAAAGTACCACTCTATGTGTCTGTTGGGCTCATTCTCTTCTACTACAGTTTCAAACCTTCTTCTACCTTTGTCTTCTCTTCCCTCCTCATCACTATTCTTTTCTCCTCTGTTTTTCACTCTCTCTGTCTCCCATGTACGTACTCTTCCACCCTGAAAGCTGGCCCATCACTCCTTACGTCTTGGACCTTCCCTACTACTTTTCGCTTCTCATTATCTGAACTCTACGTGCTCGTTTACGTTTCTTGCTACATCGTATCCTTCTCTTCCTAAAGAAGCAATCAAGATGCTTCCTTTCAGGAGTTTCTATGGGTTTGAGAGCTGGTTAGATCAGAGTGCGTGTTCTCAGGAACCCAGCTCATCCATCAAGTCCATGGAATCGGATAAAGCGAAGCTAATTCTGAAATCCATATCAAAGTCTGAGAGGAAATCAATGGAAGCCTGCAAGAGCCATAGGGAAGCAGAGAGGAGACGCAGGCAGCGAATCAACACCCACCTCTCAACTCTACGTTCTCTCCTCCCTAACGCCGTAAAGGTGAATATTCCTTCTCCTCCTCCTTCCTTTTACCCTTTCTATCCCTCAAACTCGAGGTCTTTCTGTTAATTTTAACAATATTTTCACCGGTGCAGTCGGATAAGGCCTCGTTACTGGCGGAGGTGGTCCGACACGTCAAAGACCTGAGGAAACAGGCCGATGACGTGGCACGCCATCACGACGGAGACTTGTCGGGCAGCACTACCAGCGGAGAATCCGGGTCGGATCCCGGAGGCTCGGAGCAGTGGGCGTTCCCGGGAGAGTCGGACGAGGCAACTGTGAGTTACTGCGACGGAGGAGGGAAGAGGAAACTCATGAAAGCCACACTCTGCTGCGAGGACCGGCCCAACCTGAACCGTGATCTAGAGGAGGCGATCCGGTCGGTTCGGGCGAAGGCGGTGCGAGCCGAGATGGTGACCATTGGTGGGCGGACCAAGAGCGTGGTCATTGTCCAGTGGACCGGTGGAGAGGAGGAGGAGGAAGAAGAGGTTGGGGCCCTGGAACGGGCTTTGACGGCTGTCGTAGAGAATCGGGCCCTCGTTGGACCTAGACTGGACCGAATGTCGTTGGGTCACAAACGGGCCAGACATTGTTATGGCTTACCTAATGAGGGCGAAAACGGCTTCCTGTTGAGAGCTGCTGACATGTAATCAAATATAGACATGGGATCAAACCATCTTATTGTATTTTCTTCCTCTAGTTTTTACCATCATGCTAGTACAGGCAGCTAATTCCCTGTAACTAATTCACTTGGCCAAAAAATTTATTTGGAGGATTATATTATATAAAAATTATAAAGGTGAAGTTGGATAGCTAGCATAACACAGTTCACTCCAATGATCATATTCATCATAGCAACCCAACCTAACAAAAAATGGAGAATAGTTTAGATGAGATATGGGTACTTGAGTTGTGATAGAAAAATCCAAAAAAGAAGAGTCGAGGAGATAATGATGCCAGCAATGAAGTGACGTAAGAAAGTGGTAGTTGATGTCGTGCTGGGCCTGTAAAGCATGTCCCATATGATGGGATAACGATTTGTTGGGTGACGTGTAATACTTGGATAAGTCTATATTATTGAGCAATCTTCTACTTACTGTCGTCTCAAGAAACAGGAAACATGCACATATAATTAGTCACTAAAAGATAAGATTCAATTAAATTTATTTCGGGAGATAAAAATGGACCCGGTATGTGAGTGAAGAAGTGGATGAGTTGTGGTATAGACAGAGGAAAAGATGGTGTGGCTAATCCGTGTCCGTGAGTTGCCAATCTGGATTTTGCAGTTCTACAGTTAGGGAAGTTTCCATTGAAAGAGGTCAAATTAATGATAGAAATTTGTGTGCTTGGTAAATGCAGGCTCCAAAACTGGTTCACTTGTCCGATCAACGTTTGATCTTGTGCGTTCGTTTGTCCATGGAGACTCCTCTCTGTGCTCACCCTTATCTACCCCGAACCGCTTCTCTCTGGGTTTCTCAAGAACAATGCCTCGCCATAACTTCGTCAGTTTCCCCCCCTGTTTGACGGCCAATCTGTTTCAATTATCTTTTGCTGACAATAAGAGATCAGCTTGTCGATCTAATGCTTCTTTCTTCATGGATCTTTTCTTCTTGGTTTTGTTCCTAGCTGATTTTTCTTTCACTCTTCCTGGGTGTTCAGGCTAAATGGGCAAGAAGTGAAGCAGCATTCGCACCTTCGATAAAGTAAGTTGGGATTTGAAATACCGGATAAAACGGATTGAAAATTTGAAATTCAACTTAAAAATGATACTGCTCAGATTTGGGTTCAATAAAAAATCTGAACTTGTGTTCTATTATATCACATTTATGAGCCACTTCGCTGTTTGGAGAAAGGCTTTCCCTCTTTGCTTTGTTTGTCGCTTTTAACCGAGTTTTCTTGCCAGAGAACTTTAATTTATTTCCTATTTTTCCTTTCCTTTAGGGAGAACCCTGGAACCACGGCTGAAACTGATGATAAACAGGACTTATTTGGTTTGATGAAACAGAGGTTTCTGAGTTTCAAGCAGCAGAAATACATGTGAGTAGTAGTTATTTGGCATTTGTTCTTTGTTATCTCTGTGAAGCATCTTATAAGCTAAGTTGCATTTAGACAGGAAAGAGTTGGAGCATTTTCAAGCTCTTGCTGAAGCTCAGTCTCCAAAGGTGGTAATCAGAGTTCATATGTTTTACTTATAATCATCTTTCCTCATCCGATTTTTGGTTAATTTCTGTGGTTCTTCATTGCTATGCTTCTCCTTATTTTAGTAGTTAAACTAAGAAAAAGGTTCATAACTGATAAATCCAAGTACAGTTCATGGTAATAGCTTGTGCAGATTCTAGGGTATGCCCCTCTAACATTTTTGGATTTCAACCTGGGGATGCCTTTATGATACGTAACATCGCCAATCTTGTTCCTCCCATGAAGGTAATTTAACTGTTGCTTCTGATTTTTGTGCGGTCAAATGATTGCCAATTGTCGAAAATCTTGACCTCATGTAATATATTTCTTTTCTTTATTTGGGCAGAATGGAGCGACTGAGTGTAATGCTGCTCTTGAGTTTGCTGTAACTATTCTCAAGGCACGTAGTCTAACGATTGACACTACAGAACCCAGTAATATATCTCAGAAAATAATGACTTTTTGGATCAGAATGAGATCATACAGAGCAAATAATGACGCACTCTTGTGGTCGATTTTACACCTATACATAACTGCGTGATTGAAAAGTGTTTAGTTCCATTTTCAGGTTGAGAATATTTTCGTTATTGGCCATAGCAGTTGTGCTGGAATTGAAGCGTTGATGAATATACAAGATGATGTCGAATCAAGGTTTGTTTGATCACAATTATCTCTTGCCAAAAAAAGAAAAGAAAATGAAGGTTCAGGAATTTAAGAGTTTAGCACATTGAATCGTGGGGTATATTGTTGTTTCATTAGAGTTGACGTTTTTCCCAGGAGCTTCATTAACAAATGGGTTGTTAATGGGAAAGTTGCCAAGTCGAGGACAAAAGCTGCCACAGCTCATCTAAGCTTTGGTCCACAATGCAAATTCTGTGAGAAGGTATATGGTCTTTCACAACCGAAATTCACACACACACACACACACTAGTTCTTATGTGCATGAAAGAACTGCTCTGTTTCAATACTAGGCGAGATTACGTGGAATTGCTTTTGAAAACTGTAGATTTTACTGGTTGCGTTACTGACTGAGAGGGATGTTTATGGAATGGTTGCAGGAGTCTGTAAACCAGTCACTATTGAACTTGCTGAGTTACCCTTGGATAGAAGAAAGAGTGAAAAAGGAGTTGCTTTGCCTTCATGGAGGATACTACGATTTTTCAAATTGCTCATTTGAGAAATGGACACTTGATTGGAGAGGATGCAATGTTGAGGATGAAGGAGGAGAACGCAGTTATTCAGTCAAAGACCAAGAATTTTGGTGTTGATGTTGTGGCTTTGTTCATTATCAAAGGCAGGCCTCAAGCTGGCCCTTAAAACTCAATTTGGGCCATTACTTATTACCAGATCTTACTGCTGATTGATGAATTTCACAATAGAAAAACCAGCACTACTAGTAGTGCAGTGGTATTGGGAATTATTTCCCCTCTTAGGTCCTTAGTTCGATCCCCCCTCGCCTTGTATCAAAAAAAAAAAAAATCACAATAGAAAAACTAGTATTGTACAAAGAAAAACAAAAGAACCCCTCGTCTTTGGGCTCAACTGGCAAAGAGGTCGAACACTCTCACCAAAAGGGTTCGATCCTGGAGTTGGTCAAGGTGTTGGGGGAGACATTCTAGCTCCTAGGTGCCTAGGTTAACGTCTGAGGGTAATAGACGGTTCGCCCTGCCCAACATCGGTATCACCTAGGAGGAAGAGAGATTTCGCCCTGCCCTAGATTGCGGGTGAACCTGACCCCTTTCCTAAATTTTTTTTAGCAAAAACAAAAAAAACAAAAACAAAAGAAAAATAACTTGCAACTTATAAACTAGCACGGGAATATATATGTTTTCTTTTTGCAATTTCACAAGATATATGATAAATTCGGATACATCAAGACATACCGATTTCACAAGATTTGGCGATTCATTAGGAGAATCAAAGTTTGTTCAAAATCTTTGGACGCATAATTAGTCTTACCTTCGATCCTAATTATAGGAACATTTTTATAGTATAATTTATATTATAAAAGTGTTCCTATAATTAGGATCAGAAAGAGAACTTTTATAATGGACTATTGGGAAAGGAGGGGATGAATCCCCAAGGCGTGTTCAATTATTTATGGCTGTCATGTATATATAAAAAAATTATTTAGGGCTGTCGTTGCTCCTATCAACATTAATTTAGAATAATTTAAATATTCTACTATATTATTAATCGATTATAAAAACGTGATTTGTTCTTTTTAATGTAATATCATCTCCATTAGGTCACTTAATTTTTAACTATAGCTCGTGATTAATTAAACTCCCGAAGCCAAGAGTAATGTTTACTAGGGAAGGATTTGTTAGAAGGAAAAGGAGGATACATAAAAACACTCCGAGTCTCAGGCTGTCAGCGGGTGTGACAGAGAAAATCATTTTAAAGAAGGGGCGACGCACCCGTCAGCGGAAAGGAAAACAAGAAGCCATAGCTAAGGCGGCAGCTGCTAAAACTTGCATCCTGCGTGAGTTAACGCCGTAGAAGTCATGATCTCGCAGTTCTTCGTTTTGTCGCAGCGTGGTGATAACATCGTCTTTCGAGACTGTAAGCTTCTTCTCTCTCACATGGACGCACTTTCCCCTTCGCGATTGTATATTCTGGTCTACTTTGTTCTTGGATCTGATGCCGTTCAATCCGATGTTTTCTCTAAACTGTATTAAAAATTCGTTTCTAAGCATTCACTCTATTATAGTTCAATTTTTTTATTATTTTTTGACTTTTTTTGACTTGCTGATCCAGAATATCCAGATCTTGCTTGAATTATCTTCTTAAGTTGATTACTTCACTGGTAGATTGAAACAAAAATCTTCAAGCTTGTTGTCTTCCTTGAACTCTAATACAATGGAAACTGCCGATTATTAATTATTGTTTTAACTTAAGGTTGGCATTGCTTGTGGAAATGCACTTCAAGAGAAGACTGAGGTCTGAGTTGATAACCGGTGTAATCTGTTGTATAGTTTTCCCCGAGCATGTTATTTATGTTCTGTCAAGATACTATGACACAACTTCTAGGAATTCAATATGCATTCTGTGTTATCTAGACAAAGAGTCATCGTACTCAGTCTAGCGTTTCACAAATTTGGACGTCATTTTACTAACTCCAGCAACAAGTTTGTTTAGGAATTCATGAAATTGCCGTGATTCAAACTTTTTTAGTAGATGGTTCTTGCGTTATATTTTCTTCTTTATTAGATGTCGCACGGTACTTTTTGTTGTTGTTAATTTTGTGATAGAAGTTGCTCAGAATTTCATGTATTTTTGGGCTAGTAAACTGGATCTGATGGTGTTAAAGTTAAACGACGATGCTGCATGAGATATAAAGTTATGATCACCTATATCATGAAGTGCTATTGTAGATAGTGAACATTATGTGAGTTATAAGCAATATGACTATTGAAGTATGAGTATGTTATCATACAAGAGTTTGTATTAGTTCTTTACTTATACCTATCATAATACTTTGAAAATATTGCTATAAAATCCTCAATGCTTCTAGCTGCCTTTTTCTTTCCATTGCAGATCGTGGAGATGTGCAAAATGGAAGTGCAGAGATATTCTTCCGCAAAGTAAAGTTTTGGAAAGAGGATGGGCAGGAGGAGGCACCACCTGTCTTTGTAGGTATTACTTTCCTGAAGCAGGAAATGCATTTTAAAGTTAAAACTACCATCATCTGATGGTTTTGGTAGTATTGAATCTTAATCCACAAACATGACAGTGACTTGATGTGTTTTTTATTTTTTTTCATACATATATCTTTAATGCAACATATGAATATATATTTAGGTTATGTCTTTGCTTACCTGGTATAAAATGTTGACTTATACTTGATTTTTCTGTGTTGATAGAATGTGGATGGTGTGAACTACTTTCATGTGAAGGTTGTTGGGCTATTGTTTGTTGCAACTACAAGGGTTAATATATCGCCTTCCTTTGCCTTAGAGCTTTTACAAAGGATTGCTCGTGTTATTAAAGATTACCTTGGGGTTCTCAATGAAGACACGTTACGAAAGAACTTTGTGCTTGTGTATGAGTTGCTTGATGAAGTCATTGTGAGCCTCATATACTCTTTTTTATCTGATTATTCATCAAATTCTTAATTGCACTGTATAGATCTGCCAGATATGGAAATTTCAAACCAACCTAAAGTTGTTTGAAAAGAATGAAAAGGGCCCAATCACAAACTCATGATGCAGCTTTACTGCTATTGTAAGATGAGTTATGAATATGTAAAGTTCCCCCTTGAAATCTTTGCTAACATCAAAGTTGATGACTTTCTTTGTACCAGGACTTTGGTTATGTTCAAACAACATCTACAGAGGTGTTAAAATCCTATATTTTCAATGAGCCAATTGTGGCTGATACTTCTCGTTTGCCACCTCTTGAACCTTCTGCAATTTTTGCGGTATTCTTTTTAAAGCACTTTATGGTATTATATTTATAGGCATTATTTGCACACTTGATGTTATTAATCCTCAAATTTGATTGCTTTCAGCAAAGGGCTAAAAGAATGCCAGGAATAGCTGTCACAAAATCAGTTATAGCTACAGAGCCTGGGGGTAAAAATAGGGAGGAAATCTTTGTTGACGTAATTGAGAAAATCAGCATCACCTTTAGCTCCAGTGTGAGTACATGTATCATAATGCGACTTCAAATCCATAATAATAATAATTATTGTTTTGGCATTGTTTCATTTGTCAGAACTTACGAGTGTTTGAAATATTGCCTGAATAGTTACTATTTAAGGTTCCACAAAAACATAGAAATATTTAGTCTGAGTGCAATCAAGTTTAACAAATTATCTATTTACAGACAGTTTGATTTAATGTAGAATGGAAGGGCTTGGTTCCTTTCATTCATTATTTTATATCTTTACAGACGCTCTGATGATTTACCCTTTAAAGAGCTCTATCTAGGATCTCAACCTGAGTTATATTACTACATATTTCAAGATAATGTTTGACATGATTTTATAATTCTATTCTTGTTAAGCTATTAGTTACTGCAGAATAAGTTATCAAAGCTATGTCTAGGGCTAGTCTGTGTTTTGTTTTTCAGCCCTCCAGGATTGGTTGTTGGCTGGCAAGGTGTTAAAGTTTAACATTATAAGTCTTGTTACATCAAGTTTTTCTTAATGAATGTTGTATGCAAGTTAATTCTTCCTTTTTGTTTCCTTGATTTCATTTGCAATGTCAAATAAAATGCTTGTCGTATATTTTAATAATCATTTAAACATATTTTGTGTGATTTGTTCAGGGATATATACTGACTTCTGAAATTGATGGCACCATACAAATGAAAAGCTATCTTACTGGCAATCCTGAAATTCGATTAGCTCTTAATGATGATCTTGCCATAGGAAGGGGTCAAGGACCAATATATGGTATTTTTTTTCTCTACTTGGTGGTTTGGCATTCCCATCACATTGCTTATTTCTCCAGTTGAACATTTGTGCTTTGGGTCTATTCCTGTTTCCTCATTGTGCGGACAAATAAAGGGAAGTCTCTTTTTAAGGTTTTGGAAATTAGATACCATATGATGATGTGCATTGTAGTTTTGTACTTTGGAACCATTCCTTCAGGTTTTCAATGCCAATACTTCATCAAAATGACGATCAGATAACCACCTATTCTGTGATGTTGTCATTTAAGTTTAGAAAGAACCGCTCTCATTTGCTTGAACTTTTTTTTTTGGGGGTGTTATTGTAACTATATTCTTGCTAATATGAAGAGTGATTGTTTTTTTATTAGGGATTTAAATTTCAGAGTTCCTATGGCTGCTTACACAAACCATTTTCAGGCGCAGGTTATCGCAGTTCATCTGGTTCTGGAGCCGTGATATTGGATGACTGTAATTTCCATGAGTCTGTTCGTCTTGATAGTTTTGAAGTGGACAGAACACTGTCTCTGGTGTGTATAAAAATGGGCTTTATGGGTTATGAAATTTCACATTATAAAGTACTTTACTGGTTTTGCTCCCTCTTGATTATTTTGTTTAATGGCTGTCTCCTACTGCTATTTGTAGATACCACCAGATGGTGAGTTTCCTGTAATGAACTACCGTATGACGCAGGAGTTCAGGCCTCCTTTTCGTATTAATGCTTTAATTGAAGAAGCAGGGTCCCTCAAGGTTCCATCATTTTTTAATCCCCATCTTGTCCTTTATGTCAAATGTTTTCATTTTCGAGACTAGTACTCACTAAAGATCTGTGAAATGGCAATTGCAGGCCGAGGTGATTCTTAAGATATGTGCTGAATTTGGTTCAAGTGTAACTGCAAACACTGTCAAGGTGCAGATGCCACTACCCAAATATACGACCAGGTCTTGTTTCATTTTCTTCTATCACTTGATAAAAGAGATAATGAATGCCTTTTAAGGAGTTCAAGGATCCATTCTTATAGATCAATGTTCAAAGACTGCATTATTATGTTGCATTCTATACGTTAGACTTGAAAGAAATTAAAATATTTTTGAAAGAATGCACGTTAAGTAATTAGCGGAGAATTCTTAACTTCATTATAAAGATAAGCAGATCATACTTGTTAATTTTTATTTACTTGTGGGATAAATTCCAAGACTCAACCTGGGAAAATCTCTATTCTTTGCATATAAAATGACATGCATAAAGGTGTTACTCCTAACTAGTGTTATAGTCTCTGATTTAAGTTATTACCTGGCATTTTCTCAGGGTTAATTTTGAGTCGAACCCTGGAGCTGTTGGAGAAACAACCGACTTCAAGGAAGCAAATAAGAAGCTAGAGTGGAGTTTAAAGAAGGCAATGCTTCTTGTCAATCTCTAAAAAGTTACTTATATTAAGAAAATCTATACTTTTACTAGTTTATTCTTTTGCACTTTTGACTTTCAGATTCCTACTCGAAAGCAAGTTTTGAACACAGTTCTGTTCACATTTTTTACGTGAGAAAATAATGACTGACAAGTGCTGCCAAACAGATTGTTGGTGGATCTGAGCATACACTTCGTGCAAAGCTAACATTCTCTCAAGAATCACATGGTATTTACCTTTTTAATTGCTGGATGCGTCAAATGAATAGTCTGCCTATTGTTAGGTTTAATTATCGTTTGATCTTGACAATTATGCAATATTTTGTTCAAAAGGGAATATAACAAAGGAGTCTGGACCTGTCAGCATGACATTTACCATTCCAATGTACAATGTATCACGGCTTCAGGTGAACATATTTTATCAACTTCGCTATATTACCAAAATTCAGTACCCCGATTGTAGATCAATAGGTGTCATGCTAGTATCTTGACAGTCATTGGTTTACATGCAAAAGCTTACTCAATGTGAGTGGGAATGTTATTTGCATGACTTGAACCTCCCTCTCCCCTCCGGAGGAAAAAATCTCATTGGGTAAATGGTCTGCATTCTGCAATGACTTGGATCAGTGCAATTAGGAATGCCACTGTTGCCTGTGCTAATTTTTCAAGCCTAAAAATTGTTTTTTTTCGTCTGTCTCACAGTTCGTCAGAAGATGCTGAGTACATAATATGCTTCTTTGATGCAGGTAAAATACTTGCAGATAGCTAAGAAATCCCGAGCTTCGGAGCCTTACCGTTGGGTGAGATACGTTACGCAGGCAAATTCCTATGTTGCTCGGATATGATGAAGTTGAGCTCCCCCCAAAACCAAAAAGGAAAAGGAAAAAAATGCTATTGTACTTTATTTTCTTTTGATAATTTTGTGTTGTTTTATTATATTCATTTGTAAAATATGAGTTAAGCAGTTTGCTTTCATGTGATCCCTATACCTCCTGTTACCAACAACCTGTAATAAACTCGTTGATATTCTTTCTTTCCCACTTCTATGTCGCATAAAAGGGATAAAGGATGGGGCACCGAGATCTGAAGGTGCACTATAATGAATGTGTTTCTGCAAATTATGGATGTCAACATTTGCGTCAATTGCAGTAGAGGGGGAGTGAAGAATAATTAGCCAATATTATACGGTGATTACCTTCCATCACCTTCCATGGCTGTATTGAATTGAGCTAGCTAGAAGTAGGTCATCCACCGAGCCTATGTTTGAATCTGTACATTTATTAACCCCCTCAACTTGAGATGCTTGATTGTGTTATCTGGGTTAACTTGGCATGCTGCTGGGTAGATTTTCTCATGCATTCAGCCGTTGGATGCTGGCATTAATGGTGGAGCAGCTTAACTTTAAGGTGCCTTGTTTTTATTGATTCTCCTCTCCTTACGTTCTATAAATGCTTCGAATCCATCATATTGTTTTAAAACCATTCCGATTTTGTTTTCAAAAATAATAAACCACCCTGATTTTTTTATCAGCATGGGAACACTGATATTCGACTTATTTTTTGGATTTCATTTATCATGTATCCGAACAATTGATTAATCCAGTCTTATTTGACTGAGGTCCACTTTAGGGGTTGGGAATTGGGATGTCATGAAAACCATTTTAATTTTTTGGACCAGGCTTCTCTCTTTTTTTAAAGTCATCCGCTGTTGTCCGCTGCCACAAATGACGCTATTTTGATTTTCACATCAAGATGGAGAGAGAGTGAGTGTGTGGGTCAGTGAGGTGGAATGTATAGTAAGACCCCTGTGAGTAAATGGCTGGAGATTGGGTGGATTGCAGCGCAGCTAACGAATTAAAATATGTGTGTTAGACTTATAAGATATTTTAATACAAATTTAAAAAAAATTAGGATTTTTTTCTCATAATACCCCTAATAAATAAGTAAGAAAGGTGTTAATATGATCTTTCGTCCATTAAATTTGTTTTTATTTTGGTTTTAGTTACTCAAACTTCAAAATATATGTTTTGGACTTGGTCTGTCAAAGGATAAAACGGTTCATATAATTATTAAATTGTAAGGATTAGTGTTTTAAATGGAATAAAATTTAAAAGACCAAAATTTATAATCTAAAACTTAAAAGATCAAAATTAAAATGAGAATAAATTTGAGGGACAAAAGATTATATTCACGTTGTTCAAGGGTAATATCAGAATAAACACACTAAGTCTTTTTTAAAACCTGTAATTAAAATGTCTCATAAGTTAAAACACAAATATTTAGAAAAATCTATAAGTACACTAAGTCAGTTCATCCTTAACTTTTATTTAAAAAAAAAGTTGACTTGAATGCAGTAGACTTTTTTATTTATTATTATTTGTTAGGAGCACCGCTTCACAATCCATCTGCTCTCCATCTTGATGTGAAAATCGCGTCGTTTTGTGGTAGCGGACAGCGGCAGGGGGCTTTGGAGAAGGAGAGAAGCCTGGTGGTCCTAATTTTCTTGAAGTTGTCAAAACTGTGGATCCACAGCGATGAGCTGATCATCCCGATTTGGGTTGGGATGGGCCCTAGTTGAACCGTTTCGTGAACGCTGAACACCACTTGCCTTTTTTGGTTGTGATTCTTGTTTCATGACAAGGAAAGGGAAAAGCATTTTGTCCCACTTGAGGTTTAAAGTCAAACAGGAAAGATGGAAGCTTTCATACTGTATCACATTACCTCGTAATTATCTTGTTTTAAGGGGGTAACCTTACAAGTTACAAGGACCCGTTCGCCTTTCCCACTACCTGCTGAAACCTCATCGTCTATCTTCATTTCGCGATCAATCAGATCACTTCTAATTTCGGTCTAACAGGAAAGGAGGATAGGATGGGGGTGATC
This sequence comes from Acacia pycnantha, assembly GCA_025563575.1. Taxonomy (NCBI): domain Eukaryota; kingdom Viridiplantae; phylum Streptophyta; class Magnoliopsida; order Fabales; family Fabaceae; genus Acacia; species Acacia pycnantha. Next base: position 1,908,440 of record JAMWYP010000075.1, on the reverse strand, counting down.
AATATTCAATAGGATGTAAATCCTTTTCATGTAAACGAAAAAGAAGGATTCTGATCCACAATCATTTTTAAAAAAATGGTTCCAATTACGAAGGAATATAATCTCATCTTAGAAAGACTAAAATCTGAGACAGCGCGTTAAGAATGAAGCGCCTGAACGGTCCCAATTTGCCATCTCAAAGGATCTCCGAAGTCTGAATTCCCAGAGATCCAATGTCTTGGTAGGAGATAAGCAGACGGCTCAGACTAGTAATCTAAGGATGGTAATGGCTCGATTTTATTGATGTCACACGTTACGGTGCAGTTTGAGACAGTTTTTCCAAGTTTATAGTTTATAAGGGGTTATGATGCATGTGACGAAAGTGGCATAGGGCACATCTGAAGCATGAATTTCGTCCTCATAAAAAAAGGAATATTTTCCTGAATCAGCTTTCCATACATTGCAGCATTCGGACCTAATTCGAATCCTCTAGGAAAAAAATTCCGGCCTAAAGGGGGAAACCCAGAAAACAATGGACAAAAAGATATTAGTTTAAGTGCATGTATGGAAACGATGAAACCATAGTTTCAAAAACTTTTTTTTAGAAACCGAAATAAAACTGATCTTACATATTTACTTTAAATATGTACTAAAGTCTCATGTCATGTATTAAGGTCTAGACATGCATGTTTGGATTAATTTACGAGGTAAGTATATGAGAAGAGTTTTATCTCAACTTATAGAAAATAACGTGGATGTTTATTCATTCTTGAGGATCCTAAAATGGAAATGCAATTAGGGAAAATCAGTAAAAGACGTCATTATACCAACGAAGTGTGAACACATTGATGTTAGAAGCGTGTTGGAAAATACAAATTCAAATCTCAATCAGAGAATATTTTCCAGGAAAGAACATACCTTGCGTGAGATAAAAATCTTTTGCGTCATATTTAGGCAAAATTGCACAAGCCGAATACTCAGTGACTTCCCTTTTGTTTCCTATAAGGGAAAGTCCAGCGTAGCTTTTGTGCTTTAAGATAACGAATATAGAAAGGCGTATAAATGATAAATCAGTACATTTACTAACGGCCAAAACAACACAAATGTTTACTGAATGAGTCAATTCTTTGCTTTAAAAAAATTGTGCACTTCTGTGAATGCAAAAATACCTTTAGAAGAGCTATCATCAATCCGAAATGTATCAGCAACGATCAAATTTGACCTAATAAAAAATATATATATATTTATACAAGTGACACCTTTTGTGCATTTTTATTAAATGGATCATCAAAAATTAGTTTCCAATAAAACATCTTCTTACTGTAGGCCCGTTTGGGATAACTTTGGTAGAAGTAGCTTTTGTTTCTGATAGACTTTTCTTAATGAACTTATTTTCTGATGGACTTTTTTTAATGTGGTTTATGTTTGGAATAGCGGTGATAGAAGTAACTTTTGTTTCTAATGGGAACTTGTTTGGTATGGCTTTTAAAAACATAAATGAGATAGAAAATGACAGAAAAATCATGAATCAAATTCACACACACATATAAAATATGTTGTATAAAATGTGATAATTTGAGATAAAAATTAAAATTAAATATATATTTGCCAAATAAAATAGTAACATTACCACTAAAAAAATTTACAACACAATTATTGAATATAAATAAACCTATCCCCTACAAATTGGATTATTAGTATTTAATGGTAATATGTAAATTTTTACCCATTGCATTATATTGTTTTTATGTTGGCAAAAAAAAAAAAGTTCACAGAGACTCAATTTAGCAATGAACTCTAACACTATGTAAATTTTGACCCATTAAAAAAAATTGTAAAATATGTCATGAACTTAAAATATAATTTTGACCCATTTCATTTATAATTGTGCATTTGCAACAAAATTTAGCAGAAAACCAAATCGGATAAAGAAAAAAGTATAATGGTTATAGTGCATTTGTAACAAACAAAGCATTTTCAGAAATTTAATCTCACAACCTCAGGAAGAAATTATTGAGGAGGAGGGGAGGGGAAAGAGAAGACAGGTTACTTTTTCTTTTTGAGCAAATAGTTTGAAAAAAAATGTTGTGGCTTTTGATGAGATAATAAGCTAGGAAATGTGGCTTCATGAGAAAAACAACTTCAAATCATGAAGTCCATTAAACCTTAAAGTCATCCCAAACAATCATAATTTTTTGCTTATGTTTTCAGTGGACTTTTAGTGAGCTTATTTTAGCTTTCAAAGCCATGCCAAACAGGCTAAGAAATGGAGGTTGATTCATTGGATGGTAATGTAAACATAGAGAGGAGTATATACTTGTTGGGGAAAAGAAGAAAAGAATGAGAGCATATTGATATACCATATAAAGTATTGGAGAGTTGGTGGGAAGATTAGAACGCCGATGGAAGAGATTCTCTCGCTACAAAACGCTGGCGTTTAATCAATTCAGGACCCATTCACACAACAGCCAAGTAGGGTGATTGTGCGTAAGCCATCAAATGAATCTAATAACTCAATAAATTTATTTTGGTTCTTTGAGATATTTGTTTTTATTGTTTTTTTTTTAAATGTAATCCCGTGGAGTTTCCATCAATTATAAATAGTGTTATTAAACTCAGACTGGACCAATTAGTTCGCCTAAGAAACCAGTGAACTGACCAGCTAACTGTTCTAGGTGACCTTCTAAACCATTTCACTATTTTTTTTTAATCTTTTCTTTAAAGTTTAATGCGATTTTTTTTTCTTTAATTAGAATTTTATATTAATAATATTAAAATCTTTACTTCCTTACCGGTTTGGCCTCGGGTTAGCTCCGATTTGATTTTAATATGACCCATTGACCCTTGACCAAATACCTTAACCAGTTCAGTGTCCGATCTAGGTTTAATTAATAACCTTGATTATAAATATTATAAACAGTAGTTCCTATATTTTTATTTTTTTTGTCAAAGTAGTTCCTATATCTATAAGAGTAACGGACATATAAGCTTTCACAAAATGCAAAATAAAAAAGTAATTTAAAAATAAAATTTATGAGTATGATAATATGAGTTAAGGCCAATCCAATCCAACATGATGAAATATTTTTCTCGGGTCCGTTAAAGTATTTTTCCAAGTTTATGTTTTAGGGTGGGGTTAAGTATCAATTTTGCCCCTGAAGTACGCGCCCAGGAGCAATTTTACCCCTTAAGTTTTAGGCGGAGCAATGTTGCCTTTGAAGTATCAAAACGGAGGGGCAACATTGCTACGTTTCGGTGGAGCAATGTTGCCCCTGAAGTATCAAAAACGGAGCAATGTTGCCCCTCCGTTAGAAACCCTAACGGTCAACGAGAGGAGCAACATTGCTCCATTTTGATACTTCAGGGGCAACATTGCTGCGCCGAAAACTTAAGGGGTAAAATTGCTCATGGGCGCGTACTTCAGGGACAAAATTGGTACTTAACCCTTTAGGGTGCTAGATAAATACATAATACTTTAATATGCTGAACACACTTAGAATAATACTTAAAGAGTGTTGGATTAGCATTATCTATATTATTATATCATAATTTTATTTCATCGTTTTATTGTTAACAAATCTCTATTTTTTATTTTTGTGAAAACTTAGATAGATTAACAATTTATTTTCTACCAACAAAAAAAAAAAAACCACCTGATTTGGATCAGAGATAGAATGAACAAACCATAAACACCAACAAACCAAGAAAAAATAACATAGTACCAACCACGACAAACCATCAAACCATTTTGAAGCAAAACAAACATAATCAAACATATGAAAGCACAAAATAGAAATAAAGATGAAGAAATCGAGAAAGCAAATTGAAAAATTGAAGAAAAACACTAGAAATTAAAGACCAAGCTCGAAAACCCAAAGATCCGATGACCCAAAGCTTTATCTCTCTTTAATGATGAACAACGAAAACAACCCTAACTAGTGGCGAATGGCGACCAGAAGTGAAGAATGACCCCAAAGCTCTAACCTTGCGAACAAAATGGAGACCCAGAATATTAGGGCTCAAGCAGAGCACCTAAAACTTGCGAAGAGGGAGAAGAGTGAGAGATCATCGTCCGTCAAAGAGGAAGCCATCTACAAAGCAATCATAAGTGAAGAATGAAGTAAAAGCTCCGACATTTCAAGGCAAATCGGCGAGGGCGAGGGCGTGTGTGACCGAATGCCGCCTGGATCTGGAAGAGCTGAAGAGGAAAGAGGACTGAGTGCAACTTGAGGATCTGGAAGAGATGAAGAGGAAAGAGGACTGAGTGCAGCTTGAGGATCTAGAAGAACCGAAGAGGACGGTGAGATCGAGATCTGGATCGTGAAATTAAGGTTCCACACTTACACTTGACAGAGGCGGAAATGAAAGAGCAAACGTGAAATGTGGCTTATTTTTTTTAATTCCCTTGGCTTATTTTGAGGCAAAGATATTTTAATTAAAAAATATATATATTTACAATTTTACCCTCCTCTTAACAGACCGGCCTAACAAGCTTTACAAACTTATTGAGAGGCCTAGGCCTAAGACAAACAGGCCTAGAATTAGGCCTTGGCCTGGCCTTTTAGCCTGACAGGCCAGGCCAGTTCTGACCAGGCTTTTAACAGGTCAGGCCACAGACCCCCGACCTATTTTCACCCCTAAGAACAACGGTGTGGGGATGGGAATTGAGATATAAATACTCCCTTTGATTCTTATTATAATACACCAACTAACAAGTATATTTGGTCTTTTTTTTATAAGGCACTTGTTTGTTCCCAAGGAGCATTAATTACTTTTTCCCATGTACGATCCTAATTAATAAGGATAGTGGGTGAGAGTAATAATTAATATAATATTAGAATTTAGTACAATTAGTAGGGGTAATAATGAAAGTTACTTAAATAGTAGAACAACTTTATTGACTTTAACTATTTTTATTGGTTTGTGAGAATTGTTAGTTGGTGTCTTATAATAAGGACCAGAGAAAGTACAACTCTAATCCTATTTATAAGTCCATTTTGATCAAATCTCACATACCACTCTGGTCCTATTTATAAGTCCCCTTTGGTCAAAAGATTTGGTCTTATTTATAAGTCCTCTTTTAGGTAATAAATGAGATTGTGACAATTTTGCCCATATTAATTATACCAATGAAAATAGAGAGAGAAGAAAAAGTTGAAAGATACCCAATGAAAATAGAGAGAGAGAAGAAAAAGTTGAAAGATACCCATTCATAAATGAGGGCAAAGTTGAAAATTTACCCCACAATCATTGAGCTAACTAACTCTCCTTGGTATGTGTGTTTTGGTCAAAAGGGACTTATAAATAGGACCAGAGTGGTACCAAAAAAAGGTAGCTGACTCAATGATTATGAGGCTAAATTGTCAACTTTGCCCTCATTTATGATTGGGTATTTTTCAATTGGTTCTTCTTTCTCTATCTTCATGGGTACAATTAATATGAGTAAAATTATCACAATCTCATTTATTACATGAAACTGGACTTATAAATATGACCAATTTTTTTTGGTCAAAATTGACTTATAAATAAGACCAAAACGGTATATAATAAAAGGAAGCTAACACACACACACTCTTCGATCATAAGTATACGATATAATCCTTTTTTTTTGAAAGACAAAGGAAGCTAATTAAACTAGTTTAAAATATTTATATTTATCATCTCCTCCCTCAAACTAGTTTTCTTAACATATAAATTTATATATAATCTAATAATATACAACATATGATATAATTAAGTAACTTATTTTACTTCATTAACTTCTAAAAAAAAAAGTATATATATCTTATATTTAGGACCAAATGGAGTATATATATGGTCAGTGTGGCCACATACAAAGCAACTTTGTTTGCTTTGCTTACCAAATTGAGCTTGTTTAAAGAAAGAATATATTCCATAAATAGCATTCATTCTTCCCATTCAATTCCTCATTGTCTTCTATTTCGGTCGTTTTTGTGAGTTGCGACCCTCTTCTCTCATGTGTCTGTCTGCTCAAAATTTGCCTTTCCTTTTTGTTTTAAAGTCCAGTGAAGTTATGAAATAGATTACGTTTTAACTATCTTTATCAAAATCTACCTTTCATTTCATTTAGAGGTGGTGGTTGATCAAAAATTTATACATGATAGGTGCACGTGATTTATCTCCATATAAATAAGATACTAAAATAATATATTATATTTAAACAAGAAATCTAAATTCATCTGTAAGCAATTTTTATTTTATTTTATACAATTTAAATACGCGTATATACACACAAACAAGGTGTTCGATAATGATACTACTAAGAGTGACAACTAGGCAGTGGCGCGTGTGAGTAATTTGTAGAAAAGTCAGACCTGACTTTCCAAAATTAGGTGCGGTGACAACATGGGTCCCACTTTAATTTGCTGCCTTTTTTAGCATCTACCTACACTCCGTGGCCCTTCCCACGGGCCATGTTCTTTTTTACTTAAATTTTTAACCGTTTTTAATATGTTCTTAATTTGTTTTAATAATCAACATTACCTTAACTTACAACACAAAGGGGAAACTAAGGATATAACTGAGAATAACAATAATCAATGTTGTGTTAAATTTTTAAAATGACACTTAAATAAATAGAGACAAAAATACTTCATTTTTTTTTGGTCAATAGGAACTTATATTAATACTAATATTAAAAGTTACAACAAACGATTACACTGCGAAAAAAGAAAACAAACGGAACATACACTAACCGAACAACAAACCGGAACAAGGAGACTAACAAATACAACAATAACAACCAAATGTAAGGAAAGCTTATCACCACAATACAAATGGGAATAAAAGTAACTTCAATGGCTTCATCAGCTTCCTGGACATCCAAGGTTAGAAAAGACTTGAAGGAAGGTGTTGGTTGCAAAACCAACCCACTCGGACACACCTCCTTATAAGGATAAGCTACAAATAAAGCAGCTACATAATCGCCCCAACTTGGGGTACAGGACAGAGAACACCCAACCTTAGAATAACAGAAACAATTGAAGTATTAAAGAATACTTTTGCTCCTCCCTTGAAGCAAATTTGGTGACATCAACCACCCACCAAACAAAGATTGGCTAACAAAAGTGATATGGATTCGCCAACCGATCCTAACCATGGTCCTCCCATAAGTTAAGCACATAATAGTATTAGCCATCGATAAATCTCTTCCCCCAAAATCGCAAATCCAATCAGCAGCAAAACACACCACCATAAAAACCTAAATCCACAACATAAGAAAAGAAAAACAACCATAAAGCAATAACAGAAAACTAAAAGAAGGAACTTCCCCTTGGCAAGAAACCACCGTCGATCTGGAGACCTTCAGTGAGCAGGAGACCACCGGCGAGCCGGAAGCCACCGGCGAATAGAGGACCACCGACGATCTAGGGGCCACCGTCAAAAGAGAAATCGAAAAAAAAACTCCCACCGCCAGAGACGAGGGAGGACCACCGCTACACCCAGAAACCAGGAGGACGCCGGAGCAAGGAAACCGTTGAGGACGGACACCAGAGGAGAGCCGGCGCCGGAGAAGGAAGGTCGCCCCTCTATTTCTCTGTTCCGCCCTAAAACTCGCCTTCACTTGACTCATCGAGGTCCGATCTGCCCTTCTGCCGTGGTGGTGGTTGGAGAGGAGGCTCGCCGCCGGCGAAAGCAGGGGCGCTAAAGGAAGATGGATTTAGGGTTTGGCCGAAGAGAGGGATTTGGCGAGGCGCGGGTCGCGGGTTTGGCCGCTCTAAAATACTTCATTTGGAAGTGAATGTTAGGAAAGAAACAGAGCCTGAAATTTTGAATTATTAACCAACATTTGAACGTTTTAATTTAGTATTCTGCGAAATGCTATTCAGATAAAGAAAGTCAGGAAAATGGATCGTTAAAAACTACGAGCTATTTACCAAGTTTTGGAGAAATTAATGATAGTAGTTAAATTAGTTAATTGTATTTTTTTTTCTAAAATACCCTTATTTACTATTTAGACCTCAAAATGACATAACATATAGTGTAATAAAAGTTCTCAACCATTCATATTCTGCTTCTTGGACTTGCGCATGTGAGACCTCCTCACACGGCTTCACCACATATCTAAAGACTTCTCCGGTTCTCCCTATATCATCTTGTTACAGGAAAATCTTTTTAAGGAAATATTAAAATTATTTTATTTAAAATATAAAAAAATAGAATCTCTCACTTGATAAAATATACGCGTATTGTTAAATTAATTATTGTGAAGAAAGTATTAATACAGGTGATATGGGAAAAATATGATAAAAATTACTTAAAATTATTTTATTAAAAAAACAGTAAAATTGATGTGTGTGTGACATTAATGAGTTGCAAACATCACTTATTTTACAAAATATATAGGTACATTATTAAATTATTATTGCGTTTGATTATTATTGAGAAAGTATCAATAAAGGTATTTTAGGAAAAATTGACAAAAATTAAAACTTGATCACCAACTCCAAAATGTATTCCTATAATTAGTACCGGATGGATGGAGTACTATGCATTTTCATCTAAATATGAAAATTTGTGAAATTTAATAATTGAATTGATTAAAATAAAGCTTGGTCCCACTCCCATTCATTCCGGCTTTTTATTAGGAATAAACATCGCTGTTAGCGTATTTAATTAGACCCAACAATATCTTTTATTCCAAACACGGCAAGACATTAATTGGAAATTTAGAATCCAGTGTCTGTCTTTTTACCATCAACCCCCAAAAAGAATATTTAGTCACAAAAGTCTTAAACTTCCCCCTCCCCTCTTTAGAGAGAAAAGAAAAGCAAAGCCATGTGGCATAGTCTAATTTGTCATGCACCAATAATTTACCTTGTTTTTTTTAATGATTTTAATTTGCTAATATTAAATCGTTTTTCCGTCACAAAAATCTTAAAATATTTTCCGTCCCCTCTGAGAATACCCCTTGCACCCGACAAACTCATATAAGGCCTATTTAGGTTGGCAGTAGGAGCGGTGACTTAAAAGCTATCTGACTTTAAAAAAAGTTCGGTAGGAAAAAATTCAGGTTATAGATAATGACTTGTGTTTGGATTGATGGTGGTAGAAGTGACGGGGCCCACGTCAAAAAGCTGAGAGCATTATGGAAAAAGGTGGATTCTGAAGCTTTTTCCTTAACTGGCTTTTTTAGCTTTTTTTTTACTTAAAGTTCAGCCAACGCAATGGGCAATCCAAACAGGAAAAATTGGGTTTTTTTCTCACTGGGTCTTGGCTTAAAAGCCACTAAAATTTTTACACACCAACATTGAAAAATAAGCCACTCCAAACATGGCCTAGAGACCTTTGGGCTTTGGCGCCACTCTTGAGCTGAAAATTAATGACTTTGATGGGATTATCGAAAAACTACATCCCCTGTAAATACGTAATAATGATTTCCCATTGAGCCCTAAAACATATTACCTCACGCATAAAAAAAAAAAAATTGAAAGTGAGCAAAAATACTAATGAAAAAATAAATTATGATGAAAGTAATATAATCCCTATTTTGGTTTATTCACTAAAGTTTTAAATTCTTCATTGGTATTTTTGCTCCCTTTCAATTTTTCATTGGTATTTTTGATACCTTCAAAACATTGTTGTGCCCATTGCTCTTAGCGTAATACTTAGTTGACCAATTTACACCTTAACCCATTATTATTTTTAATTAATTTTAACTATTTTTTTAAATATTGTAATTTGATTATTAAATTCTTTTAAATAGAATCAGAGGTGGTTACACCTTACAAGCAACAAATTTGCTTTGTCTAAAATTTTAATGTGCTTTTTTCCATTTTTACTCCAAATTAATTGCTTTTTTTTTTCTTGTTTTTACCCCCTCATCCTTTTTCACCTGTTTTTCTTCTCATCCCCTCTCTCACTTATCATCTTCATAAATAAGGGTACGTTTAAAAAAACACTATATATTACTTACATGTTTATTACTTTTAACTAATATTAACCATATATTTATTTTGCATGATATATGTAGTTGTTGTTTATAAAAGAAGATTGGAGGGAGTAAATACAGTAGTTAATAGAGTAAATTAAAGCTGGGCAACAGGGGTCCCTCGCACACTTCCAATTCACTTGAAAATCAAAGTGTATTAATCTCTTTATCTGCGCATTTATAACACCTGGGGGAAGCTATTACTGCGGCTATGAATGATTCCTAGCTTCCTACTCTAAATACTACTATTTTCTCGAATTCATATTGGGCTCTTCTCTTCAATGCTAATTGAGTATTTAGTCCAAAATATAAGTGACTTTTAATCGGAATTAAGAAAAAGTAATTAGCTTTTAAATCTGTGACACATTAAAAAAAAAAAAAGTGCCAATATCAAATAAGGTTGTGAAGGAGACGAAAAATATGATGAATTAAAACTAAATAAAGTTTTGTAGTACTCTCTTGCTTTAATTTATAACTAGGAGTCTAGGACGGAAAGAAGTATGCTTTTCTTTTTCTAAAATATTGAATTCTTGAGGAGCGTGGATAATTTTGAAGCCTCTGGTTATGGGGCAGCTTTCTTCAAAAGTTATAATGTTCAGATTTCATGTACAAGGCATGCAACCCAGATTTCAGTTATAGCGTTTTTGTGTAATGGATAACCATACAGGGTTCCAATTATAATGATAAAATGGTTTTTCATTATTTCAAATGAAGTAATCATCATATCTTCCAAATGGATCCTTAAGTTCAACATAATGTTTTGCCCAAAAGCATTATATATACAATACATTACCGCCCACCCTTTACATACCTTTTTTTTTTCCACCCGGTTCATCGGGGTTTTACCCCGACTAATCTGGATCCGACCCGTGTCGCGCATCTGGCTTTAGTGGGAGAGTCTCGCAGCGTGGGTTTTTTGCATTCACAAGGCTCGAACCTGAAATATTGTTTAAACGACACAAGCCGCTTACCACTTGTGTCAATCCCCATTGCTTACATATCTAGCTTTCAATGAACGACTCCCACTTTCATAGATTCATTTCTAAGTAGTGTATCCTATTTAATAAGCTTTTTTTTTTTTTTGCAATGCACAAAGAGATTAATATAAACTAATATATGTCAAGTCATATTTACATAATACCATATGCAACTACAAAAAAAAGTTGATCCCTACAGTCACTGCCCCAATCTGGGCCGTCTAATGTGTGATCCAAGGACCCAGATTTTTTTTGAAAAAAAATCACGCGCGGTTTTTGAAAAAAAAATCTAGACCCTTGGATCAAATATTGAACGGCCGAGATTGAGGGATACTGAGGGATGAGGAGGGAGGGGATACTGAGGAAATCCGGATCCTTCAGTTGACTGAGAATTTTTATTTATATATGTGACAGTTTAAAATTGAAAGACACGTGTCCCTTCGAGGGGAAAAAAAAGACACATGTCCCTCTAACTTTGATGGATTCCCAACAAAAAAAGACATCTAATCTTTTAACTGTTTGAACATCACTCTCTTTCTACTGTTTAGACTGCTTTCTGTATAAATCTACCCATACGATAGTATAACAATCAATATTACACAACCATACATACTGTGTTTTACCTTCAAGAGCTTTTTTTAGGAGCCAGAATTTACTACGTGGTTAAGAAAATGAAACAAAAAACCCCCTTACAAATGGTAAATCAAACGTTTGCTTTTTTGTGTCGTTAAATTTACCAGGTGTGTGTGTGGGAATATGTGGCTTTAATCAATGGCAATTTGTCATTTAATTCCTTCTTCACCAAGAGCCTGTGTCACCACCGAGCTTTAACCAATGACAATTTGTCAATTATATTCACCAATTTTGATTTTCTGATTCCTGATTTGATATTTCGGAGTTTGCAGTGATTGAGATTAACAAGGAGGAAATCGACGGAATGGAGGTGGAGTACATAGAGATGTCATCGTTTCTAAAATATATTCGAATATTCCCTTTATTAATGACAAATGTCTTCCTAAAAGATTTTTTCTCTCCTCTCCCCTTCCCTAAAACCAAACATACCCTTAAAAGAGGAAGACTGGATTGAAAAATTTGGAGGGAGGAGTTTGGCGTAAAAGAAAAGTGACGGAAAGATTTTAAAAGCATTTGATGGAAGGAATGGAGCAGTGGGATCTAGAGACGAGAGAATAGGGAAAGGGCATCCCCCCTTACCCAAAACAAGAACCTCCTCAACTTGTCCTTGTCATTTTCTGTTTTCACTACTCCACCTCCCTCTCTAATCTCCATGTCCAACTGTTTTTATTTATTTATTTAATATATTTTTTGTCACCGAGTCTAATTCTAACGTATCTACCTCCCACACCCCCTGGGCCCTACCCCTCCTCCAACCAGCGGCGCCATTAGTCTTTTTACTTTGTGCCCAAGCCCTCACCTCCTTACTCCTTCCTCTCAATTGCTTAAACAAATGCTATAAAATCTCTTCTCTCTTCTCTACGCATCCTCTTCTCTTCCAGCCTCATCTCTCTCACTCACCCCCTTTTTCTATTATCATTATTCAGATTCATTCATCTCTATCCAAATCCCACCATTCCCAATCATTCTTCTTGGGATTGCATACAAGTGAAAGAGAGATTTGGGAAGCCATGAAAGGTGAATATGTGGAGCAACAGGCCAACGCCTCCGATCCTCCAAATATGTTCTCCAAGCTTCACCACCATCCCTTCCAACACCACCCCTTTCACCTCTCTCGTGATTCCCAAAACTCCGAGGAAGACGACACTCGCAGCGCCACCGCCACCCCCAATCACCCTCCAAAGCCTTCCTCCGCCGATGGCTCCAGCATTGAGGTCGTCAGGCGCCCCAGAGGCCGCCCTCCCGGCTCCAAAAACAGGCCCAAGCCTCCTGTTATCATAACTCGCGACCCTGAGCCCACCATGAGTTCCTTCATCCTCGAAGTCCCCGGCGGTACGGATGTCGTCGAAGCGATTGCTCGCTTTTGTCGCCGCAAGAACACTGGCCTCTGTGTTTTAACTGGATCGGGAACGGTCGCTAACGTCACCCTTCGTCAGCCCTCTACTACCCCCGGGGCTACAGTTACTTTTCACGGCCGTTTCGATATCTTGTCCATATCCGCCACCTTTCTCGCCAACCAGCCAGCGGGCCCTGTGCCGGCGTTTCCTAACAGCTTTACGATATCGCTGGCGGGTCCGCAGGGTCAGATCGTTGGAGGACTAGTCGCCGGCAGTTTGTTGGCTGCGGGAACCGTGTTCGTAGTAGCCGCTTCCTTCAACAACCCATCCTACCACAGGCTGCCTGCCGAAGAGGACGTCAGAAACTCCGTCTCTGGTGGTGGTGGAGATGGTCAGTCCCCGCCAGTCTCCGGAGGCGGTGCAGAGACTGGTCACGCGCCTGGTGATTCGTGTGGGATGTCTATGTACAGCTGTCAATTACCGTCAGACGTTATCTGGGCTCCAACTGCAAGACCACCGTCACCATACTGAGATATCCTGTAACCTCGTGCCCGCTGATTGTGAATTAAAAGTTAGATGTTACTGTTTCATGGTTTCTTGTCTCTGGTTTAACTTGGATGTTGCTGTTGATGAGTTCATTAGCCTTTTAGTTTCGACTTACGAACAGAAACAGTGTAGACAGTATTAGGAGCAGACAGCTTGTTTAATTCTGCCCTTCATTTTTTGGTTAAGAACCGACCGACTAGTAGTATTATTGATCTCTGAGCCTGAGTAACTAAATGAAGCTGCAGTAGTATGTGCTCTAAATTTCATCCGTGTTACTAAACTGTGTCTATTGTGATGATATTATGCCATTGTCGTTTATCACTATTTTATTATATTATTATCATGATTTTTTTGGCTCAAGATATTATTATCATGATGGTCATAATAATAATAAGCAAAACTAGGACCTTCTCGTCCGTGTCATAATGAACCAAATGTCTTCTGGCTTATTAGATGTTGGAATGTGGGGATTTAGATGCGACTTGAGAGAGAGATGCTTCGAAGTTTGGGAGTGAGAGCAGAGGAAGCAAGGAAAGGCTTTTAAGAGGAGAGGGCATTGCATTGGGTGAAGAGATAACATGATCTGAAATATGAAGTGATGTATGTTAGGCCCAGCTTTCTTGATTTGGATAAAGTGTTTAGCAGAGGAGAACATGCCTAGGGTAGTGCCTTCTCACACCTGCCTTGTCTTTGCTTTTTAGCTCTTCTCTCTTCTTCTTCACCTTGATACACATCTCTGATTTGTTTCTGTACTTTGCTTTGTCTTTTTCTTCTCTTCTCTATTAAAGCGAAAGATTTATCGATGCATAAAAGTAAAAGCACCGGTGCCTGCAACTTCTCTACATGAACGCCGCCCGAGGCTCTCTGCGCCACTGTTCACCTTCGCTGTCCCATCAGTGAGTGGGATTTTGTTCTATAAACGAAGATTCTACTCTTAACATCATATTAATTGAGTTCGCTGCCTCAGGAATCCATCAATTAATATTTTAAAAATATTCAGTTTTCATCACCATTTATAAATATGGTGCTGCAAATGCAGTTGCACTCACTGACTGAATGTTGCACCGCTGATTCTTACATGACAAACCAGACACCGGAAATTCTTAATGAAGTTGGATTGCTTGTACTCCCTCTAATCCTTATTATAAGGTATTAACTAGCAAGATTTTTGGGTTATTTTTATAAGACACTTGTTTGTTCTCAATGAGCATTGATTAATTTTTTTTTCATGACTGCCTCTAATTAATAAAGGTAATGGGTGAGACTTGAGAGTTAATATAATATTAAAATTTAGTGCAATTAGTAGGAGTAATATTGGAAATTATTTAGATTCTAGAACAACTTTATTGATTTTAACTACTTTTATTGATTTGTGAGAAAAGTTAGTTGGTGTCTTATAATAAGAACCGATGGAGTATTGATTTGGCTTATGGCTAATTCGCATCTTATTAAATCTAAGTTTTCTAGTAATAATCTTATCAGGGAATATTATGGAAGGAGTGACATCTATTCTTGGATTTTCTCAATTACATGCATGCCCAATTTAGTATACAAGACTGGAACGCATTTTAAGAAGATTAGCTTCCTTTAAAATATAAGTCATTTATAAAATAATTAATGTTTATTTTTCAATTTTTTCCATTTATTGAACTTTCAAACACATTTTTTAATAAGCATAAAAGTGAAAAAATGTTTTAAATTGATGACATACTCCCTCTGGTCATTATTATTGCCAAATGCAATTTTTCTTATACTAAGGAAGAATAGTTAAGTCATTAAATTAGTGTTTAGTTGATAAAATTTTCCACCTTTATCCCTACTTTATTTGGGGGAGAGAAAGAAACATGCTGATTTAATTAGAAATGCAAACTTAATGGGGTAGAGAGAAGAATATGCTTATTGGATTGAAAATATATAAACTTAAGGGGGAAGAGAGAGAAACATGCTGAATGGATTGAAAATGCAATAGTTGATGAAAAAATATCGACCTAATAAATGAGGGTATAATAGGGAAAATCCAAAAAATCGGTAAGTTAGAGGCAGTTGGTGCCTTATAAATAAGGATAAAAAATCAGTAAGTTAGAGGAGTAATAAAGATTAAAGGGAGTATTTAATGAGTTAAATATCACTTTATTTGCCATGAATTAGTGTGGGAGGGAGGGGGTATGTGATTTTATTCAGGGTCAACAATTATTAAAAGTTTTCATTATTTCCGAGTTATCCTATCATTTGCATTTTGCAAAGTTAAGTAAATACATGAAAACTGCAAAAAGTTTTAGAAGCTTAGGATCAACTATAGAAGCTTTCCTCTCTAGCTTCCTTTTTTTCTCCCACAAAACATTTATTCATTGACCTCCTTTGTTCCTGTGGTTGATTATATTACAAAATGGTTTGTAGTGATATTCATTTGGTTAATCACATGCATGTTCAAAGTTCAATCACACCCTCTAAACACCATCCATGGAATTTGGCTGTAGATTTCACTCTCTGAAACACTCTCGACAAATGGAGAATATCTAAGTGTCGAACAAGACTTGGTGCTTATTTCCATTTTGTTTTCTCCTTTTTCAGGCTTCTCTTGAGCAATTAGGTAAGAGTTGAGATATTGGGAGAAAAAAAAATCGAGAAAATCATTATGAAAGATACATACAATCTGTTACAAAGTCATGCTGATTAATCGTAAATCTTAAATATTGTATTGCATTTCATCTCGAGACTTGGCGGGGGAAAATGTGTTTATACTTTAGATTGAAGTTGGATATGATATGATATAGTGTTGGTCGTAGAAAACATAAAATTGATTTTTTGGGCAGAAACATCTCACGGGGATTCAATCACAGAATGTCGGGTTGGAAAAATCTGACAACCAGGACTTTGACAGTTATTCATAAGACTCCAATACAAGTTAATTACTGGTATAGCCGCCAGTGATGACCAATTTGATCAAAAGCCCAACAAGAAAGCTTTGTTTTTGCTTAAAGTAATAAAAAACAAAAACAAAGGATGAAGGAGCAAATCTGTCGGGAAAAATCCTACCCCTATTATTAATTACTGGTATGGAGTAGTAGTTCTAGCAAATTATGAAGAAGCGAATGGATTCAAATTAAAGAAGAGGTCGGAAACGTAACTCAATTTCGTTTGTGGGTGGTGGCTTCTTTTCTTGACCATATCATTCCAAGTTGCTGCTTGTCCTGGGAAAATCGTCTTCACGGTCGGTCAAACACATTCATCGCCATCGAGATGATTAGAGTGTGGCTCAATTAATGGTTTATTAATTCAAGTTCTGGATTAATTGGAGGCATCTGACTACAAGTCAACTAATTTAATATATGAATATCTACAAGTTTCTTTTGTCTTCCTCTCGTGACTGCTAATAATCTGATGGATACTTGATTGCATGATGTGGGTGAACATTGACTTTGGTGCTCCTCTTGGAAATTTCCAAAACGTACCAGAAAATGTCTACCTGGCCTCTTGCATCTTATTAATTTAAATTAATTTTTTGTACATGCATATCCATTGTCCAATGACCCACTTTTTCTTTATTTCTTTATTGACTCTTTTGCCATTTCATATATTATTTCAAAAATATACGGCGGAAGCAGCCTCAGCTAGTGGTGAACATCAAATTTGCTAGCTCTGCCATGCACGAGAACCCGAACTTGTCACACTTAATACATATATAGTCTGCTCCACCAATCTGATTAATTTCAAAATTATGGAGGAGCTCGTGCACATATTAAATATATAATAATTGAGATGATAGTAATAAATAGGATAATAGGATGGAGAAGGTGACGTGTGAAATGGAAGGCATATAAATAAATAATTGAAGCTACAGGTAGGATTGAAGATAAGTAGGGGGTGCATTTCATTAAAAATGTTTGACAAGGGTGTACATGATGTATTGAACGATGAATAGTGTGAGGATTATGTGAAGAAAAAGTCATGGCTGAGTTGAAAGAGAGAGCAAGAAAGAGACCATTGAGAGAGGGAATGAAGATATGATGTTGAAATGTGGGAATTGAGAGGTGTATGTATGGGCAGCCAAAGTCATCCATCTGGGATAGCCTCCACTCCCCACGACCACACATCCATCTCCTTCTCTTCTCCCTCCATATTTTTTATTTGGGTTAAGGTGCGATTTTACCAACGAACTATTGGCTCAGGAGCGTCCAACACAATTAACTATTAAGTGGACCAAAAATACCAACAAACTTTTTAAAAAGGAGCGCTCAGCACAACGCCATTAACACCGTTAACAAAAAGTTAACATCCGTTATCTAAGGTGCAGATTGACCAACGAACTCTTATTCCAGGAGCGCCCAGCACAAAATTCTAAATTTTAATAAATTAAATAATTTTTTCTCAATTGTCATTATTCAAAACTACTTGTATAGATATCTATGGACAAAAATGATTCATTCTTTAATTTTGTCAAAATTATAATTTGCTAAAATAAACAAAAGTTTTAATTAAAAATATAATTATATTATTTAAATAAAACTCAAGGTGTTTTATATTGTTTTCTTTCAATTTTTCCGTTAACTTAATATCATTATATTCAAGATAGATAATGTATCGTTGGGAATAAGTTATACGGCAATTGACACAATTGAGCTTTAAGAACTACTAACCTAAATTTCTTGCTATAATTTAAAGAGAGAAACAAATTATATTTATAAATTTAGATTAATAAGACTTATATTTAGAAATAAAATAAAAATAAAAATCATGATAGAGTAAAAATACATACATAAATTTACTCTAATTTATTTGATTAATAAGTGCACTTTTACATATTTTACTCTAATTCTCTCATATCATTTATCATACATTCTTTTTCTCATAAAAATTATTATTTTATTTTAGAAGAAATTTATGTGATTTTTATTATAAAAATAAATCATATAATTTTTTGTTTAACATATATAATAAATTATAAAACTCCTTGAGTTTTATTTAAATCATATAATTATATTTTTTAATTAAAAAATTTGTTTATTTTAGCAAATTATAATTTTGACAAAATTAAAGAATGAATAATTTTTGTTCATAGATATCTATACAAGTAGTTTTGAATAATGAGAATCGAGAAAAAAATTATTTAATTTAGTAAAATTTAGAATTTTGTGCTGGGCGCTCTTAGAATAAGAGTTCGTTGGCCAATTTGCACCTTAGATAACAGAGATTAACTTTTTGTTAACGGTGTTAATGGCGTTGTGCTGAGCGTTCATTTTTAAAAAGTTTGTTGGTATTTTTGGTCCACTTAATAGTTAATTGTGCTGGACGCTCCTGAGCCAATAGTTGGTTGGTAAAATCGCACATTAACCCTTTTTATTTTGATTTTTGAGAATATCACTAAAAAAGTCTTATTCGATACCTTCATTCAACGTTTAATTTGCTTCATTCATTCTTTATTATTTTAACAGATGATTTTATATTGTTTGATCAACCTTCTTCATCAACACAACCATGATGAACACAACCAATGACCTTTTTAAAATGTAATTGAACCGCCTCAAATGATGTTTTATCATTTTGATCCGACGCTGCTCCAACCCTTTATGTATATCTTCAGTATGTTTTTTTTTTTTTTCATATGACCACGTTTCCTTCGCTCTATGTTGAGTAATATATTCTAATAATATGTGAGTTATATCCTCTAATAATAACGCTGTCAAATCATGATAAGGTTAAAAAAAAAAAAAGAATAAGAATTTTGCTAAAATAGGTTTTGGCGGGGTAGAAGAATGGGAATAAAAGAGGATGAGGATAAGGGATAAAAAAGGAGTAATGAGGGTAAAGAAACAGTGCAAGTTCATTGAATCTGAGAGTGAGTAAACAGTAGGAGCGGGCCCACTCCTCTGACGTGACGGTGACGGTGATGGCCACGGCGAGCCATACTCTCCCTTATCCCATCTTCTTCCTCCATTTCACTTGCATGCTGGGCGTCGGGGTCAAAGGCCAGTTATTATAGAGGCCTCGTGTAGTGTCATTTCAATTCTCAAAACATTTTCATCACTTGTATTTCTATCCAAATGTTTTTCCCCGGCCATTAATTTAAATTATATTATACGCTTTTCATAGAAACTAAAGGAGTCTTTATATCTATTTTAGTAACTATTGATGAGACCTTTCATTTAAAAGGGGCATAAGCAATTTCTCTTTGAGAGGCCTGAGGCAGTATTCTTAATTAGTTGCCTATAAGTATATAACTTCTTTGATTCATTTCTTAACACCAATATTTTTGTGTTTTTTACGTGCATGCACTGTATATTATTATACATTGAAGGATGAGCTTGTTTTAATTCCTCCTTTTTAAACTTTCATGATTTCTAGCTCAGATTTGGTCATTCCCATGTCATATTTATTTAGTTATCATTATTCTTCTTTCCATGTCCTAAAATACCATTTTTCCTTAAAAAGAAAGGAAATAACATTTTGGGACCTTGTAAAAACAATGATATATTATTATCAAGGACTATTTTCAGTGCTATTATTTTCCCAGAGATTCATTCATTGTTGCGACTTACGTACAGTTTAATAAAAGCATGAAAGAATATAAACCTAACGTTTGGGGAAGAGTAAGAAAAAGAGATAACAAAGGGCGTAGAAATTGTTCACTTGACAAAGAATGTCAAAAGGTGAAGTCATTTTGTCAAAGATTGTATTGAACAAAATAACAACAAATCACATGTTTTCAGACCATGTGGTTGCTAATAGATACATTTGAGATCCTTCATAAATTATTGTCGGCTCTCATTCTTCAAAAGTAGTTAATTCTATACAAAAAATAATACACTCCCTAAAGGCTAAAAGCAACAACTGCTCATCGATCATACGACACAAAAAAAAAAATTTATACAAAGTGACGCCCACCCCATTTTCTCTTCTAAATGTTATTGGCTTTCTCGGCAGTTAGTTGTTTTTAATAATAATTAAGGATAAACAATATACAACGTTCAGGAGAAATGAGTCAAAAGATTAAGTTAAGAAGGCGCCGGAAAAACATGTTGGCCGGGAACCAAAAGAAATGTTGCGAACTTGTCTCTGATCTGTAGCTGCTTTCTTAGACAGTACTCCTCCAAAGCAAAAGGATTCTCTCTCCACTACAAAGCTAATGGCGGTGCAAGTGCATATATATATATATATATTAAAGTAACCGAAGCACTCACTTTTCTGTTTCTTTTCTCCAAATCCCTTCTCTTCTTCTTCTTACGTTTATATAAATAGATGTATATAATTGTGAAATCTGAGGAAGTTGCGTGTAGATTTAAAAGAGGAAGGTGGTGTTGTTAAGAAAATTTGCATAATAATGAATGAAAAAAGAAGTGCACGCGCATGGAAGAAAAGAGCATAATTAGCGGAAGCCAACGCATGCAACTATTATATATAGTATGTATGTACACGCCTGTTCCGTCACAGTTCACATATCAGAACTCACCTTTTCTTTTCTTTCTTTCCCTTCTTGATCATATTCATCGTTGAGCTCTCTATTGTGTTCTTAGCCTCAAGAAAAAGAAATCAGGCCGGGCATGTTTGGGTTTGGGTTGGTGGTAGGAGCGGTGACTTAAAAGCTATCTGACTTTAAAAAAAGCTCGGTGGGAAAAAAGTCAGGTTATAGATAATGATTTGTGTATGGATTGATGGTGGTAGAAGTGACGGGGCCCACGTCAAAAAGCTGAGAGTGTTTTGGAAAAAGCTCTAGAATAGAGCTTTTTCCTTAACTGACTTTTTAAATTTTTATGATTTAAAATTAAGCCAACGCTCTGAATCTAAAAAGGTTTCATTTTTTTTTTAATCCAAACATTTTGAATCCAAACAGGCCATTATAATGATCTGAAAAAAGATGCTGAGAGAGAGAGAGAAGGACAAATTTGAAGTCTGGTGGTGTGGTATGTGGGAATAGACTTGAGCTACAAGTTTCGTGTGTCTTTTTTGGGTTTGTTGACAGGTGGGGTCCCACATTATCTCAAACCTTCCTTCCTCTCACCAACATCAAACAGGTTACGACTCAGAATATTTACCCGTTTTAGTGTTAAGTCAATCTCTTTTTTATAAGATAAAAAGATATATGCACCACCTGAGAAGGTAACATGGATAAATAATGACATATATTCTTCTTCGACCCGAGATTAACATGAAAAGGTTCGTTTTATATCTTATCTCTTATTTAAACTTTAATCGATAGATGATCCAAAATAAAAGTGCTATCTGCTATAGTGCTATCTGCTATAGTGCTATTGCCCTGCGGCACTGTCTGTTTCATGATATAAATTTCAATATTAATAGAGAGTTATGTAATAGGTGTAAAAGCAGGTATTAATTAAAAACACACACGCACACACATGCATACGCATGAGTTAGTGCGGGAGTGCGTAAAATGGCAAAATATAGAAATATAATGATGAAAAGGGAGGCATGTGGGTGGAGCTAGAACACTAGAAAGTATTGTAAATGCACAAGGCATACTTGCGGCTTCAGATCGATCCTCAACATTTCAGGAACATCACTCTGTTTCACAATCCTTTTAAGGGGAACATTCAATATAATTGTGACTTCTCTCAAGTCCTCAACATTCTTTAAATAAATAATGTAATCATAATTATATATATAAGATACAAGATACAGTTCGTAGAGTAATTTAAGGACCGGGACTGGAGGAGTATGTAAAATTTAAATGTTTGATGATTTGTGTCAGTAACTTTGTATAGTATGTGTGACAACACTGTCGATTGTGTCGCCATGATTACATTGGTATTCATTGCTGGAGGAAAGCGCACGACCCGTTCTGCAAAGTCAACCAAGTTGCACCATGTTTTGTTGCTTTAGATATGCTTTTATGACATCCTTTTGTGAGCAAAATTCACACACTAACCCAATGGATAATTATTGATGAGGCGACCCCTTCTTATGGAGTAGTAGTAATCAGGAACCTTTATAAGGGACGAAAACAATGGAGCAACCTTGTTGTGAATGAAACAACAACTCACACACACTGACCAGAAAATGCTTAGTCTGATCAAAAAATAAACATATTTAACTATTTACTAAATAATATCACGTAATATTGAAAATACAAATAAATAATAACCAACAATTATAAATCAGAACAAGATATAATATGATATTAACATTTTCAGTACGTATCTCAAACAAAAAATTTACTTTCATCTCACAACACTACAAAAAAAATTGATTTTTGCTACGGAAAAATCCGTAGCAAATTCCGTAGCAAATCGATTTTGCTACGGAAAAAATTAAAATTCCGTAGCAAAATTGATTTGCTACGCAATTTGCTACGGATTTTTTCCGTAGCAAAAAACCCCGTAGCAATTTGCTACGGATTTTCAAAATCAGTAGCAAATTGCTACTGATTGAAAATTCCAGTAGCAATTTGCTACGGAATTACAATCGTAGCAATTTGCTACGGATTTCATTTCGTAGCAATTTGCTACGGAATGAAATCAGTAGCAAATTGCTACGGATTCTCAATCCGTAGCAAATTGCTACGGATTTATAATCCGTAGCAATTTGCTACGGATTTGTAATCAGTAGCAAATTGCTACGGATTGATAATCCGTAGCAATTTGCTACGGATAAAATTCCGTAGCAAATTGCTACGGAATGAAATCCGTAGCAATTTGCTACGGATAAAATTCCGTAGCAAATTGCTACGGAATTTTCAATCCGTAGCAAAATTAATAATTTTTTTTTTTAATTTTTTGAATCTTTTTAAATTTTAATTTTTTTAATTTTTTTTCTTGAAAATTGATTGCAAAAGTATCATTAATATATTAAAAAGAGTTTAAACAGAGAAAACAAAATATATATAATAATGTTGTAAGGAACAAATACTAAAAAGTAGTCTAAACATCATGTGTCATTAGAGACAGGAGTTGATTCTCGCATCTGTCTCATCATCTCCGCTTGCATCCGATCCATTTCTTTGCCGCATACTCTCCGTTCTGTTGCATCGCAAGCGCCATCCTCTCCCGTTCTCGATTCATTGCTGCTCCATCCTCTCCCGTTCTGAAGCATCTCTGCCTCATGATGTCCCATTGCGACTCATCGTGTTGCTTCTTTGCTCTCACCAACGCTTTCATCTTCTTCACACTCATCTGCAAATACATTATGAAGTACATTTATTATTTGTACTTCATTTGAATAGACAAGAGAATGGAAATTATCAATATGAAATGTATTACTAAGGGCGTAGGAGAAATCAATGGGAGGGGGAGGCTGCGGAGGGGGAGGAGAGGGGAGCGGTGCGCGGGAGGGAGGAAGACGCAGAGTCTCTTAAATGAGACTCTGCGATTTGCGCGAATTGACTCTTGTCTCGTCGCAATTTGCGACGGACTTTGGCCCGTCGCAATTTGCGACGGTTGACGACCATCCGTTCGCAATTTGCGACGGGATCGACCGCCTGCGTCGCAATTTGCGACGGACGGGATCGTCCGCCGAATAGCGATGATCAGACGTCTGTTGCAAACGGGCGACGGACCGAATCCGCTGTTTGCGACGGACCGTCCAACCGCCCGGTTTGATTGAACGGACGACGCCACCGTCGCCGCATTTTTTTTGCGACGACGGAGTGAATCGTATAAATCGCGACGAATTATTGGCCGTCAAATGCAAATTTTGCGACGGAATGTTTTTCCGTCGCAAATATTTCTTTTTTGCGACGGATAATATTCCGTCGCAAAAATCCGTAGCAATTTTGACTTTTTCTAGTAGTGCAACCCAATGAGTAATGAACCAAACATTGGTTTTATAGAGAATATAAGAGATTAGCTGTGGCCAAATTGTCGACCAAAATAAAATATTACTCATATATAATAAATACATTTTTTTTATACTAAAGATGAAACATAAATAAAAACAGAAAGGAAATTACAAATGGGAATTTAATCCCAAAGTCTCTTGAATGACCGAGCTTTGAAGAAAATCAGGGCAAGAATCGAAGAAAATAGAGTCAGAAATGCCTCTTTTAGCCAAACGATCTGCAACCCAATTTCCTTCTCTGCTTATAAACTGAAAACATAGATCCCAAGCTCTGGAAGCGCATTCCCGGATCTGCCAGAAAATAAAGTCCACTTCATTAGAGTCTCCCCTGCCATTCAATAGAGTGATCACATCTTGGGCATCAGATTCAATCACAACGCGACGAAACCCTAAATCCCATGCTAGAAGGAGTCCCTTTAAGATCGCCCACTCTTCAACCTCCATTACCGAACAACAACCAATGTGATGAGAAAATCCGGCACTCCATTCGCTTAGGTAATTCCGCAAGACTCCACCACAACCCGCTTTTCTGGCACTCCAAACAACTGCGCCGTCGACATTCAACTTAACCCAATTGACACTAGGGGGCACCAACTAACAGGCTGTAGTGATAATACTGCCCGCTGATTCAAATCCTCCTGCAAAAAAACATAGTTGCTCCATGAGTGCTTAATTACCTCCACAGGGTTGGTCGGCTTTTCAAAGTCTTCATTGAAAATACTCTCGTTTCGCCAATTACACAACCTCCACACTGCCACTCCCCAAAGTTGCTGCCAATTGCTGACACTACAAATCCCCAGGTGATTATGAAGATTTAGCGTGCCCCACTCCCTTAACGAAACCGCGAAGAATTCAGCCCTGCACTCTGGTTTGAGTAAAGGAATCCACAAGCTCCTAGCGTATAAACAATCTCTGAGAATATGGAGAACATCTTCAATCCCTTCACTACAATGAGAACACTGAGGAGAGGAATGAGACCATTGACTTCTCCAAAGCCTTGTAGGCAGGCGATTGTGAAACACGGTCCACAAGAAGAGCCTAATACGCTCAGCTCCTTCCCAACGCCAAATATCCTTGAACAGCTTAATTTCCGGCTTCAAATCAATGCCCTCAATTAGGTTGTAAGCACTCTTGATCGAGAAAGTGCCATTCCCAGTTTCCTTCCAACCCAAAATGTCACTCCCCCATCCAGCCTAGGAGGTGCAAGATATGAACTTTTTGATAAAATTCCTAGGGAACACAGAAAGAAGAACAAAATTCCAATGGCCATTAGTCACCCAAGCCGCCACACAACTTGTCTCTTCTTGTGCGGAAAGAGACCTAGTACAAATAGCTTTCAAGGGTTTGTCTTTTAATAACCAGGAATCAGAGAAAAAGTTGACATTTTGTCTGTTCCTAACTCTCCAAGCCAAACCCCTTTCCACCAAATCCTTTTGGCTAGCAATAAACCTCCAAAGGGGGGAATCTCCACTCTTGGAAAAGAACAGATCGGTATCATCCCTCAACATGTACTTCTTCAACAAAACTTTAGTCCAGAGGCCTTTAGAACCAGAGAGAAACTTACAAGTAAGCTTTGCCCCACAAGCTGCATTCAAGGAAGAAAGCTTCTTAAAAACAATACCCCCTCTGTCCTTTGGTAAGCACACTTGATCCCAACCAATCGGATGGAAGCCAAACGGAGAGTCACCGTGTCCCAAAATAAAATTCCTTTGTATCCTTTCAATCTCATGGCAAATAGAAATAGGTAGTCTAGCCACTTGTATAGGATATAAGGGCATAGCACTAAGGACCGATTTAGCAAGCGTAATTCTTCCGGCCCTAGACAAACACTTCTCTTTCCACGTTGCCAACTTATTCCTAACTTTATCCACCAAATAGTGAAAAGTTTCCGAAGGCTTCCTCTTTCTCGATAGAGGGAACCCCAAATACCTCCCAATCTCCACAGAGATGTGGAACCCTATAATCGAAGTAATGTTCTGTTTAACCACAGTTCTCACTTTAGGCGAGAAGAAGATAGAAGACTTAGGGTTACTAACCTTCCCACCAGAGGCCTCACAAAAAAGTTTCAAGCATTTCATCATACAAACCGCTTGAGACTCAGTTGCTTCACCAAACAGCAGGATATCATCCGCAAACATGAGGTGAGAAATAAATGGCCCTTCTTTTGACATGCCGATTGGATTCCAATTACCCTTATTCACCTCATCCACAATTAAATGTGAAAGTTTGTCCATGCAAAGAATGAACAAAAGCGGAGAAATAGGATCTCCCTGTCTAAGGCCTCTCTTAGCCGGAAAGAACTCTGATTGAGACCCATTCCACAGTATGTTGTACGAGACAGATGAAATACACTCCATAATAAGGTTAATGAAGTTGTCTTCCATACCCGCCTCTTGAAGAACCATTCTTACAAAATCCCACCGGATACGATCATAAGCGTTCTCAAGATCAATCTTCATTGCCATGAGACCTTTTCTACCCCTCACACGTTTCATAGTGTGCATAATTTCTTGGCTTACAATAAAGTTGTCATGAATTTGTCTACCCTTTATAAAACTTGCTTGAAAGGGAGAGATAATAGAGTCCATCAGATCTCGAAGTCTCCCAGTGATAACTTTTGTAATGTATTTGTAGTAGACAGAACACAACGAGATAGGCCGAAAATGACCTACTACTTCAGGATTCTCCCTTTTAGGAATAAGAGAAATAATAGTCTTGTTGTGCTCCCCCAATCTCTGCTTCCCTTCAAACACATCCCTCACAAAACCACAAATAGAAGAGCCAACAACGTTCCATTTGGATTTAAAAAATAGTGCAGGGAAACCATCACACCCAGGGGCTTTGTAGGGACCAATAGCAAACATGGCTCTTTTGATCTCTTCATCACGAGGCGGTTTACACAGATTACCTACCTCCTCCAAATCCAAATTAGGAAACGACGAAAGAGTGTCCAGGGTACTGATAACATCATCATCCCTTTGGTACAGGGATTTAAAATAATCGATCACCATAGATCTAAGCCTGACTTCATCATCAATCCAGATTCCATTATCGTCTTTGAGCATCAGGATTTTATTCCTTCTTCTTCTCATGGAACTCTTGAGATGGTAGAAACGAGTATTTTGGTCTCCCTTAGTTATCCATTTAGTTCGGGCTTGTTGAAACCATTTAATTTCTTCCCTTATTAACAGCGTGTTAAGCTCTGCCTACAACGATTTCTCAAGCCAAACAAGAAAAGAAGAGAAAGGGTAGTGCCGAGAGTTTTGAATCCCCTTAAGTCTTGACAGGAAAATTCTTTTGTTTTTTTCAACAAAACCAAAACAATCTCTATTCCAAGACACTAGAGCCTCTTGAACTTTAGCTAAGGATTCCCTCACATAGACTGACTGATCCCAACATTGAAATAGGAACTCATCAAAAGAAACATGGGACAGCCACATAGCTTCAAACTTAAAAGGACGACTGGAGTAACCACTTTGATCATCAGATAAATTCAAAAGCAAGGGGTTATGATCCGAATACTGGGTACGAGGAAGGATCTTAACCACACATTCATTAAAAGTATCAATGAAAAAGTTATTTTCAAACGCACGATCCAGCCTCTCATATAGTCTAGAATTTCCAAGAATAAGCGGCCCTTTCCAAGTAAATTTAGGGCCCTGAAAACCCAAATCAGACAAGCCACATTCCCTTGTTCTATCATTGAACCACTGAATCCGACTGATGTTACCACCTACATCGCCAATCCTTTCCAACGACGATAGAATGTCGTTAAAATCCCCACAAACAATCCAAGGCTTCACCATAGAAATCGAAAATGATCTTAAGGCGGCCCAATGAGAAGCACAAAGATTTGAGTGGGGAATTCCATAAACAAATGAAATAATAAAGGGGGGGATTATTACTCACCTTGCATTCACAATGGATGAACTGCCTGTTGACCTCTAGAACAATTAAGGACACGACGCTGCTTCTCCAAATTACCGCCAGCCCACCAGACCTCCTTTCACTCTGCACGTGTCTGATAGAATCAAAACCCCACGACAATAGAGGGCGAAAAGGGGAATCGCTGGAGGTCTTAGTTTCTGCCAGAAAAATAATACTGGGTTTCGGCCCACTACACAAAGTCTTGATATTAGGAAGGAGTTTCCTATTAGAAGCACCCCTAACATTCCAAGCTAAGAAACTAAACATAAATAATATTAGTTTAGAACAACACCACACCCGGCATTAAAGCCCTTGAGTTTCAGGGACCATAGAGAGATCCGCAAGCTCTTCATTCTCACTGGGCTGACAAGGAGAAGGGACCGACAGCTGCCCTTCCAATTGATTCTCACCCAGATTCGCGTCACTAGGGTCCAATAGGTCTTTAACCATATGGGCCTCAGAATCGTGGCCCAATTGGCTGTTGGGGACAATTAACGTGTCATCAGTCATCACGTGGTCCGACCAAGTATCTGTAGGTACCTCTTCCCCAATATTAGCCCCTACCTTTTCCCAAATGAGACATGTTTACTGGGACTAAAGCCAAAGGCTCAATATCCTCCTTCAACTCACAACCTGGCCCAACAATACCCAAATCACTCCCCTCATTCTTTGAGATACTCAACCGCAGGTCATCTCCTTTCTTGTCTATACCACGCTTTTCAACTCTTTTGTAGGGTTGACCAAGTTGTGATCCCCCCGTTACCATACTATTCCTTTTGTCCATTCGCTTTCCGTTACCCCCTTTTTTCGTCCTATTCTGATCTCGTATGACAATAGTCCCCTGCTGTACACTCTGCATCATCCCATTCTACTCAACAACGTTTTGGAGAACAGTAACGCTTTCGAGGGCAGCGTGTCGTATATCCTCTGTCTCTGCCAGTATTTCAAACGTCGAACCACCTGCATTATGCTTTGACAGAGCTTCCTTATCATCTTTTGGTTTTCGTTGACGTCTCTGTTTCTGTACCACTTTCCACTGATCCCGATGGTCGGTCAAAACCTTCTCCGGTTGTGAATCCATCTTCTCCGACGACAAGCTCTGATCATCAGACTAGTTTTTCTTGTCATTTTCCTTGCCTGGTTTCCGACTAGGACACGCGACTTCAATATGACCATATAATTCACATGAAGGACAAAGAAGGTGTAACCCGTCATACTCAAGAAAGTATTCCTCCCCGTCCAGCTTGAAGCCCGCCATTAACTGTTTCCCAAGGTCGACTAAGACGCAAATTCTTGCGTAGTGTCCCCTTAGATGACTGGTTGTGTTGATGTCCACTTTGATTGTATCTCCGATCCTGTTTCCAATGAAGGTAAGAGCTTCACGATCATAATATTCCAAAGACACCTTTTGAACCCGAACCCACACTGCAACCTTATCCACCTTCGCCTTAGTCGGAATGAAATTAGGAACCCAAGGACGCATAGTGAGGTAATGGTCATAAATCATCCATGAACCTCCTGTTAGAGCATTGAGGAAATCTTCCCTGTTGGTAAACTTGACTACAAAATAGCCATTCCCTATATTAATGAGGTTTATAACTCCTTTCTTGGCCCACCAAGGTTGAAGACGAGATAACAAGGCTTTATACCCTATAGTTTTGTCCAACAGCTTGATAATGACAACCTTCCTCCAAGCTCTAAACAGGCGCTTTTTGGTTTTTTCAGAGAATTTGAAGGTAGGAAAATTTCTCTCCAAGTCCTCCTCAATTTCACATAATGGAACAGTGTCTTCCGACTCTAGGTCATCATCGGACATGATATCCTCGGACCCACATTCTTGACCTCTAGTATCTTCATCATCAGAGTTTTCACCAGTCCTAGTTGTTCCTTTTAGTTTTTCAGCAAAGGAAACTCCTTTTTTAAATAAGTTCTTCGTCTCACCAAGTAAGGGCCACGCTGAAGTATAAACCATTATCCCTTCGAAATTCTTTATTTTCTTCGAGCTTCTCCTTAGCAGTTCATCATCCTCCTTGGAAGGAGGAACCAGTGGACAGTTCATTTTTCCAGAGCTTTTTTCCGCCATTGTTACCGCTCATGGGACATTAATAAATACATATATATACTAAAAAAAATTAGAAAGTCAATTGGGCCCAGCTAGCCAGCAAGTGATTCCACCACTACCCACCCAAATTGAATACCACTACCCACACACGATCTCCATACCCAAATCATTCAATTTAGCCCAATCTGCACGCATGCTTCATGCAAACTACCAAGATACCCCCCATTTTAGGACGTGAAAAACTCGAAGCCGACGAGATTTTGCAAGTCGCCATAAGTAATTTAATTAAGACCCACTTCCACATTTGTTCTTGCAAACAAAATTGAAGGAAAACCAAAGAGGAGCCCCGAAATGGAAAGGAAAGAAGTAAAATTAGTATCCAATTAAGAAATAATAATAATTTGATGGGTAAATTTTTACTTGATTGGATAAATGAGATAACAAAAAGGAAAGCATTCAAATTATTATTAAAAAAATGAAATATATTACAATATCAAATATATTTAATTATCATCTTTTAATAAAATATAGTTGAATGTGCAATACTAGTGATAAAAAATGACAATAAAATAACTGTTTATTTCGTAATATTGTTGCATCTCCTTTTAAATAGGACATGCATTCACATTTGAAGTTATAAAAAGTTGCGTGACAGAATACTTCTAATAAACAAAAACCAACACGTAATAGAGACGTGAGAGTAGAGAGTCATGATTACAGAAGATATTTCATTTGATGCACCATAACTTGCTTAGCTTTCTTTCTGTTTCGCGGTACGTTAAGAGTTTCCTGGTCAAGGAGAAATGGAACCCAAAAGACAAATTTGGGAGGGATAAGTTATTAACAATGGCACTTTACGTACTGCATCCCTACTTATTTACTGCATAATAAAATATTCAATCCGTTCTTTCCCTCGACTGTCTACATGATGGGCCACAGTTCTTATCGCTAAAATGGTTAGATCCTAGTCCCTGCAAATAGTTAGTGTCCCTATTAATAATATTACTACCACTACGGCTATTATCTAACTTCCTAACATGTATGTTTGTGTCAGAACGCAAAAAAGGAACTCCCCTTTCAGGATCCACCACTCTGCCAACAACGCCTGTATAATCTCTGTACAATCGACTATCTACCTCCTCGCTCAAACCAGCAGGAGCCCGCAACCCAGAGACATCTGGAAAACCTGAGTCATACCGGTCCTTATCAGAAAGGGGAGAATGCCTGAGGTTCAGGGGAGAAGATGATGATGATGAGGAAGACGTGTCAGAATCAGAATTCTTGCTTGTGTTATTCCAATTACAACCTGATTCACCAAAAATGTACTCGGAGAAGTCATCAGTGCTGGTTGAATAGCGGGTGCTATCGGTGCTGCAAGAACCTTCATCAGAATTGGTACTGATCAGGGACGAGTTATCGCTTGATGAATCATCTTCCAGAATCCGTTTCACGTGGTGAAACTTCGAATTGAAAGGGTTTAAGGTGGGTGGGCCATTGGAGGAACCCGAGTTGGGAAAATATTCAGCGGCAACAGATTTCGTGGGCAACCATCTGGATTTCATTACCGTGATCTTTCCATTGACAGCTTTACTTTTTGAATCATTGGATACTGTGTTCCTAATCAACTTTGGGGCCCTTGGCGAGCACCTAATAGGTGATTCAGGTGGTCAGAGAAACAGAAATAATTAAAAGCCTCGACACAAAACAATGAACTGAAGATCAGTTACCTCGCATAAAGAAGCATGTACGCTCCTTTTGTCAAGACTCGCTCCAACTCAACGGCTGTCACCTAAAAAAAATCATAAAACGATGTAGTCTTAAGTGTCCAAACAACAGCTACAACATAATCAACAGGCAAAACATGGCTTTGTTTTCCATTGATTAACTTCACAAGTCCTACAATTTGCATACCTGGCAGTAGTAACTGAACTATAAACAAGTGCAGTGAATTGCAAAACACTTAGAAAGTACATCTTCTCTAAGTTTTATTCAGGAAGTTACTTCCCAAATTCTCTGAAAAGTTAGCATTCCAACTTCTCAAGAACTTAATGTTTATTTTTAATAAAACAAACGTAGATCATCTACTTCCCAAAATATTTTACTTATTCCCCTTAACTTCCTCGATACCAAGCAACACCTAAGGTTCTTGATTTTCCTTTTGTTTTTCCATAAGGTTCTCAATTTTTCCTTCCAGTCTGTAAATTGATTCATGAGGCTCAACACAATGCTTAAGTACAGTCTATCCAAACTAATAGAACGCTAGTGAGCAAGGAGAAAGATGAACTGTGGGCTAATGAGCAAGATCACAGAACTTTGGATGGTGGTGGTAGATAAGTTCTAAACGAGCTGCACAAAACAAGATATTGAAACTATAGGAAATTGGGACATACCGCACTGTCATCAACCTTGAACCACTTATTTTGGCTATTCTTCACATAGCACACATAGTGGCCCGAAAATGCAGCATTCATAACATCCAAGTGAACAATTACCCCATATAGCCTGTATATAGGTGACATATCACTGGTCCCACTCATGAAAGGGGCCAAGTCAAGTATTTCAGGAAATCGAATAGGCTTATTAAGCTTCCCAAATTTTCCGGACTGCAATAACGTGTAACAAATGTTAAGAAAATCTTGCACAAAATAAAAGGATATAAAAAATGCAACAAGATAGTAACATCTCATCTTTGAGTTTTAACACATGAAATACCTGAAATCTCTTTAACGCAATTGTAAGAATATTTGGGGCCTCTGACACTGTCAACTTTTTCTTGGCATTCTCGTAAGATTTACACCTGCTTAACATTAAATAATGAATTAATATTAATAATAATATAATACATGCAACTGATTAGAATGCTAATACTCAAACAGACAAGATTAGTTGGCATCTAAGTTATAGTATTCTAAATGATATGCCAAAGTCTACCAACTAATACACACCAAAACAAACATCGTTTGGATAAGAAGCAGGACAATATAATTTCATTATGTGTGGATCCCAAGGCAAGAAGAACTGAGGGCAATGCATTAAAAAATAACAATAAATAAAAATTATTCTGAAAAAGGCAACTTCTACATACAGGTCCAATTATAAGAGACAAATTTCTGAAGATGACCCTTAGCAACGAAAATGAGAATCACCAGAGAAAACCAAAATCATGCAATTTGTTTGAACTATTCAGATCTTGGGCTGCCAAAGCATAATTTTGTAATGGCAGAGATTGTGCCAAAGGATCCATTAATCTCAGCAAAGATTTAAGGCACTAGCAGTAACCATTTGCAGAGCTACCAAAAAAAAAACGCAATCAAAAGCTATTCCAACTCTCAGGCAAGGAATGGGTAAGTGGTCTAGCATGAAAACTCGTGAATATCAGAGCCAATACCTGAGGACATTTGTGTCTAAAAAGCTGTTATTAAGTTCTATAAAACATTTGGTAATTTTCTCCAACTTTAATCAAACACCTATGGTCCTAATTTGAGGTTGCTCGGACATGAGTAATATTTGGTCTTATTATGGTGTTTTCGTTTTCAATCTCAATTGTTGGCCAATTACTAGTATTATCATTTATCACGAAGTCATCGTCCCGTAGGTACTAGCAGGATAAGTTTAGCTAACTCTCATTCATAATGGCATAAAGTAAAAGGTACAATTATGAGTATTAGAATTACTCTTTTCTTAGCATGTGATCAAACCTCAGAAGGGATTCCTCAAAAGGCCTAAGCATGAAAGTTTTCAATTTAATGCCAAATCCACATCATTGATCTCAAAGCCATGCTGAAATAATCATCCCTGAACAGATGTCATGGCTTATTTTTTCATCCAAAACCCTCAGTCGCTCTTTCTTTCTTGAATTTACCCCACAGCCCTTAAAACCATCACACATTGGCTTTGCAGGTGCAGTTCAAAGCACCCAAGAAGCAACCATTTGGATCCTTAATCACCACTGAGTGCTTGCAAAATGCCCTCAATTCCACCATCTTCACGCTTTCATAAATCTTAAATTTGATCCCATTCTAATAGACCTTAGTCAGTAGTTCTAATCAGATTCTGTTAGAGCTGGCAATTTAGGGTGTTGAGATGAAGAAAAATGCACTATATAACCTCTGATATATATGGGAAAAGTAGAGATTACACACAAATGGCTATCTATAACCAGAAACTAGTGCCTGGAACCTAAGAACAATGAAGAATAATAAAGAACAGCAAAACATAAACCTAACCAGCCAGGTATTCGAGAGACCCGCTCACTCTCCTCACAAATCCTCTATATCCCTGTCACTCCCTTTCTGTTTCCTATATAACGCACCCCCACTACCTGATCAATGTCAGTTACACCATTATTCTTGGGTGGTCCCCTCCTTATCAGCACTATCTGATCTGATATGGGCCGTGGACCTCCCCAGGCCTGTTCGCTGATAAGCCTTGCCCCTTCGCTGGTAGGTTTTGTCCCAATATTTGTTAGGCCCAACATTACTCCCCTCTGCAAGATTCACCTTGTCCTCAAGGTGAAAGTCTGGAAATTGGGCCCTAATATCAGCTAGACTTTCCCAAGTGTTCTCATGTTCAGGAAGATCCTTCCACTTAATTAGCAACTGTAGCTTCTCATCTCTGGTTGTGCGTGTGTCTTTAATCGTTTCAGGCTCTACCTTCAGTTCCATCTCCTCAGTAAGGCCTTTGGGCAAGGGCTGGGAGGTGGCAGAGTTTTTGAGGGCCCTTTTGAGTTGGGAAACATGGAAGACATCATGAATCTTGGCTGTAGGTGGTAGCTGCAGCCTATACGCCACCTTGCCCAATCTGGCCGAGATCACATAAGGGCCATAGAACCGTGGGGATAATTTCTCATTGGGCTTGCGGGCCAACGACTTGAAGCGGTATGGCTTCAGTTTCAGGTAAACAGATTCACCAACCTCAAATTCCAGATCACGCCGGTGCTTATCAGCTTGGTTCTTCATACGGGACTGTGCACGTTCCAACTGATGTTTCAGCTCTTCTAACACCTGATTCCTTTCTTGCAGCTGCTGTTCCACTGCTTGTACGCGCGAAGGCTGATCATTCCACTTGAGGAGGGTGGGAGGGTCCCTTCCATATAGTGCCTTGAAAGGTGTCATCCCTGTAGCCC
Organism: Acacia pycnantha; assembly: GCA_025563575.1. Classification (NCBI taxonomy): domain Eukaryota; kingdom Viridiplantae; phylum Streptophyta; class Magnoliopsida; order Fabales; family Fabaceae; genus Acacia; species Acacia pycnantha. The sequence continues at coordinate 1,873,114 of JAMWYP010000075.1, read as the reverse complement.
CGTGATAGGATGTGTTGTACCAATATTCAGCCCAAGGTAGCATTTTGGACCATCTTTTTGGTGTGCAGCCAGCAAAGCATCTCAAGTAAGTTTCGAGGCTCCGATTCACTACCTCTGTTTGTCCATCTGTCTCTGGGTGATAGGAGGAGCTAAATTTAAGGGTGGTGCCTGCCATAGTAAACAGCTCCTTCCAAAACTGACTAGTAAAGACTCGGTCTCGGTCGGACACTATGGAACTAGGGAACCCATGAAGTTTGATTACCTCCTTCGCAAACAGTTCAGCTACTTCCTTAGCGTTGTAGGGGTGTGAGAGAGGAATAAAATGAGCATATTTGGTGAGCCTATCTACAACTACCAGCACCGTATCAAAGCGATTACTTCTTGGTAACCCGCCTATAAAATCCATACTTATGTCTTCCCATGTAGCTTGTGGTATGGGTAAAGGTTGCAACAACCCTGCTGGACTTAAGGATTCATATTTGTTCTTTTGACACACATCACAACTAGCCACGTAGTCTTGCACATCTTTCTTCATTCCTGCCCAATACACCACTGTAGCCAACCTTTTGTAGGTTCTTAAATATCCCGAGTGCCCCCCTATCAAGGAATCATGAAACTCTTTAACAAGCTCCCTTGTCTTAGGAGAGAGGCGAGGTAGTACCAGCTTCCCCTCAAAAAACAAAACTCCCTTCTGCACAGTGTACCCTCTCGGACCTTCCTTTCCTTGCAGCAATTTTTGCATGATGGTCCGTAAATGTTCATCTTTCAGAATCTCATCCTCAAAATCAGATGCCCCCTCATATTGCCACAATGATACTGCTCGTAGTTCCACCTCTGTATGCTGCCTTGAGAGTGCATCAGCAACTCGGTTCTCCCTTCCTGGTTTGTACTGGATCTCAAATTTGTACCCCATCAGTTTGGAGACCCACTTCTTCTGATCTGGGGCAATTATCTTCTGTTCTAACAGGTATTTGAGGGCTTTTTGGTCTGTTTTGATGATAAATGCATGGCTGGCCAAATAGTGTTGCCACTTCTTAACCGCTAACACGATTGCCATGAGTTCGCGTTCATAGACTGAACATTGCTGGTGTCTTTCGGATAACTTCTGGCTGAAATAGGCTATGGGTCTCCCTTTTTGCATTAATACAGCCCCAACCCCCTTGCCGGAGGCATCTGCTTCGATCTCGAAGGGCAAATCAAACTCAGGTACAGCAAGCACCGGTAGAGAAGTCATAGCACCCTTAAGTGCTTCAAATGCTTGTTGAGCTTCTTCATTCCATTGGAATGCATCTTTTTTGAGTAACCGAGTCAAAGGGGCAGCTATCTTCCCGTATCCCTTCACAAATTTCCTGTAGTATCCAGTCAGCCCAAGAAATCCCCTCAACGCCTTCAGGTTGTTTGGTTTTGGCCATTGGAGCATCGAAGAAATTTTAGAGGGATCTGCCTTCACCCCTTCAGCTGAGATTATATAGCCCAAGTACTCAATTTGCGCCTGTCCTAACAAGCATTTGCTGGGATTCACCACCAGTTGGTGCTGTTGCAATGTTTTCAGGGCTGTTCTCAGGTGTTCCCGATGAGTTTTCCTGTCCTTACTATACACAAGTATATCATCAAAAAATACAAGTATAAACTTTCGTAGGTGTTCTCTAAATATGTCATTCATAAGAGATTGAAAAGTTGATGGGGCATTTGTCAAACCGAAAGGCATCACCTTAAACTCGTAGTGGCCGTCGTGTGTTCGGAAGGCGCTTTTGGCTCATCCCCTGCTTTGATTCTGATCTGGTGATAACCAGATTTTAGGTCCAGCTTAGAAAAAATTGTCGCCCCTCCCAATTCATCCAGCAACTCATCAATAGCTGGAATGGGGTACTTGTCCGGCACTGTTATCTGATTTAAAGCCCTATAATCCACACAAAACCTCCAGCTACCATCTTTTTTTTTAACTAACAAAACTGGGCTAGAGTATGGACTCGTGCTCGGTTGAATTATTCCTGCAAGCAGCATCTCCTTTACTAACTTCTCTATCTCGGTTTTCTGGGCATGCCCATATCGATATGGACGTGTGTTGGCTGGTTGGGCGCCTTCCTTGGTTACAATGGCATGATCTTGAGTCCTCGAAGGTGGCATTCCTTGGGTGAGAGCACAGACCTGAGGAAACTCATTTAGGATTGCCGTCATTTCCTCATTGTCACCCATTTGCCTCGGTTCTTCTTCCCACTGCAAGCCATAGTTCAACGATATACCCCCCTCCTTCATTCCATATTTCCTTCTTGAGAGAGTGGTAGCTGCCTTGGGACTTAGTGAAAGCAGGGTTGCCTCTAAGACAGACCCACCTGTGGTCAATTCTGATCTTCATATATAGCTGCCTCCAATTCATCCTAGCCTCCCCAAGCGATTCCAGCCACTCGACTCCCAACACCAAGTCCACGTTACTCAGTTTGAATGGGTAGAAGGGCTGTCGGATCTTCTGCCCTTGTATCTCCAGCTCAATTTCAGGGCATTTGAGGTTCGATATCATCCTCCTCCCATCGCCCACTGTTACCGAATAACTATGAACAGTCACCGTCGGAATTGCAAGCTCCGAGACAAGCGAGTCTGATACAAAGTTATGTGTCGCACCACAGTCGACCAGCACCAGCGCGTCTCGGTTTCCGACCTTGCCCAGCATCTTCAGCGTCTTCTTGCCAGTCAGCCCCACCGCTGTAGTTACCGAGAGCTCCATCGCAGCCAACTCATGGCCTCCATCTTCCTGTTCTTCCAATTGGGCCTCTGGAATTTCAGTGTCAAGTGCCCCAAACTCCTCTTCTAAAATGATCAGCTGCATTTGTTTTGGGCTGCACTTATGGTTGGGCCCATATTTGCCCTCACATTTAAAACACAAGCCCAATTCCCTCCTGCGATTGATCTCAGCCACGGGAGCCTTTTTCGTACAGAGTTCCCTCCGACGCTACCTACGGACGACGCTGCGGACGACACCGATCGTGGAGGCGTTGCCTTGACCTCTTCGATTCCTTTGTCCCTCGTCTCCTTCGACGTCATAGGGCGGCTGTTGCTCCTATTTGATTCCACACCGCTGAATTTGGAAAATCCAGGTCTGAGATCATTCCATCGATAACTGGACGTTGCTTTCATTTCTCTGGTTTTCTTTTCCTCTAGACGTGCCTTAACCAGATTTCGATCCTCCACCTGACTTGCGTACCCCATTGCTTGCTTCAGATCCTTTGGGTGCATCAATTTGACATCACAGCGAATGTCCTCCCTTAACCCATTCATAAACGCCCCAAGTACGATTTCGTCACGCACATCCTCCAACGGCGCCGACAGCAACTCGAACTGCTCCCTATATTCCGCCACCGTGCCTCCCTGTTTGAGAGCAAATAGCTGCTCATACTCATCTCCCAATTGTCTACAATGGAATCGGTCAATGACTTCTTTTTTAAACTCATTCCAAGATGTCACCGGAGTTCGTGTCTCCAACCATTGGAACCACGTGATTGCCTTTCCCTCCAAGCTGACTATTCCCGCATCCAACTTCTCCGACTCAGTGATGTTGTTGGCTGTAAAGTATCGTTCTAGTCGAAAAATCCATCCTAGTGGATCCTCCCCAGAAAACAAAGGAAGCTCCAGCTTACGATGCTTAGGCCCTTCCGTTTGTCCAACGTCCTCAGCTCTCTCTCTGTGAGGTCCCTCAGACTGTGGGTCATCGGTGGGAGTTCTTGCCGGGTTGCGATGGTCATTCATAGCGTTGAAAGCTGCTCGAATTCATTGAGCTGTTCCAAAATGACATTCACCGTTGCATCCACTCCCGTAAGTTTCATTGTCGATTCTGTCTGTCTCCTCTGTATTTCCTCCACAAGTCGTTCCAACTGCTCTACTCTATTCTCCATTCTAGTCACCGGCATGCCCCAGGTCAAGGGCTCTGATACCAAAGTGTTAGAGCTGGCAATTTAGGGTGTTGAGATGAAGAAAAATGCACTATATAACCTCTGATATATATGGGAAAAGTAGAGATTACACACAAATGGCTATCTATAACTAGTGCCTGGAACCTAAGAACAATGAAGAATAATAAAGAACAGCAAAACATAAACCTAACCAGCCGGGTATTCGAGAGACCCGCTCACTCTCCTCACAAATCCTCTATATCCCCGTCACTCCCTTTCTGTTTCCTATATAACGCACCCCACTACCCGATCAATGTCGGTTACACCATTATTCTTGGGTGGTCCCCTCCTTATCAGCACTATCTGATCTGATATGGGCCGTGGACCTCCCCAGGCCTGTTCGCTGATAAGCCTTGCCCCTTCGCTGGTAGGTTTTGTCCCAATATTTGTTAGGCCCAACAGATTCCACATCAGTGTTTCTTTCCTCCTAAAGCTTGTACATTTAAGAAAGGAAGAAAGAAACAGAACCATTTCCCAAACTAGAAGCCAAAGATACATAACACTTAATGTCAAAACAGCAAGCTCCAGAAATTTTTCAAGTAATTACCCGTAAATCATAAAAATCAGTCATGAGACTCCCTTGTGATAGGAGCCTAAGCATATGATAAATAGATAATATTAAAGAGTTGAGAAACTCTTCAAGAATCAACAAACCTGACACAATGATACTTGTTTTCTCCTTCTAGAGCCTCAGTGCTAGTAAATTGCCGTAGAGCCTCCTCCAGGGTTGTTATCTCACCTTCTATTGCCACAGTTAGATCCATCATTCTTTCCTGACGCTCAGACTTCCCACCACATTTCATGCATTTTATCTGTCAACATATCAGATTTTCATCATCTTTGCTTCTTTGAGGCTAAGGATGCTAAAAATATAGGAACAATAGCATTATCTGTATTGGGAGCAGGCCCACAGAGTTGCATTTGATGTAAAAGGGGGGGAACCACTTCACATGGTTTTATATTGTTCTTTCCATATAAAATTATAATTTGAATAGTGTAGTACCTTTGAATGAAGGTAACCTCCAAAGGTTAGACCTGTTAAAGTTGTTTCCTCTTCTAATGAGCCTGATGCATTAAGACCAGCTTCAGTAATGCAAACCAGTTGCATGGTGTCAATAGCACACCTGTCAAATATAGCATCATACCTCATTAACTAAGGATGAATACAAAACAAGGACTACGCTAAAAAAGAAATTACAATTTTTCATAATATGTAAAAGCAAACCTTAAAAACTCATGTGCATCTTCTTCTCTCCCATTACCAAGTCGACTACCAATATTTTGTAATTGGGAAAGAATACCCTTGGGAGAGAGCGCAGATTTTGTGCCTTTTGACTTCAAAACTAAACTTTCAAACTCACATGTGAAGCACCCTTTCTTATTAGCACCTGAAGCAGACATGAAAAATTCAATCCAATGCAACAATTATTATAGATTGTAACCAAGAATTTTGGCACATATAGAAACTGTGATTCCAAACGTACATGCTTTAGAATGAAGTCCTTGAAGCAAATAAGCAGTCAGGGGAGGTGTAAAAGCTAAACACTGGAGTACAGCATTAGCATAACAGCTGCATACAAGGGACAAAAGCATGTTATGGGCAAAGGTAAATTATATATTGTAGAAACATAATATCAATAATATCAAATCTATGGCAAAATTCTGTAACCTAACCACTCAAAAATAAACTAACCAGTTAACCAAAAAGATAAAATACGTAAAGCATAAAGCTTCAGCTATACCATCAATTTTGTTATAAGTCTGCACACATGTAAGCAGCTTTCAAAAAATTTGTCAAACATAAAACACATCAAATTACCTGTTTCCACAATTTATAAGACCAAATGGTTGCAACTCTGCCTTGTTCCAGTTATAAAGCTTGACAAACAAGTCATATGAAAAAAGACCCTGCAATAATTACAAGACCACGTAAGTATACAGTGCATTAAGCAGCAAAAGAAATAACAAGGCGTGTTCAAGAAAAACCTTGTCACTGTATCTTCTAGTAACATCACTTCCAATAGCTAGTGGCAAGCGTTTTGATGAATTTGATCCTTTGAACTGATCAACAACTTTCAACATTGATGTTTTCAAGCCATTCTTGGGAGTTGGAGATCGGCTAGCAACTTGAGATGAAGTAGTGATGCCAGATTGAACACCATTGTTCCCACATGTTGTACTGAAATGTGCATAACTTTTAGTTCTAGATTCTAAATGAGCATCAGCATATGGATTTGGAATACATCTCACTTCAACAGACTCCAATTGATGTGATGCACTGTCAGGGCCAACCAGAATTTTATTTGATGCCTTGGAGCCTGCTGATTGCAAGTTGCTGATGCTTGAAGCATCTGCACAACCTGAATTTTTACCAACACTTGAAGAGTGATGAACATAAGAGAAAGGTGGCCCACAATTATCTTTCCTCATTGTACCAAAGCTAGTACCGTTGGACCGTTTGCAATCTAATGATGTAGAATTTTGCCTCTTCAAAGAATCCATGCTGTCATTCTCTGATAATTCTGGCTCTGCACTTGTCGTATTCCCAACAGAGTTTAGAGCACAATCATCAGAAGCTGAATCTTCTTCCTCTTGATCTTGTACATGCATGGGAGGCAAGGTATTGTCTGAAACATGAATTGAAGAGCCAGATCCAGATTTCCAACGGTCAGGGGATTCATAAGAGCGAGATGGAAGCAGTTCACTTTCTGCATCATCTTTAGTCCTTTTGGAATCAAGAGTGTTATCCCAGAAACCAGAAGATACAGTATGAGGCTCAATTGTTACTTCCTTACCTATGCTCAAACATGAAGATCCATTCTTTGCAAGCTTTCCCTTTTCTTTACTAAAACTGGGTCTAGTTTGATTACGCGTGATAGAAAACCCATCTACTGAATCAACTAAATTAGCAAACTTTGGCGATGATGGCATGGTCATACCCATGCTATTATCACTAGGATTGGCATCATGCATATCAAGGGCAGGATCAGCAAAAGTATGTCTTTCAGATCTCTCAGGCTCATTTGAGATGACACTCTCACATACAGAGGCCTCGTCAGATGATTCACTAGCAACAGCAGAAGATGAGAATCCGGAAAATGAGTTACTAGATAATTCAGAATTAGAATCTATTATGCCCCCAGCTGCAAGAGGCTCAGCATTATTGATATCATCCTTTCCACATGTGACCTCAGGAGAACCGATTCCAGACAGTGGGGATTTCTTAGAGACTGTTTCACACCTTGTACCTTCAACATCAGATTTCTCATTAAGAATTCTACGTCGATCTTTCTCTGCTGCCTTATGGTCATCAAACACATCATCATCCTGGCATGTTGTGCTGGGAGGATGACATTCTTCTTTGTGGCCTTGACGCCAATGAATAATCTGACACTTACCCGAACTACAAAAAATGATACCAAATGTGGAAATATTAAAACACACAAGATAACAAAAAAATAGAAACCTAGTGATGCAGCGTATTGCTGTCAATATAATCAAACAAATCATCACAAATGTCAAGTACGAATAGAGTCATAACATCCACAGTCCACACCCAACCATAATAATATCAATTTGAGAAAAACTTAAAAGAAACATCTTCTTTTCCAAATGCAGTGCACATGAAATTAAAATCATAACTTTTTGAAGAGTTGCCCAGGATCATAATTTTCACGAGCAACAACCATCAATATATAAAGAGAAATAACCAATTCTTATGTATGATGATTACGCACAGGAGTGGATAACAGTGGCTGACTCACTGAAGTGGTCAGCTAACAAATGAAAACCAAACATTCGGATTTTGTTTGCTTTTCTTATTGTTAATAAGCAAATACAGACTTAATATATTGGGGTTTGCAAGTGACATGAAATTCACTCCATAATCGCATCAGGATTCCACCCAACAATACATTATTACTCTATGATCCGAATCAAAGGGAAAGAGATTGGAGATCAGACAAGCAGCCCCGGCAATAAATAATGGCTACTCCTAGCAACTGAGGATCATGAGAATCTGGACGGTAAAACCCCAAAAGCGACCAAATTCTATGAAATTGAAAGAGACACTTGATTGATTTAGGAAACGTAATAATCAGGCAACAAATTACTAATTGAATTACTAGACGGCAGAATTGAAGCTACATACCAGTAGCGAACTGCTTTGCATCTGGAACACCGGGTAGTGGTGGGGGAATAACACACTGCGCATTGATTAACCTTAGGATCATAAAATGTAGCGTAGGAATACGAAGCCTCGGTCTCAGCCCGAGAGGCCTCCTCGGCGGCCAAAATCAGAAGCCTCTTGATCTCCTCCTGCCTTGCCAAGGCAAATTGCCATTTCCGATGAATTACGAACCCGATCACCGGCAGAACGAAACATACCACCAAAAGGACCAGGCTCGAAAACCCTAGATCTCTGGTGACACGCATTTATCCTCCACCCAACAAACATCCAACAAAAGCAACAAACCCTAAACTCCTAATCTCACCACCAAACATAGATGGATTCAGCGACGGCAGCGGAGGTGACGAGAAAAACTGCAAAAACAACCAGAAACCTTTCTGGTGATGAGACCGTGACGAAGACGGGGCAGACTGGGACAGCTAGATTAGCAAGACAAGCCAAATTTTTGCAGGGGAAAAAGGTTCTAAGCTGCTTGCGTTTGCCAAATCCGACGCTGCGGGAAGTGAAGCAGATACTAAAACCCAACAAGGTCCGATTCGGACAAAGGTGAACCTTGATTTGTTTGTTATCTTCTCCGGTAAGAATTTTCTTCTCGGAAGGAAACGGAACGCGGGTAAAACTTCATGAGGGTTATTAAACAGGAATTATTAAATCATTTTAACTAAAATAGGATCGTAGGAATAAGAAAGTGATTGTGTGGGGCGTGGGAAAGGAATTTCTTTTTTTTTTTCTTTTTTTCTTTTTGGCCGGTAGAAAAGGAAAGGAATTTTGTTGGGAAGCGTGGGAAAGCGTGAATTCTTCGCCCATCAAATATTCGGCCCGGACCCCCCCCCGGTGGTTTTCTTAGCCAAGACCGGACCGTGGTTCGATTCTTTGCGGGAGGTTGGAATTGGTGACTTGGAAGGTTGCCGGGCAGGGCACGTGCAAGTGGGCCCCTCTGAAGTTCGAAGTGTATGATAGATTGAACAGCGTGAGTTTCCAATTTCATTCCCCGTCTTCAAGGGAAAAAAAAGGTTAAATGTTTAGCGTTAAAAATTATAAAAGGTTGCGATTAATGGCAAGTGGCCAGATCTTGACCTTGTGTAATTAATATGATTCACCGGGTAGCCGGCCATGCAAAAAAAAAAAACAGTGGAAGATTGAAAGTTGATTAAAAATTAGTATTAACGATCACATCACACATAAATAAATAAGTAATTGAAAATTAGAAGTGGATCTGGCATTATATGTGGTAATAATTTCTTGGAAAATTGAATTGATTAACGCAGAGCAAGTACGGATCTGGCATAATATATGGTAATACTTTCTCTAGTCCTTTTTATAAGGCATTTACTTGTTTTCAAAGCGCGTTAATTATTTTTTTCACGTATACTCAAAATTAATAAAAGTATTGGATGAGAGTAATAATTAATATAGGGTTAAGGTGCAAAAATACATATATGATTTTTCCAAAAGTACACTCAACACCAAGTATTTTTTTTAGGTGCAAAATGAACTATGTGGTTACAAAAGTCAAGTAAAAATACTCATTGACCGTTCGTTTTACTTTTTTATATTTTTAAGGCTAATATAAACGATGACTCAGTGAAATTTTATTCCAACTAGCAATAAAGAACAAAAGAAAATTACAGAAAATGATATAAATATTTTGAAAATTACATTTCAGCCTTTCTCTCTCCCAATCACAATTTTACCCACCGAGCCGTCTATCTCCGCCGTTGCCACCTTTCTATAATTTTCAAAACTATCTGGACCCTTTTCTGTAATTTTCTCCAGTTCTTCACTGGCAGTTGGAATAAAATTTAGTTAAGTCAGCGTCTATGTCAGCCTTAAAAATATACAAAAGTCAAACTAATGGTTAATAGGTATTTGTGCTCAACTTTTGTAATCAATAGTCATTTTTGCACACACAAAAACACTTGGTGTTGGGTACACTTTTGAGAAAACCATATGCGTATTTTTGTACCTTAACCCATCAATATAATATTAGAGTTTAATGTAATTAGTAGGGGTAATATTGTAAGTTACTTAAATTGTATGACTACTTTATTGACTTTAACTTTTTTTATTAATTTATGAAAATTATTAGCTAGTACCTTATAATAAAGATTAAAATGAATAGTTTTTATGAAACCCAAATCGATTAGCGCATAATAAGCACCTAAATCGCGACTGAGGGAATACTATAGTGGATACATGCCACCAAAGAAAATGCTCAAAATTTGGATAAAATATTATTATAATTTTTTTTGGTAAAAAAAAAAAAAGTTTAGGTGGGGATAGACACCGGTATCTCACTAGGGTCTAGCATAAAGAGCGCTTACAGAGGTACTTACAGATCGCCCACCAATGAGGCCCTCACATCGATCCGCGGGTATCAAACCTCCTCACTTTTGGAATGAAGGTGCCTTAACCAACCGTATCAATCCTCATTGACAAATATTATTATAATTAAATCACAAACTTTGTCCTATATTGACTATCAGAATGAGTATTATGTAATTGATAAGCCAAAACAGAGCTTAACAAATGCACTTGCCTTATTCTGAATGCTACCTGTAAGTCTGTAACTGATTAGCTATCAATTATTGAACTAAATGGAAGACCCTCGATATTTTTCAAAAGGATGTTGAGTTTAAGTGTCGTGTATTGGGGCAAAAAAATCATATAATGAATGCTATCCTCTTTTTGAAGCTTGCACAGTGCTTAAATTTAAATTAATTGATACTATCAAATAACCTGTGTTTTAATTTTCTGCCCAGGACATATGATCCATATTGGGGGGAAAAAATCTTAATTGCTGGTCAACTTTATTTGTCACTCTCTTTTATTATTATTATAATTTTCAACGCATCTAGATTTTTCAAAGTCTGAAATAATCTGCTATTGATCTCAAAATATGTGTATTTTATTTCGATATGTATATAAAGATTATTGAGTCAGACATATTTCTCAACCTCGTGGTTGCGTACAGAATTGAAATTCAAAGTTTAGTTACGTTGTGGATATAAAGAAATGATATTTGGCTGGGAATGGTATGCCGGGGTATTAGTCTAACTAATTATAGTACCGTCAAAGACAGGGACGGAAATGTGGTTTCCGAACTTACAAACTTCACAATTACGTTGCAGGTCAAAAAAGAAAAAACTTCACAATTACGTGATATCAACGTTCCAACTAATTTCCAACAGGAAATAAAATGCAAAGATGTATTTATTTTTGGCGAATTTTTTCGATGAAAGTTAAATAAGTACTGTGGTGCTTGGTATTAGGAGTGGGGATAGATCATGCCCCTATTAGGTGGTTTACAGCCTAGCCTATTAAGGGTCTGGTCTGGTCTGTTTATTAAAAAGATCACATCAAGGCTTATTTAAAGGTCTAAATGTGTAAACAGGTCAGACCTATTTTGTTAAGGCCGGACTTGTTTATACCATTTGAATTTGCAAAACCTCCAAAAGTCTGTTGAATTTGTAAAAAGACTGAGAGGTACAAAAGACCTATAAGGGATATGCAAATTCGGGTGAAATTATCCTTTTGCCCTTAGTTTTAAATAAATAAATAAATAATAAAAAATCCTCCAACCCCACCGCCGCCGCCGCCCGGCAGTTGTGGTCGCCGGCCGTCCGCCACCGCTGGCGACCACCACTACCAGCGGCCGGCCGGTGGTGGAGGTTGGAGGTTTTTTTAAAAAAAAATTATTTAAAACTAAGGGCAAAAGAGTAATTTCACACGAGTTTGCATATCCCTCATATGTCCTTAATGCCTCTCAGTCATTTTACAAATTCAACAGACTTCTGGGAGTTTTACAAATTCAAATTATATTTATTTGAAATTTTCCCTTATATTTATATCATATAAATAATATAATATTTATTGTTTTTCATTCTTATATTCTAATTTCGAGTTATATTTATATAGGTTTTGATAGGTTCAAAATATACAAACCCTATTTATAGCCTTCAAGACCTGCAATATAAGACATTTTTAAAGGCCTACATTTTAAGTAAGCCTTTAAAAATATTTCAGGCTCAATCAGGCCTTATAAAGGCTCGACACTAAGCCTAAAAAAAGCTTGAATTTAGGCTCAAGCCATTTACCCCATTACAAGTTTAAACCTATTTAGTCAAAGTCTGACTTAACCTATTTTCATGCTATGACCAAGTGAATAGACAACAAATTGTCAACAATTATGAAAGGTGATAGGACAAGGTAAGTAATCATGACATGTTATTTCCTCACCAGTCTAATAATTTCCCAAGTTTTTAGTCTTTTTAGCATATCACTTTTGTTATTGGAAAAAAATAGAAAAATATTATTAAAATTGATAATAAATAAATAAATATGTTGAATTTCAATAATTTTAAAAGGATTGATTTAAAATTTTGTAATGTTACAAAATTTGAAAGCTTACCTCTAACTACTATCCCTACAAGTATAATAATTTTCTTGCTTCCTCAAGGGGTTGAGCACTTTTTATTTAAAACAAACTAAAGATAGTTATTAAATTTCTCAAATTTTACATATTTTAAAATTTCAAATCAATCTTTTTGAAATTATTCCCTCTAGTAATTTTTATATGCAAATTTCCCTCTCTTGAGGCTGCCCTTTAACATAAGCAACTTTTATCTTGTGTCTCAAAATTTAAACAACTTTTTCTTTTACTACCCTATTAAATAAATGTCTTTATATTGATTATGATCCACTCACCGTTAATTCTATTTCATTTAGTCATTTATTACACATTCTCTTTCATATATGATACTCATTCTCTCTCATATTTTTTATTTATTCTCTCTCCTTTGCTCTTTTGATAAATATTGGTACATTTAGAAGAAACATAACATTTTTTACACATTTATTATTTTTAACTAATCTTAACCACCAATTTATTTTACATAATGAAGAAAAAAGTTTCTTGTAAAAGGATTAAATGGAGTATTAAAATTCAACATACTTATTAGTAGTCTTTTACCAATTTTAATATTATTGTTCTTTCTTTTTCCCTGTGTTATTTTGATTTATTTCTCATTTAAATATATTTATTCCGGTTCTTAATATAAAACTCACTTATATTTTAATTTATCTATTAAGGTAGATCTAGTCTTAACGACATGATAGGGCACTAATTTTTTGTTACCCGTTTATCCTCACGCGCCGATAATATCAATTATGGGCCGAACTCGCTGGGATTTAAGCATGTGCTTGTTGTACTAGTTCAGTGCATGAACATTGAAGGGGAAGTTATGTTTTATGCATTAGCAACGGCATTGATACAAATGATAAGGGGTTTATATCGCTTAAATAATGTCTCAAGTTTAAGTTTTGTGAATGCAGAAAAGTCCTATTGGGAGACTCTTCTACCATAATTAGATGCGCGACACGGGTCGGATCCGGATTAGTCAGGACGAAGCTCTAGATATCAGATAAGCAAAAAAACAAAAAATGTTTTTATGCATTGTGTGACGCAAATTACCAATATAATCTCTCTGTTACAAGTTCAACGGTAGTAAATTATAGGATAAGCAGGGGATTTAGTTGCTGTCTTGTGCCGTCGTTGGTGCGTGGCTGCGTACATAAAACTCTGGCTTTTGATCTCAATGAAAAAGACACATGACGTCAATACTCATCAGTTAAACTTAAACAAATAATTCCTTGTACTACAACTGAACATGGAATCAAATCAAACCCACATGCGTGGGTGTATAAATTTTTTTGTTGTTGTTCATCCTGTATCGAGAGCTTCGTCCTGACTAATCTGGATCCGACCCACGTCGCGCACCTGTTTATAGTGGGAGAGTCTCCTAACGAGGCTTTTCTGTATTCACAAAGCTCGAAATCGAGACCTTACTTAATCGACATAAATCACTTACCACATTTGTATAATTTTCTTAGTGCATAATTATATAAACGAGTTCTGGGCTTCACTATTAAGAGTAATGGCCTTCAAATTAATGAGTGAGGGTTGACTAAAGAATGACCAGCTAAGAGCTAGGGACAGTATTTCAATATTGGACGGCGGAAAAAAACGTAATGTGATGGGCCATAGGTTGGGATATAGAGTCAAGATCTAACAAAATAAAAAAAGAAAGAGACGTGGCTTGCAGGAAATAATGTTTAACTAATTTAGCCTGTGAATAGTACTATATTAATTAGTTTTTGCCACATGTATTTAACTAATCTTAGATCATGATGCTAATTGTTGTTTTATATTATAATTTAACAAGTATGATTTTTTAATTATTGAAATCCACGCAATGTTATATGGATGTTAGCAGGGTGGGTGGTTTGCGTATATTTCTGATTTAATCGATCTCTTGTAAGGACCGGAACAACCGAACAATAAGTCCAAAAAAGCCACTGCACGTGACGCCGGAAAATCTCAAAGCGACTGAGAGCCACCTAATAACATAACATTGCTGACTTGCTACATGCCGTGAATGCTAGAATCAGTCAGTCATAGTGAAACCAAAAATCAAAAACTATGTCGGTATATCAATAAAAAATGAAGAATAAATATTGAATTGAATCATGAGAACGGAACGATATGCATAAGTGGTGAAGTGGGTAGATGGGACTTGTGGTGTCGCAGAGAGCTTGAACAGGGAATTAAAGGCGGCCGGTGAGGTTGATCGGTGGGTAGGCTTTTAGGTTAGTGGTGAAGAAAATGGGTTACCCAACGCCACTGTAATTAAATTTTTCTCAATATTGAATAAGATGTGGAGCTCGCTCTAGGGAGAAAGAGTGAGAGGGTATTCATTTTTGGGTCCATGTATAAACTGGAAAGCGGCGTGCGCGCGCATATATATACATACATATATATATATATATATATATAGTCCACTATAAAGAATATTATTTTGAATAATAGTGCCATTTGATTCACGATCTAGGTTCAACGAACCTATAAAGAAAAAGTTCGATCCCCATTTTCACGAAAGAAAAAAATGCTTCGTTGCTGCTTTCTGAGCAAAGGCCACACGCTTAATATTGTTTTCGTGTTCAGCTTAATTGACTTTGTATTTTTTTTTTTTGTTGGTAAACAAGTCATCATTCGATACTGTGAACCCATTCGAATTCAAACCAGATCAGGTTTCAATTGGAGTAAAATTAACCTAAGATAGTATCAAAAAAAAAATTAACCTAAGATTTGAATTTAAACTTTTTGGAGTAAAAACTTTACACATATACTCCTTCTGGTCCTAATTATAAGACTTAGTTGACTTTTTTGAAGAGATTAAATAAGCTAATTAAATTACTTTTGAGTATTTTTATTTTTTTCTTCAAACTTAATTAGTTTAACTAATAAACTAATATATAATTTAAGGATACACAACATATGAAATGATTAAATAACTTATTTAGCTTCCTTAATTTCTCAAAAAAAAGTCAACTAGGTGTTATAATTAGGACCAGAGGTAGTATAAGACAACGTTGACTTTTATGGAAAAGTTAAGGAAGCTAATCAAACTACGTTAGAGTATTTTTATTTTTTTCTCAAAACTAATATATAATCTAAGGATATACAACATATGATATGATTAAGTAACTTATTTAGCTTTCTTAATTTCTCTAAAGAAAGTCAACTCTATCTTATAATTAGGATTGGAGGTAATAGTATTTCTTTTCCCTCCCAACAATGTTTAAATTAAAAAATATGGCTTGAATAGTGGACGATTTTTCTTTCACTCAACCCAATCACATGGGTCATCATCATGATCATGATTAGTGTAAAGGAGAGCAATGAGTCCAAAAACAGTACTCCTATAGCTATTTGCAAAAAGACCCTCTTTCAAGATTTGCTGTCACGGGTCGGGTGGTAATCTGCAAGTAGACCTTCAGTGGTGGGGCAAGGCCCAATGAATTGGAGGTCTATTAAGAGGCTAGTTGGGCCCAAGTTTTATCTTCTGGATAAAGACAGATAATAATCAAAGGAAGTACCCGTAATTCTATTTAGAGAAGTGCCCATATTTATGAGCTGTTTGGTATGAGGAATTTGAGAGGAGAAAATTTTGTTATGACTTTGATTTTAAAAAAATCGAGAAGTATGGTTGAAAGTTTTTGATTGATTTGTTTTTACTCTTCTATTTTAAGTTTTATCTTTATTAAAATTCTATAACCATATTTCTCCAATTTTTTAAAATATATATTTTTCTTTCCCCTCCCTCCCCCTCCAGCCAAACAGACACTTAGTGTTCAACACTACCTCAAACAAAATTACTTCCAATAAAAAGATAATTATGTATAAGGGAGAAAAATGAAACACCCGTTAATAGATTTTTTTCGTCAAGGACATATTCCTCTTTTCTTATATGAACGTTTTCAACGATTAATTTTCCTGGTGTGCGAGCAATATTTATTGGGAAAATCACAACCATATCCTAAACAAGAGAAATAAACACATTTAGATCCCTTAAAATCACCAAATTACACTGAAGTCTCTCCAGTAACATTAGTGACATTAATTCTAGGGTTAAGGAGCAATTTTACACATGAGCTTTTCCCCCAGGAGCGCCCAGCACCACGTGCTTTTTTCTGGAGCAAAAGTACACACGTGGTTACGTTTTAGGAGCGCCCAGCACCACGGCAGTTAGTTGACCGTTAGTCAGCCGTTAGCTTGGATGGAACGGCGACGAGGCGTGACGTGGCGCTTATTTGGGTGACACGCCGACATGGACGTTGGCGTGGATCTTGGCGTGGACGCCGATGGTAGGAAAAAAATAAAATTACCATTTTGCCCCTTAGTTTTAAATGAAAATTACCTTTTTGCCCTTGGTTTTAAATGAAAATTACCCTTTTGCCCTTAGTTTTAAATAATAATAAAAACTAAAAATACCCTTCCACCACCGGCCCCCACCACCGCCGGCCGACCACCACCGCCGGCTGCCGGCGCGACCACCACCGGCGGCGGCGGCGGCAGTGGTCGGCCGCCGTGGTGGGGTGGCGTGGTGGGGCCCACCAAGGAGGGCGCTCCCAAAACGTAACCACGTGTGTACTTTTGCTCCAAAAAAAAGCACGTGGTGCTGGGCGCTCCTGGGGGAAAAGCTCATGTGTAAAATTGCTCCTTAACCCTTAATTCTAACTGCATTGCCCACCTTGCATTAAATTCGAATGTGTTGTTGTTGAAACGTCAAGACACTACTGATCTCCGCCGTGAATTGCAGTACGTTTTGCTCTACCTTTTGATTTGGGGTGAGGTTGGAAATCTTCATTTCACTCCTGAATGTATTTGCTACATGTTTCATTTCATGGCAAAGGAACTTAATTGTGTTCTAGATAAGCACCCAGACCCTATTACAGGTCGTCTGTTTTTGCCTTCAATATCCGGTGATTTTGCATTTTTGAAGTCAATAGTGATGCATATATACAATACGATTAAGGATGAGGTTCACAGTAATAGAAATGGAAAGGCTCCACATTCGGCTTGGAGGACACTTCCGTTGCAATTTATTTATTTATTTATTTTTGCGACGGATTACAAAATCTGTCGCAAAATCATTATATTTGCGATGGACAATGAGGTCTGTCGCAAAACGGGGTAGAATGTATCCTTCCGGTTGCCTCTACCTTCTGGTCATGACCGCCACCATTTTGCAGGTTAGTTTAATATTTTTTTTTAAACTATTTGGAAGTATGTGTATATACTTGATCAAAAAAAGTATGTGTATATAGATTTGCAGGTTAGTATGTGTATATATTAGTAGAAGATTATATATTATATGAATTTAGATCTTTTTTTTTTTAGTTTCTTCTTTGTCTGAATGTATATTGGTAGAAGATTATAAATTACATGAATTTATATGTTTTTTTGTTTTAGTTTTTCTTTTGTCTGAATCTATATTGTAGGAATATTATAAATTACATGAATTTATATGTTTTTTTTTAAAGTTTCTCCTTTATTTGAATCCATATTGGTAGAAGATTATAAATTACATGAATTTATATGTTTTTTTGTTTTAGTTTCTCCTTTGTCTGAATCTATATTGGTAGAAGATTATAATTTTTCCTAATAGCTTCCTCTGATAGCCTAGTGTTACACTTTTCTTTTTTGTGGAGAAAATCAGACCAATTAATAAAAAAATTTAAAACTCTTAACATATTCATAATCTACCTTTTAATTTAGCATAAATTTTTTAAAAGCAAATAATTGTTAAGAAATCTTGCCAATTTAAATCTACCTTGGAAATTTATTTTATACATAAAAAATATAAACACATAATTATATGTATTTTAAAATATATAAAATGTCAAAAATAACAGTTAGAGGAGCCATTGAAAATTTCGTCTAATTTTTTTTTATAACCCCTATTGTCATCAATATGCATGTAGTTGTTGTACAAGGCATAATAATAGTACTTTTGATTAAATGTACATAGTACAAATTAACTGTGTAGTTAATTGATTAATTCACTATAATAATAGTACTTTTGATTAGCTAAGTGTACAAAGGTGAAAAAAAAGCAAAATTAATTAATTCAAATGTTTATTTTAATTGATAATTTTGTTATTACAACAGTATCATTTGAGATGATTAATTTGAACTTGAGCATATTGTTAAGACTTACTAAGAGTTGACTTTTACTGCCAATTTTCTATCTACACTATATATTTAGATCCACAATTTTGTTTAAGAGACATTGCATTTAAGCCCTAATGCCCCCTCCATATGCATGTCCCCATCTCCTGGTGTACTATCCTCATTCTCTGGTTGCTTGCTGAGATATGTTATTGCATGTGTTTGTTTTCCATTCTCTTGATTAAGTTCCAAATGGTTGGTATACGTGGTCAGTTGTATTGACCACTTATATTTGTCGCATGTTGAGATGTTAATTAGGTTACTAACTGAACTAGCTAGGAAGTATGGAAGGCGATTGTGATAGGAGTTGGATGTACAATCGTCTAACTGAGAAAAATCGACTAACTCAAGCATTCTTGGAGAGTTTGGAAGAGTTCATTCAATTTTCTTTAGAACAAGCAACTAATTCAAGTACCTGGATCAGTTGTTCGTGTGTCAAATGTAGGTGTTTAAAATTTCAAGATCAGAGCACGGTCAGAATCCATTTGTGTAAAAAGGGATTCATGCAAGATTATGAATGTTGGAAATATCATGGTGAAGTCTGACAGACACCGAGTGGTTATTATGGGGATAATAGTCATCGAGACAATCTTAATCAATACGAGCAGATGGTTATGGATGTCGCGGGACCGTCGATCGGCCAATATTTAGATCCCGTTACTTATGCTGAATCATCATACATGGGAAAGGAGACCGGCGCACATACGCAACCATCATACATGGGAGAGGATTAAGCCGCTAGGTTCTATAAAATGCTTCAAGATGCACAACGTCCGTTATGGGAAGGTTGCGAACACATCTAAGATAGTGAACATTCATCTCTATCGGCCACCCTAGCAACACTAAGCTTGAAGACTGATCATTATGTGAGTGAGAGGAATTACAACGAAATGATGCAGATCATGAGCAATGTTGTTCCCAAAGACAATAATTTGCTGAAGGATTTTTAATTAAAAAAAAAAGGTGAAAGAGCTTGGGCTTAAATGTGAAAAAATTCATTACTGCCCCAGAGGATGCATGTTGTATTACAAGGATGATGCTGAGTTGACAAATTGTAAATTCTGTGAACACGACAGATACAAAGTTGTAAGGAATGGAAGAAAAACGACCTGTCAAGCATTAAGAAAGATGTGGTACTTTCCTCTCGTGCCCAGACTGTGAAGGTTGTATTCATCAGAACAAACAGCTGCTAACATGAGATGGCATCGGGAGCATCGCAAGGATGAAAAATTTGTGACGCATCCATCCGATGCCGAAGCTTGACTTAAATTTGACGAGGCGAATCCTTTGTTTGCAGCGGATCCCCGTAATGTCCGTCTTGGTCTATGTTCGGATGGGTTCGCTCCTTTCAAAAATACGGGCATAAATTATTCTTGTTAGCCTGTGATTGTGACTCCGTACAGCCTCCCACCTTCGATGTGCATGAGAAGAGAGTTTTTGTTCCTTAACGCGTTAATCCCTGGGCCATCCAACCCAAAAAAGAAGATAGATGTGTACCTCAAGCCGTTGATTGACGAGTTGAAGATGTTGTGGAGTGAAGGGGTTCTTACGTACGATGTATCGTTAAGCCAAAATTTCACAATGCAGACTGCCTTAATGTGGACGATAAATTATTTCCCTGCATATGGGATGTTGAGTGGCTGGAAAACGTCGGGAAAGCTTGCATGCCCGGTATGTCTTGAACAGAACGTGGGGTTTAGCTTGGAATATAGTCGCAAGGTCTGTTGGTTTGACAGGCACCGGCGATTCCTGCCCCGCGAACATTCGTTTAGGAGAAATAGGAAAGATTTCAGGCGGAATGTGGTCGAACAGGCAGATGAACCTCGCTGTTTAAGTGGCGAAGAAATATGGGAGAGGGTGAAGCGCCTTCAAAGCGTTAAAGAGGGGGCTGCTTCCAGCAAACCTGAGGGATATGGCGATGATCATCATTGGAACAAACGCAGCATCTTCTAGGAACTACCATATTGGAAAGATCAATTGTTAAGACACAACCTCGATGTCATACATATTGAGAAGAATGTGTTTTGCAACATTCTGTACACCGTGACGGACACCAAGGGCAAGACGAAGGACACAGTCAACGCAAGAAAAGACATAGAAGTGATTTGCAGAAGGCCTGATTTCCATTTGGTGCAGAATGCCACCGGACGGATTTCCATATGATAGTATGGTTGTAGACACTGAAGCTAAGAGCCAATAAGCCAAGGCAGAGTCCAGTGAATCAACCTCATCGAACTCAGGATTGGAAATTTCACGGTCGTCATCTCCACGGATCTTTTCTGGTGGAAACGCCACTGTACCATCTAGCAGTGAGTGTACTTTGTGTTGTTTGACCATGAAGTATACTTGTTGCTTCCATAGCAAGAAATTTGTGTCATCTAGCTTGATTGTGATCTTTTTTTTGGAGAAGCCACGATTCAATGGAATCGCTTGAGGTGGTGCAATGAGCCAATGACAGAACCGCTAGATCCAGGCATGGTGGACATTTGAGCTACAATAATCAATCTGAACAGGAGATCACCGTGCTACAGCGTCATTGATAATTCTAGTTACCGGGATCGAAGCCGACGGAGGTCGTCAAGGCTGTGATACCATAATAGAAACCAGAAGAATAGAACAGAAAAGGATGAAGAATGAATTAGTTTTGGATCGATATATTGAATTGAGATATGCCTATGACTATATAGGCAGGTTTACACATAAGCAAGGGAGCCCGTTTCTAGTGTACACGTGTATTGTTCTGGTCTAACTTCCTAACTTAGTCAAAACAGAAACGAAACTGATCTTAAACAGATGCCAGCTCATCACAGCTATATTAACAAATATTGTGCAGTAGCTATATTACAATGTTCTAGTATATTCTAATAGATAACACTCTAACCTATTCCAAAACAAAAAGTTACCACGTTTCCCTAACTAAGAACCAACATTTCAACCCATTTACATCAGTTGCATTGAAGTAGAACTGAGGATTAAATCATGCTAATAAAAAGCCTAATTAGCAATCAGAAGTAAATTAAAGCATAATCCTCAACTTACATAACTGTACATTCCATCAATAAAGCCCGGTATTGATTACATAAATTTCGCAATTTTATAACTACCCTCCATATTCCCGAGTATTTCGTCATCACATATTACCCTCCACTTCAAACTTGTATAAAAAATTATAAGGGCAACCCAATATTGATGTTTCATCACTCCGATTGGATAACATTTTAACATTTCCAGTCAAGAACTAGAAACAATACTTCACCAGAACAATCGTTTTTCTTTGTTTTAATTTTTACAAAATTAAGAGAAATTCTAATAAGGACAAGTCTGCAATAACCAGGGGTTTAAGCACGTAAATCATTCCAATTATGCCAGACAAAGTTTCGGATTCGGCTTCTCTACAATAACTTCAAGATATTTTTTTAAGATTCTAAAATAAATTTTAAGATCATGAAGTAATTTTTTAGTATCGTTTAGTATCCTAAAATATATTTTTATTACCTATCCTGAAATATACACACACACACATTTTAAAAAGGTAGTAACTTCAATTTTTTACGTCAAAACAGTGCCATTTTATAAGTTATAACAAAGAAGGGCAGCGAACGTTAAAGGTATTGGAGAGAAGCTGATGAGCACTATTTATGCCTTGTTTTCCCTGTATTATATGACTGTATTGTATGGTAAATATAAGCTTAACTGCATTTAATCTGAGCAAAAAGGCATTAATTCATTATATATAGGGAACTTAAGGATGAATCTTACAAATCAAGATATATTGCACATGCATCCTAAACATATGCTAAGAAAATATCAAGTTTTGAGATTTTGTGTGAAAGGCACACAGCATGGCCAATACAATGCTATAGCATCAGGACAACCTCATCAAAGCGCAATACAACGCATCCCTGAGGCTATAGCAGAGTAAGTGAAGCAATGCTATGCGACATTTGTTCTGATCTTTTGTCAAGATTGTTTCAGAAAATATAGTGTAGGTCGTTAATTAAGTAACGGTTAGATTACTGACGTATTGGAATAGAAGATGCGGAGAATAGAAACTAAGATTTTAAGAATCCTATAGGATGAGCAAAATCAATCTACCTTGATATGTTGTGTTTTGTTTTATTATATTGAAACAATTAATTCAATTAAAGATTCTTAAAATGAATTCGCTTAAGTTAAGGCACAACAACCCAGAGAGCCAATGTTGAAGATATATATATCCAGTGATGGATTGTCTAGCAAACATTGAATTTGAAAATAAAAGTCGAGGCAATGTGTTTGGACAAGCATATCTTTGAACAAAGGGAAGTTTTTCCTCCATAATTTGGAGTTTTAACTCATAGAAGAGTGAATTTCCGCTTCCTCTCAATTTCTCAGAAATTTGGGACATACTAAATTAGAGCAACTTGCCTCCCATTCTATTTTTTATTTGGTCCTGACTAAATATGCATTAGAAGCTTGAGATTCTGTTAGGTTTGTGACTTATTAACTAGTTTATTAAGTGAAGCAGTGATAACTCTCCTTATTTTGTATGTTTAATGTACATTTTGAAGATATTTGGAGAGTTATCTAAACAATTTTAAGAGATTTAAATAAGATTACATTATTATAAGATCAAATCAAATTGGTATATTATTTAGGGATTTCATTGTAAATATCATAGTTTTCAAATTTAAATAGAAATACTTTAGTTTAAATAAAATAAAAGAAAAAAAATATGGTTTTAGTTTATTATTAATAGTATATTATTATTATTATATATACAGCACCGTTTTTGAGTGTGGCAATTGATTTTTTTTTCTTGCTCAGAGGGTGGCAATTGATTAGAAGAAATAGAGGTGCAGCGTTTTTGGGGGCCCACGGATTGAAGAATTGAATACCTAAATCAAAAAAAAAAAGGGAAACAGAGGGTGTGTCGGCTGGACTGAAAAAAACGAAAACAGAGAATTGAAGAGAGGGAGACGCACAGTGAGCAGAAAAGATAGAGACACAGCGCCGTTGGAGGATCTCGCTGGCAGCACGAGGCGGGACGCACAGTGAGCGTCATTCTGGACTGAACTTGAGGACGAGAAACAGAGGAGCGGCGGCGGTTTTGGGGAACCATTCATCATCTTCAACCTTGAGCCCGACGCAGAAGCTGTTGTTGATTCTTTGTTCTTATTCTTGGTTTTGTATCTCATTTGACTCTGATTTTAGTTTCTTAGTTTTTTTCCAGTAAGTATGCTATTGAACTCTGAATTTTTTAGTGCTGTTCTGGATCTGATTAAAGCCATGTGTGGCTAGTTTGGGAATGGGGTAAAAAGAGATAGGGCAGAGAGAACGAGACGCAGGGAAATTGGGGAAAGAGATAGGGCAGAGAACGAAGAGAACGAAAATGGGGGGAAAAAAAGGGAAAAGGGGCTTGGGAGACGAAGGGAAATTGGGGAAAGAGATAGGGCAGAGAACGAAAATGGAAAAAAAAAAAAAGGGAAAAGGGGCTTGGAGACTCGAGCCTGCAACCTATTGAGGGAAAGACTAAAGTGTTAACCATCTTTACTACCTACACATATTGTCATTAATTTCTTGTAAATTATATATATTTTGTGTGTGCATGTGCCCACATTGTCACCAACGTAGGTCCGCCCCTGGAGTCAAGGACCATTCTTATACGGTCAGACTCGAAAGAAGAGTGAGAGAAGTTACAAGGCACGAGAGCTCCAAGAGAACCCCAGCATCATTCCTTGCAATGAGACGGAGATAAGAAGACATGGAGTTGTGACGTGACAAGACTTCTTCCACGCCGTCAGAACCTTCATCAAACTTTCTGATTTTCTTTATTTAATTCTAGTTAATCTTTTGATCATGGGCTATTATGTTGTACTCTGTTTAATGATTCCCTCATCAGTCATGAACTAAACTTCCTGAGGCTGAGTGAGGATGATTTCATAAGTTTAGAATGAACCCAGTTGCTAGTTCTTAATTCAATGCATTCAGTTTGCTTATCAGTAATTTAATTTTTTGTCGATTAGCGAGAGCTAAGGGCTAGATCAGTGGCCTCGGCTTCCTGAGAGGGAGTTGGGGCTAGACATCTAAGAAACAATGATTGCTAGGCAGACTGGTGCAAGGCTTGACATATTATTGTAGGCTTCAGGAATAGGTCTACCGCTCATAACCATAACACCTTGAATTGTAATGATAGCCTAATTAGAAAATCACCATAGACATATGGGAGAAGTAAGTTAGGATTGTACGTATCAGACGCAAGAGCTTCGATAGATTAGAGTGGTGGGTTAACTGAATAACATTGTAAAAGGTGTTTATGTTGTAGCATTGCGAGAGCTGTGCAATATAAATGTTATAGCAATGCATATAGGCAACTGGGGGATTGATATGCTTAGGAATGACTCTGAGCTCAGCCTATCTTTTAACTGATATCTTCTACGACTACGATCATTTGTCTATTTTCTTTTTTATTAGTATAACTATAGAAACTCTCAAACCAATCAGACTTTATTTTCTTTTTAAACACAACTAATTCTGTAATTCGGCGTCATCATTCGGTATCTCAGTCTCTGTGGGACGATACTCTACTTTCTTTTTATTACTTGTTCGATTGATTCACTTGCCATCAAGGAAACCTACCAACAGAAGCCACGTCCCAAAATTTCGAGGTGCGAAGCAAGACGTACGTACTGCGAGAAGCTCGGGATGGGACGGATCAGTGACCAAAGCTTCATTGATTTAATAGCAGAGAGTGAATCCCTTTATTCCTGCAATTGAAGCTCTAGTTGAGTCTCCACATGTCTCTCCTCTTCGCTAGCCGTTGTTATCCCCACCAAAAAACTTTCTTCCTGGGACAAGAGTGATTTTTGAAGTTATCATGTTCATTTTCCTTTTTTATTTTTTTGGATAAGAGAGTAATTTCACATTCTCAATTAATCTTTTTGTTTAGAAATTTTCTAGGAGACATTTTTTATAATATTTTATAATCCCTAAGACCTCAACGTGATTTTCCGTTATTTATTTATTTATTACTTTTTTTTTTATAAGAAAAAGTTTTGGAGGGTTCGACATCAGTCCCCCATCAAGGCCAGGGCACGGCCCCGGGCTCTATGAGTACTTATTGGGGACTTACGAGATCGCCTACCAAAGGAGTCCCAGCGATGGCAGAGGGGATCCAACCCACGACCCAAGGGCCTAGTCCTGTCCTGAATCCCTCACCATCTATGTCAACTCACATTGGCTTTCCGTTATTTATTTGATTTTGTTATGGAATAAAATACTAGGCCCATCCAAGGTGTGGCCCATCAGGAGACATCTAATACATTTGGGCTTGAAGGCACCAAAGGCCCAGCAAGTCCAAACCCTAACCCTAAGGTAGCCTCTATATATAGTTGGTTAACCTAAAGAGGTACGGATCATCTTCTACGCTCTCTCTCAATTGCATATACTGCACACAGAGCACACACACCACCCCCTTGGCCAAACGCCTCTCGTATAATCGAACTACGTGGACTTTGATCCCTCTTCAGGGTACGTAGGCCCTAGGAATCGCTCCTAGGTCAAGTCCCTGTGCTTTGTGATCTCCGATCCTCTCGGGTATCTCATCCATGGATACTTGGGGGAGAGCTATTTGATCCTATATCCACATCCTAGCCCACCTAGGGTTAGGGTTTATGTTCTATGACAGAACATTGGCGCCGTCCGTGGGGACTCGGTAAATTTCTGATTCCCATGACCAAAGAAGGTTAATGATTCAAATTCCCAGCTGCTAGATGAACAATCTGAAATCTGCTGGAGAAACTTTTTACGAAGAAGGGGTTGTGAAGAGAAAAAAAAAAAATCTGCAGGAAAAATCAAAACCCGCGAGAAGCAATCAAAAAATACAACACATTGTGGTGAAGATCTGTACAGAAACCTAAGTCAAAATTCCTCAAAAAATTAGGAATGGCAGGAAGTGATTGCGTGGGAATTGAAATTCCTCAAAAAGAAACCTAAGCCCAAATTCCTCAAAAAAGAAAGGGATGGCAGGGAGTGATTCCCACCCCAAAATTCTTCTCCAATATCCGTCTATTCCTTTGCATCGTCCCACCACGAAAGCGCCTACCCACGCAGTCTTCGACGATTCACGGTCTCTTCCGGCGTCAGCAAACCGCCCATCCTCTCCACTCATGTCTCCGCCCTAGATGCCAAGCGACAATGGTGGCAGGAAAAAGGGCTATGCTTTCGAGGTTTACAATTTGGAATCTGAGATTGCAATTTGAAGTGCCTTGATGGAGATCCGGAATAGCAATTCGAAGTTGTCACGTTGAAATCATGAGAAGCCGAGGTGCAGGGACGGGATACGATGCCGAGATGCCGAGAAAGCCGGATGTGTCAAACAATTCGAAATAATGAGAGGCCGAGATTTTTCATTCCTATCGTCCGGGATGCCTCGAAACTCAATTCCGGTTTGAATTACTAACTCCATCCGAGTTGATATGTGAACCGAGGTCCCGAGACGCCGACGTACCTCCGCAATACCGAGATGGAATTCAATGCCGGGTTCCTCTTCGGAGGTGTCGAGATGGGAGTTGCCGGGGTCCGATATGGTTGAAAGTCGTGACACTGTGATGCCAATATGTGTATTTCGGAGCAACGGTTTCTCGATTCTATAAGTCGAAGAAGGGGTGTTTTGTTTCCACAAGCACTACTGTGTTGATCGCAATAAGGATAAAGAGGCGTGCTCGGTGCTTCTCATCATGTTACACCTCATCAATATATGCCTCGATTCGCAAATGGTTATCTTGTCAAGATTGGGAGGCCATCACGTGTATTTCCAAGATCCCACCAGTTGCATGTCAAGATACGGACAGTGCTGGCCGAAAGTCAAGTTCGTTTGGTGTAAAGGACAAACTCTGATGGTTATGAGATTGTTCAAAACAATATTGACCACCACTGTGCTCCTAGTCGGATATTACAATACCGAGACCGTATGTGAGCCGAGATCCGAGATATAATGCCTGGATAGATGCATGCCGACGAACAGATATTGAAGAAGACCAAGCATATATAGCAGATTGTAAAAGCTTCTCATCCAGGAAGCGGACGTTGAGTATGCCGAGATCCCTCGCTATACTCAAACCACCATGAAAGTATTTGAACCAAGATAGTAGAACTTGGAGTGCCGAGACGTGATTCAGAATTAGAAGCAGAGCGGTAAGTATGAGGAACTCGGCTGGAACTGAAATGAAATCACTAGCACTGCATGCTTTTAAAGAGGGAAACCAGAAGCTGCCAAGCCACATCCACGTGCCAGTATGCTGCCAAGCCAATGGTTCGTAAATCTGGACACGTCACTGAAGATCGCCGTTGCAGGTTACTGATTCTGGCGCCGCGCGTCAGGCTGCATTGGTAATATTATAGATCATTCGTGTCATCAGCCAGGCAAGCTTGTAAGCTATTTCTGCAAATTTGGAAGCTTCCATATGAGGTAATTTCATAAATTCTCTATACGTATATATATATATATATATATATATATATATATATATATATATATATATATATATATATATATATATATATATCAAATGATCTGGAGATAGGGACACACTGCCAAGATGATTGTCCCGGGCGAGAAGGCGGTGGGTTTGCGGAATAAAAATATTGCAATTAATCATTTCTCCTCAAAGCTATCACAAGTTACTCATACTTCGAATACGTCTGATTTTGGTAAGTCCGGAGAAGGAATTAGTAAATCTGCAATGAATCTTTCCACAAGAGTCTTCCAAAGCCTCTTTCTCTGGGAAGCCGTTTACTCAATAAATTACCTACATGAAGGAGAGCCAAAAGGCTGACTAAGATCTGCTCTTTCTCGTACATCTCTCTCTGGGAAGTGGAAGATGGTAGAGACTGAAAATGGGTCAAACATCATTATCATTGAAATGTCAAGGCATCATGGATTTAATGCCAATGACAGGCACAATAGCGGATGCATACTCAATTATTATTGTCTCTCAAATTCAAGAAAATAAATGTTTCCTTGGGGCCGCTGCAAGAAAGGCTCCAAGGCAATATGAGGGAGTCATAATCATTTTGGGTGTATCTACTATAATTGGAACACTCTAGCAGGCCTGTGATACTTCATTCTTTGGCAACAATTGGATGCAGATATTAATTGTGGCCCTGGTATGACCTTTTGTCTCTTCTTGGCGGTCAAAGACCGAGTATGAAGAGTTTATGGCCATTAAAGTGGTCAAGTGTTGTCTACTGTATTGGAGGGTTGCCCTTGAAGGCTTGCTTTTTTCGAAACCTAACCAGAGGGGGCAATTCAATGAAATTCATGGTGGTTTTGACAACTAGTGGACTAGAAACTCATCTGAGTTTTTGGTTTTGGTATTTACTAAGGGAAACTCTGGCTGCCTCTCTTGGTGGCGTCTCTGTCAACAGGAAAGCAACGTCATTGCCATGTCAACAGGAAAGCAACGTCATTGCCATGTGTAATTACTGAATTGATGGATCCATTAGTTGAAGGAATTATTAAACACTCTCAAGCCATGTGGAAAATCACCACCTGAAAATAAGTGTTATTTTTTGTCAAAGCCCTTATGTGAGGAAATGCAGTTGAAACGTGCGTATCAGCTTGTGAAAATGCAACATGATAGAATCATGGCCTTTGCGTGGTGATTTTAATTCATGCAGCAAGTTGGTGGAGTTGCGAAGTATTGTCTTCGAAGTTGCAGAAGATACAGATTTCTCTTGCTTCTAAGCTGAAATATATCTTTGACCAATGCAACAAATGAAGATAAATTATTTTACCGATTGCTATAGGCAAGATGACGTTTCCTCATCTTGCCGAAATAGAACTTGAAAGTCTTCCAAATCTCCTTGGGATTTTCTTGAAAAATTATCATGTGAGTTGGGAATGTCTTAAGAAGCTAACATGGAGAAATTGTCCCAGATTGAGCACAAATTCATCTCCCAACAATTCAAACTTTGCTTTGGAGAATCAACAATTTCTTCCAAATACGGGCTCCGTGTAAGGACGACAAGGTTGCAAGTTTATTTTAAAATCCGCGCTCCTTAATAGGTCCCGTTTTAACTAAATCTAGTTGAAATCCGGCCTGTGTAAATTATCGAAGACGGACCCCGATTTAACCGAATCTGGTTGAAATCCAAGCCCCGTGTAACGACGGCTACAACCGCCAAGTTTATAAACATGTATGAATTCTGAGTAAAGAAACTCGTTTTCGAAAATCATGTCCAGTCTAAACATGTAGGAATTTGAGGTACATAAACCCATTTCCGAAAATCATGTCAAAGCTAAACATGTAGGAATCTGAGGTACATAAACCCGTTTCCGAAAATCATGTCGAAGGAAGTAAACATGTAGAATTCAGGGTAATGAAACCCGTCTTCGAAAATCATGTCCAAGTTAAACATGTAGGAATCCGAGGTGCATAAACCCGATCCGAAAATCATGTACAAATAAAACATGTAGGAATCCGAGGTACATAAACCCGGTTCGAAAATCATGTACAAGCTAAACATGTATGAATTGTGGTAATGAAACTCGTCTTCGAATATCATGTCAAGTATGTTTTATGCAATTAAATCCACGCTCCTTAATTGGATCCCGGATAGATTGTGGAGTCTGTCCTTACGAAAGGGATGAAGGCGGACCCCGGCTTAACTGAATCTGGTTAAAATCCGGATTCCGTAGAAATAACGGTTAAAACGTGATCCCTCGAGACATGGTAAAACCAGATCTAATGGTTAAAACGTGCACCCTTTGGGACACGGTAAAACCGAGATAAGTTCTCGTTTAAAAGTTTTGCAGAAACAAAGACAGAGAAGGCGGACCCGGCTATAACTAATCTGGTTAAAATCGTGGATCCGCATTGAGGCGGCAAATCTATTTTGGATTTCCGTTATTGGAATCATTTTGGCAACAACAATGCCGCTAAGTCTATTTGATTGAATTTGGGTAAACAAACCAGAAATCATAGACCGAAATCTCTGAGTTAAAGTAAATAACATCCGAATCTCGGTGTTAGAATTTATGACCCGAAATCTCGGAGTTAGAGTAAATAACATCCGGAATCTCTGTTAGAATAAATAACATCCGGAATCTCGGTGTTAAAGTTTATAGCCCGAAATCTCGGAGTTCAAGTATCTAAACCTAATCTCTGTTAGAATAAATAACATCCGAATCTCGGTGTTAAAGTTTATAGCCCGAAATCTCGTAGTTCAAGTATCTAAACCGGAATCTCGGTGTTAGAATAAATAACATCCGAATCTCTGTTAAAGTTTATAGCCCGAAATCTCGAGTTCAAGTATCTAAACCTAATCTCTGTTAGAATAAATAACCCTAATCTCTGAGTTAAAGTATCTAAACCGGAATCTCGGTGTTAGAATAAATAACCCGGAATCTCGGTGTTAAAGTATCTAAACCGAATCTCGGTAATAGAATGTATAACCCGAATCTCGAGGTTAAAGTTTATAAACCCGAAATCTCGCTTAAAATAAATAAACCCGGAATCTCTAGTCAACACGCACGGAATCCCAACAATCGCGAGCACCTCGTCCGGATTTGGAAAGCAACACATCCTGCCAGCTCAAAGACCTGAACTACCAGGCTGGGGGGGCAACAGAGGTGACAACGATTTGTTAAGTGGAAAAGCGTGTTATCAAAAACCGCCATTAATGCAAACCAGAAAGTTTAATGCAAGCTCGGACAAATATCCGAAATGAGCACGTTGAACGGTTTGCACAAACAGTAAGTATTTTCCATTTATTGTGATTTGCTTACATGTTATTAAATGCATCTCTCTCAATTGCATATACTGCACACAGAGCACACACACCACCCCCTTGGCCAAACGCCTCTCGTATAATCGAACTACGTGGACTTTGATCCCTCTTCAGGGTACGTAGGCCCTAGGAATCGCTCCTAGGTCAAGTCCTGGTGCTTTGTGATCTCCGATCCTCTCGGGTATCTCATCCATGGATACTTGGGGGAGAGCTATTTGATCCTATATCCACATCCTAGCCCACCGAGGGTTAGGGTTTATGTTCTATGACAGAACAGATTTCAAACCTTCCGAGTTATTATTGAGTCGGGTTGCTGTATTTGAGTGAGTTCAGAATTGAGTCCGCACCGTAAATTGAAAAACCTGGCACGAAACAAATTAGTAGTAATATTTGTTGTCACAAAAACAAAAATTAATAGTTGAAGCGACCTTTACTCAATGATCAGCTTGAAAAGAAAAGAATCTGGATGAATGGAAGAGTATTGTGGACTCGTGAATGTGTGGGGGCGAAGTATGAAAGAATTGAAATGCATGGAAAAGGAGACACCCATTTACCCTCGGGCTTTTAAACTATGCGCGCGGCTGGCGTCCTGAACAAGGAAGCCTTGGAAATAGGCCAGAAAAAAGACAAAGTATTATGGACAAGTGAGAGAAAGTACAAACATTATGGACCTAAGGGGGCTCGGGTTTCAGCAGAAAGTACAGAGGATTCTTCAGGAATTGGCTTAATTCGGCAACTTGCATGTCCGTTAAAATATAAAATGAGAGAAATAGTATTGACTTGCTTAACGCTGCTGCTTGATTTGCAATGTAGATCTATGTGCTGCGTAATTGGGTGCAGATAATGAGGAAGCAGCAATACAGACAAAGGTTTAAAAATGTTAAGGAAAGAAGAGAGAGTCCATTCGAAGGCCCGTGACCGACCAAGGCTCGTGCAATACCTACGTGACGACAAACAAAGTAAGTGGGGTCCATTTTTTATTTATCTTCTCCCTCTTCACGAGACGCCTTTCATTTCTAACTTTTCTCCCATCGCAATCATCATCCATTCATTCACTCCTCCTCACAGCTTAACACTGCTTCAATAGGACTATAGGAGCCAAAATGATATTGTAAGCTTATTTGGTGGCCACTTGCTGATCCAGTTTTTAGAGATCTCCATAATATCACTGCGTGTCATTAAAATAAGTCTTCTTATTTTCGTCCAAACAATGCATGTCAATGAGTAACTTTGCAAGCTCTAGCCCTACGTCCACCATGTACTTTTGTCCTGAGATAATTGTTCCACGTAGATGCCAGCTCATCTAATCGGACATTCCTCTTTTATATTCTCTCTGATCCTAATTATAAGACCTAGTTGATTTTTTTGGAGAGATTAAATAAACTAATTAAATTAGCTTAGAGTATTTTTTTTCAAACTAAATAGTTTGATTAATAAACTAATATATAATCTATAAAAAGATAATATATAAAATGATTAAGTAATTTATTTAGCTTCTTTAATCTCTTAAAAAAAAAGTCAACTAGGTTTTATAATTAGGACGGTGGTATATAATTTTAAGGTTAATTGAGACTCTCCGATCACACACCATTCAGCCATGCAATTCAAATCTCACCACCATCCCACCGCCACTCCGACTAAACTGCATTATTTAAGATGAGTTATAATTGTTCGCAATACATACTAATTAATTTGCTTCCCACAACCTGTACTTTTTGTCCTGGGTTCATTGCTCCAATCCCAATGCATTTTGCTATCAACCTCCGCTTTAATAATTTCAAGGTTAGTTAAGTAACTTCATCTCGTCCAACTAATATCGCCTGCTATTATATATACACGGCATTCAGCCATGCAAAGCTCATAACCACCCCCGGCTACTCCTCGCAGCTCGCTCCTCAGTGAGTTAAGACTCACTCCAAATTCCGACTAAAACCATGGGTGTCACTGTCAAGTTCATCACTACCTTAAGCCTTCTCTGTGCAATTTATGTATCTTCCTCCGCTGCTGCCTTTGACCCGTGTGCTTCGAAGACCGACCACTCCGGCCTCACCGTCATACCCATTTATGGCAAGTGCTCCCCCTTCAACCCGCCCAAAACAGAGTCTTGGGTCACCACCATCATGAACATGGCCGCCAAGGATCCGGACCGACTCAAGTACTTGTCCACCCTCGTTGCCCAAAAGTCCGTCTCCTCTATCCCCATTGCTTCCGGTCAGAACTTCAACATCGGCAACTACGTGGTCCGGGTCAAACTCGGATCTCCGGGACAGCTCATGTTCATGGTCCTTGACACTAGCAACGATGAGGCCTGGGTCCCCTGCACCGGATGCACCGGCTGCTCCTCCACCATGTTCTCTCCCAACGCTTCAACCAGTTACGGCTTGTTTGGTTGCTCCGATCCCCAGTGCAGCCCGGTCCGTGGCCTCTCCTGCGTCCAAACCGGATCCTCCTTGTGCTCCTTCAACCAATCCTACGCGGGCTCATCGTTCGCGGCCACGCTCATGCGTGATTCGCTCACGCTAGCCAACAATGTAGTGCCGAATTTTGCCTTCGGCTGCATCAACGCCATCGCCGGTGGGTCAATTCCTGCCCAAGGTTTATTGGGCTTGGGCCGTGGGCCTTTGTCTCTGCTTTCCCAAACCGGATATCTCTACTCGGGCGTGTTCTCCTACTGCCTTCCCAGCTTCAAGTCTTACTACTTCTCCGGGTCACTCAAACTGGGACCCGTGGGTCAACCTAAGAGCATTCGGACCACCCCACTTCTGCAAAACCCCCACCGGCCATCTCTGTACTATGTGAACCTTACGGGGGTGAGCGTAGGACGGGTTAAGGTCCCTGTGCCAAGTGAGCTTCTGGAGTTCAACCAGTACACAGGATCCGGAACCATAATAGATTCGGGTACAGTGGTAACCCGGTTCGTTGAGCCGGCATACAATGCGATCAGAGACGAGTTCAGGAAGCGAGTGACGGGTCCGTTTTCGAGCTTGGGGGCCTTTGACACGTGCTTCGTTAAGACGTACGAGACAATGGCTCCGGCAATTACGTTACATTTCACAGGTTTGGATTTGACTCTGCCCATGGAGAACAGTCTGATACATAGCAGTTCAGGTTCACTGGCTTGCTTGGCTATGGCGGCGGCACCCAACAACGTTAACTCCGTCTTGAACGTGATTGCCAACTACCAGCAGCAGAACGTTAGGATTTTGTTCGATACGGTGAACAACAAGGTTGGCATAGCTCGTGAGCTGTGTAACTAGTCTTTTATTATTTGCTTTGAATCTGTCCTTGTTTTTTTTAATGGCAAAACTACCCTTTTCTATTAGTGAATAAGCGCTGACTTTGAAAGATTCTTTGGCTATTTGAGATAGCATGAAAAAAAACATACGAAATCCAGAATTTTTCACATATTTACCTCCTATCTTATAAATTGTGTCAAAAAAGTAATTTTTATCGTCAATCCAAACAAACACTTCATGTAATATATTTGTTTATGATGATCGATACCACAGAAGTGGAAGCGATTACTGTAGTGATAGATCAAATTTAATATCAATGACGTCGGACTAGAAAAGTAAAACATCTCTGTTTATGATGATTGTTACCACAAGGCCACTAGCTTCCTCTGTTTATGAAGTGGCGCTAAAAAAAATCTAAAGATTTGAATTTTTAAATATTATGATAAAATGTTTCTTGTACTACTATGATAAAATTTTTAACGAGTGTACAGGAAGAGGGAATTGTTGAAGCGTGCCCAAGGTAACTCAACAACATCTGATAGACAAAAATGATTAGAGGTAGATTATAGAAGCTGCAAAATAGATTGGTCGTAACTATATATATACCTTCCCTTGCTTAATTAAGAGATACAGTACTCTTGCGTTTGTCCCAAAAAAACCACATAAATAAAAAGCTGCTTCTTCTGTTACATAGTTTTCACTTTTCATACATAAATCACCCCTCAAAGTCCTCTCCTTACTCAGTCATCGTCCCCAGGACTACATCAACATTACACGTACGTACATAACCAGTTTCCCAGAAAAACAAACAAACATACATACAATTATATCCCCACTGAATTACACACAGAAAAATGAGGGGAAAATAAAAAAGAAATTAGAATTTCCCAACACACAAGTCACAAGCTGAAACCCAAAAATAAATAAATAAATAAATATAAAAAATGGAGTACCTCCTTCCTTGCTTGATCGAAAGTTGATAGCCATTTGCTCTCAGAACATAAAAACAACTCTTTTATCTACGCATCCTCTCTCTCTCTCTTTCTCATCATCAGTGTCTATCCCCACCACTGGTGCACTGCAACACCTTCGTCTCTCAACTTGCCGTACAATGCCAAACACTCCCAGTAAGCCCTTCGACTTTTCCTCTCATCTTTCTTCCCTAACTGTGGCTTGCACTCCAAGAATAGCTCATCCACTAATCCTATCGTCTTGCTCCTCATCATCTCTTCAACGACCTCTGCTTCTGCTTTCATCACTACGTACTCTTCTTCCCTCACATTCCTCTTCAACCAATCTGCCATCCCCATTTGGGGCTCTTCTTTCCCCGACGACTCCTCTGTTATGGTCTCTATTTTGTACATCTCGAAATCCTTGTTCCTTGTCGGGTAATTCGTCGAAAACCAGTCGCTTTTGCTTCCTCCATCTTTCTCCGGCGACCCCACGTCGATGAACACCCGGCGTGGGTAGCTCTCCAGGGAGTCTCCCATCAAATCCGGTAGGTACCTCGTGCGTTTCAAATACTGGTTTGATTTCTTTGATGCTGATCGTGGAGGCTCCAAGAGAACATCTTCGAGTTTCTGCAACGCAGCTTTTTTGGCCTCTGATGAAGCATGCTCTGACAGCAATTTTCTCTGTTTTTGGGGCTTTGTTTCTGCGACGCTGGTTTTCCACATAGCCACTGCAATCAAGTCGAGCCGCCTCATGTATGCGATTTTGTAATTGGGAGGTTTGTAGATTGCGGCTGAGGGATTGTCATTCAGAAGAACGGTGACAACCCCACCGGTTTTTAGAGTCCGGTCGATGAATCTCGAAGCTTCCTGAAAATTAAAGGTGAAGATGAAATCGACGGTCCCGTCAAGAACAGAGCTCTGTTTCCCCAAATCATCGAGAGCAATGAGGTCGACGTTGTAATCGGCGAGACTCTGAGTGCCAATGAGGTTTTCCTCGACGGCATTGTTGATGAGGAAAACCGATTTCTGAGATTCTCTCTTCATGAGACCTTCATTAATCAAGTCACGGAAGAACACAGAGATAAGCTGATCGAGGTTGACGGAATCCGAAGCCGACACGACGGATTGCTCGGAATGAGTCATGGACGAAGAAGAGTGCTCATCATTAATGAATGAATTGATGTGTGTGAAAGAAATTACAAGTAAGACAAATATCAGGAAACGATACAGGGCCTTCATCACGATTTCGTAGTTAGTCAGTGTAATGATCAAATAACAAGGTTTTGATCGGGAAGTCAAGGTAGAAGCGAGGTCGAAGAGGGCCATTTTAGAGGGCCAAGCCATGAATAATAAATTTGAGAAATGAAACAAGTTAACTGTTAACAAAAGAAATTGAGCGCGGTGGTGGGTAAGAGAAACAGAATCAAGAAACAAGAGAGAAAGAGAAAAGAGACAGAGAGGAATTGTATTAGCGAGTGCAAAATCGAGAGGCGGTGTGATTTCCACCCACAAGGGCCACACGAGTAGATTGCAAAGTAGACCAAAGGGACATGAGCTCTCTCAACCTCTGAGCCTCCATATCTGGAAAAAATGAGATCCCAGATCGATGAAGATGGCCTCTGGCTACCGTCGGATCTTCATGACGATGACGACAACTCGTGATCAGTGGATGAAACCAACGGTCATCGATCATAAATGCATGGAGAGAGGGAAGAGAGAGCTCAGAGTGAGCAAACTATTTGACTGTGTGTTTTTAAGAGGGACGAGGGGAAAAAATGGTGGGACATGCGATGGATTCGGAGTGTGGGGATTTTATATACAGGGGAGAGTAGGCGATGGCACCACCAAGTTTAGATTTTTGTGTTGGATTCAAGAGAAAAATGGTTGGTGACACGATATTTAAGTTAGACCATCCATTTAAGGTTAAAGCATTTTGTCCGATCCCTATGTTCTCGCATGTTTTGTGGCACATGCATGTTTATGAGCTGGCCTTTGCCGCCAAATAGGGGACTAGGGAGAGAAATTTCATGTTTTTACATTGCTCTATTTCCCCTCCTTCTAAATACTTGACTAATTTTGGACTTTTGTCTACCCATCAGGCCTTTGCATGATCTTATGCGTATATCAAGATTAGTTTTTACAATTTATAAGATAACTATGTGAAAGAAGTTTTGCTTCAACTTAAAAAAAAATAGCTTCTGAAACCACAGTTTTATAATTTCTCAAACATGTAAAAAATTGTGCCCATGAAGAATTGTGGTTAAGTAATGTACTATTTGTCTTTATATACCCAAAAAAATAAAATTGTTCGTCGTACAACGTAAATAAAAATTTGGGAAAATTGAACCTAGGTCCCAAGTAAAAAAAATACAACAAAAATGTCATTTGAAATCTCAAAATTGTTGCGACAATATTTACCATATGTGAAAAGACACAAATGTCACCATGGAGACTCATGAAATGATCAACATAGACATATGAACTTGTCAAAACAAGCCCATACACTTGTCAACACATGCACAATGACCTGTCAAAACAGGCTCATGGACTTGTCA
The DNA here is from genome assembly GCA_025563575.1 of Acacia pycnantha. NCBI lineage: Eukaryota > Viridiplantae > Streptophyta > Magnoliopsida > Fabales > Fabaceae > Acacia > Acacia pycnantha. Next base: position 1,834,893 of record JAMWYP010000075.1, on the reverse strand, counting down.
ACAACATACAAAGACCAATAAAAACAGGTTCATGAACTTGTCAACACATACACGCACAAGGACTTGTTAACACACACATAAGGACTTGTTAAAATATGCACATGGGCTTGTCAAAACAGGCTTTTTGACTTATCAACACAAGTACATTGGGGCATTTGTACCTTTTCACATATGGAAAATATTATAAAAAAGTCTTACGGGACTTCACCGAGATTTTGAGGGACTATTTTATCGTATTTTCCCTTGCTCGGGGACTATGTGTAATTTTTCCTAAAAATTACACTAAGTACCACTTAAAATATTTAATTCCAAAAAAATTTCACACAAATGACTTTAATTTCGTGTCCAAATGACCATAATGCGGATGATCAAAAAAAGAAAAGAAAGTTATAAGCTCTCATAAGCCTCCTAGGGTCTATAATTTTAATAGACACCATGAGCTTATCTAATTTGAATTGTTCAAATTAGATTTGAAGGGTCATTTTTTTCAATCGAGATTATCTATTCAATAAAATAATTTTTTTTTTTAAATAAAAAATTAAATCTGTTGGGTTTAGATTAAATGAGATGAGGGCGCCTATACAAAGGATGGGCACGGTACGGTAAATGGTGCCCCCCAAACAAAGCTTCTACGAGCGTAATTTCTCGTTCCTCTGAAAGACTATCCCAATTATGGGCCTCGGGCCTTCCTCAGAGGAAAATAAGTGGACCCTGGGCCTCATTACTGTTTTGTAGGCCGAGTTGGGCCTCATAATCATTGAAGAATTATACATTATAAAATTCCGTTTAACACAAATTTTTTCATTAAAAAAAAAGAAAAAAGAAAAATCAATTCGATGAGGGAGTTGTACTGGACTACTGGTAAGCATTAGTGAGCGTGTGGACTCAGCAGAAGATGGAATGTGGATGAGAGCTTCTTAACTGCGTTCCATGACGGCTCCTCAATTTGGTGCTTACTTTTTCAACTCCCCTTGTCATCCCCAAGCATTAATTGATTCTCATTTCTGCTTTCATTTGACTCTTTCTTCCCATTTTGATTCTCAATTTATTTTTGGATACTCGATTCAATAATTTTGTTCTGGCCACACAAATTATAATCTCATATTTTACTACTTTCAAAATTAAATCTATATTTCTATACTTACTGGTTGGCTGTAACCCATCTTTATTCCTTAAACATTGTGTCATTTCATTAAAGAAAAAACGTTATCGTCAATAAAAGTTTCGTGTTAAATAAAAATAACACTGGGATCAAGAAAGAAGACAAATTGCAATAGCTTGTGATTTGCTAGATATTAGTAAATAAGTCTCCAGCTGTAAGGAAGTTAGTTACTGATGTGTTGACAGCTGGATCACCCTCACACACGTGTTTAGCATTCTGTTAGTTTGTTATGTAATGTAGAACTGAATTAGCATCAATTGCACACTACTACTCCGTCTATAGGTATTGTACTTGTTCTGGTGTAGAACACAGATGTCCAGCCGCTTGTATGGGCTGGTGATTTGATATAGGATCAAGTGTCTCGATCTGGGTACCAATGTGATAGTACACGTTTTTATACATGTCGTCCGAGGTGTTACCCATTTTCTGACGTCTGCGTCGGGCTAGGATTTGTTGAGTCCATTTCCCCGGGGTACGTAGTAATGGTTCGAGGGTCGATGAGCCGGGGTGTCCCTCAATCTCTAATGCGATGTCGTGCTGGCGTCTTGTGGTTTGCAGGCGGTTGGCCGTGGCCGACATCCGAGGAAAGTGCCGTGGTTTGGACCGCCGAGCTACAAGCGTGAGATGGTGCGAATCAAGACACGGCACTCAATCGACCGAGGCGGGACATCGGCACCAAGGCTCGTCATTGAAGCTCGGGCCGTTGTTACTTCCTCGGTGTGACTCTTGGGAAACCTCCTACGATGCCGCCATGATTGCCTATGACACTGTCATCCAGAGATTGGGGAGGTGCTTTGATCCTCGTGTCCGCCGCCCGAATTTTGTGCGCATTTAATGCTCTAGTGGTACGTTACACGTCTTCTCAGCCTTTTGGGGTGAAAAGTCGTGGTTACCCTCGTCGGTTGGGTTTCTTTTGATTTGAATTTCCCTCCTTCTTTCCTCTCGATATAACTTGCTGGCATTTCTCTTTTTGCCCACTTTCTCAATTCGCTCATTCTCCCCCACACACGGGAATTTTTCTGCGCAAAGTCAGAATTGTGTTCTTAACTTCCAGTGTCTCAGAATACTCTGAAGAATCAAAGCTCCTTTCTCGTTCGGAATTGTTCATCTTCCTTTGCTGTGTCGATTTTACGCAAGGTTCGCGTATTCAGGTATTTTATCCTTTTATATTGTTCTAGCATTTTAATTCTCCCTCTTCCCATTTTCTTTCTTTGGTGTGCCCCGTGTTCAGGTTTTCTGGGCGGAGTGTTTATGAGTAGAGCTATCGAACCCATAGGTTTTGTCCTTTTGAGTGTCTGTTCTTAGTTGTTTCCCCCTCCTTCTTACCCTTATGTTGGTTGTATAGGTTTGAGCTCTTGATGGATAGGGAAAACATTCTTCGTCTTCTCATCGCCCTTTAGATTCTAACGTCGATGAAGTGCTTCGTGAGCGTTATCCCTTTTTAGTTATTGGGCGCTAGGGACCTCCTTATCAGAGGAGGAGAAACGGTCTTTAGCCCTCCGTGGTCGGTCGGGTGCGCGAGAGCTGGGAGGCCCACCTGTGGTTCTGGACCCAGTCAATCGAACCTGGCCTTATTAGGCCAGATTTTCATAGTTCATCGATATCGAGCCTCTTTTAGCCGAGCCGATAAGCGCCTACCAAACGCATCGTCCGTCCGAGTCGGGGTCGTTACCGGTGGCTATCACGGTCCCTGTTGGGATTGTGTTGCCGAGAGCTCTTCCCTTATTGCGAGTGGGCAAGACCGTATGGCGAAGTCATCCTGGGCTCGTGTCGGCATAATTCGTTAGGCGAGCTCGTGCCGGACTTCAAGGGTCTTCCTTTCTCGGATTTGTCGTCATCGGGTATTCTCGCCTAGTTCGACTTTAGCTTTATTTCATTTTGTTGTAGGTAAATGGAGTCTACGTCTTCCCTCGTCTTTTAGCTTCCGAAACGGAGGCGGACTCCGATAGTCCTTCACCGGCCTGCGTTCCAAGTATCCACTGGGTGACTAGCGAAATGCTAACCATACGTTCGCCGATGACCAAGACGGATATGGATAAAGTGGGATCTCCGGGGTCATCGGGATGTCGTCTTTCCCCTCCCAGGAGGATGAGCCGATCTGTGCCTTTCGGGAACCGGGCTCTCCTAATTTCTTTCTTTTCTATCGGGACTATATGACCCGGCTCGGTATTCGCTTTCCGTTTACGGGTTCCAAATGTCCGTCCTACACTACCTTCATCGGCTCCTTCTCGCCTTCACCCGAACGGGTGGGCTTATCGCGGCGTTCGCCTATCTATGCGGGACAATGGAACCCGCTATTCCGTGTACCGCCGCCTTATTCCTTCATTTTTCTCCCCTTTCACCCCTCGGTCGGGTAGGGAACCGCCTCTCCCGAAAGGGCTAACTTCTCTTCGCCGAGGCGGACCCGGAAACTCATGAATGCTTTCTCAGACTCCTTTAAGCATTTCAAGAACTCTTTCTTCAAAGTTGTCGCAATCCCTGGGGAAGTGCCCTGGTTTCTGAAAACCGCTGAGGGTCCGGGCGTTGAATGGCGCTTCCCCCTTTATTGGTCCTCTGAGCACCATCACTTCTCCTCTTCCACCTATCAATTTTCGTTAAAAGACCTCTCTGAAGACGAGAGAGAGTATGCCGCTCGGCTGGTGTCTTATGTTGCGAACATGGTGTCAAAGGGCGGCCTTCTATATTAAGAAGGCCGGTGAGTCATCCGGCTCGGCCTCCGGTATGGCTTTATTTGTGTGAATTCGTTTTTACGCTTGCCTTTTGTTATCTTACTAGCATCGACTTTAGATTTATGCTTCGTAACAGTCAAGTTGCTATGAATCTGAACCCCGATTATCTGGAGTATACCTTGCCGGCTGCTGGGAAGCCGAGAGAGAAAGCTCCCAGGAAACGTCCAGCTGCCGAGCCTTCTAGGAAGCGAGCTCCCGCCGCTTCTATGGTTCCAAGGCCTTCAAGCGTCGAAAAGGGCCAAGGTCGGGATTCGACCGCTACGCTTCGATTGCTCGAAGTGTTACCTTCTTCGCTCCGTCATTGATAACCGAGGCGGAGGTAGTGCCTTCTTCAACGCCGGTCTCTCTGCTGCCGGAACATCTCCACGTTCCGACCCATCTCTCCATCCTTGGAAAAGGCGAAACAGGTTCTCGTCTCTGATTCTGTTTCTCCTTTGCGTCCATCGGCTACCGTACCTCGACCAAGTGGCTTCAAGCGGAGTCAAGCCTGGAGTGAGGACGTTTCTGAGGGGATCGGCATGGCCTTCTTTCCCCCACGTCGGCTTTTGTCTCCTCAACCTCTTTCAGACGAGGACCTTCGCGAGCTCAGAATATGTCAGGTCATCTTGGCGGGGCTCTTGGATTATCTCGGGCTGGCCGCATCTCCATGGTTATTATGCTCGAGCTTCTGCGGAGTCCAGAACTACGAAGGAAAATTTAGAGTCGGTGAGCAAAAGGTGAAACAGTGGCGGAAGAGAAAGAGAAGGTTGAGGTGAAAGGAGGAGCTGAAGACGGAACTTAAAAGTTCCCAAGCTGCTGCGGACAAAGCCGGGAGGATCTTGTCGACCCACCGGCGCGACGCGAGCCCATGCCGACCTCGAGGAGACCCGGGATTGCACAGGCGGAGGTTAATCATAAATTGGCCGATGCCAACTCTCGTCTGGTTGAAGCCGAAGCTCATCGGCGGGCGAAGTCCTCCCACGCTATGTCTATGGATGCGGTCAAACGGCTTACTCGACAACGTAGCGAGTTATGTACGCGGTTGCAGCAAGTCCGAGGCAACACTGGCGGAGGAGAAGACCGCCCATGAGAAGGCGGTGGCGGCGGTAAGGAAAACCGCGTCGGATTGTTTCGAGATGGCCCTAGCCCAGTTGAGTACTTAAACCCGGGGTAAACTGAACGTGGCTGGGTATGGATGTCGATCTCGCTTCCAAGATGGTGTTCTTATTCCTCCGCCTTTATCTCCTGAAGATAGGTCGGCTTCAGATGCCGAAGTGAGCGGCGGTGAGCAAGGCGCAGGAGAGGCTGCATCGGGCCGGACCTAATGGCGACGAGGCCGCTGCGGGCGAGGGGGCCCCTTAGATTTTGTTGTCTTTTTCTTTTTGCTTTCTTTGTTTTCGGCTTTTGATGCCGATTGTATATTGTACCTCCGAACTTTCAACTTTATGAATGAACATTCAATTAAGTAGCTCGTTACGTACTTTTACCTTCATGCGTATAGTTCACATGGGATAGTTTTTAGGCCAGGGCCGGGTCTTTTAAGAATTAGAGTCCGCTTAGTACTCTTACGGTGTCGAAACCGGTGCATGAGTAGGGGTGTCTATATATACCGCGCTACGAGGTTCGGAGTCGAATTCGGGAGTTTTAACCGGGTAAGGGTGAATGGTCACATGCTCATCCGTGGTCGTCGTTGGGACACACTTTGACCATGTGGACACGATCGTGGTCCGTTATGACCATTCACCTTCTTACTTAGGTGTGAATTTCGATGCATCAAAATATTCATAGGGTGTATAGACCTCGGTGTGCTGCTGCTTATTTAACGAATCATTTTGACCTCTTAAAATTGAACATTTGGTCAACAAACCATTTATTTATTCAAGAGATGATTAGCTTTATAAAGGCGACAATGAAAGGAAAGTTTGCGAAGGAAATGGTGAAACCAAAATAAGCTTGAAATAATAAATCAAAAACTTAACTCGGACAGTGGGTGTCCGTTGAGGCATCCTGGCTGTGACTGGGCCCTAACTATAGTAGGCCCTTAACTTGTCGCCATTCCATGTCCTCTTGACGGATTTTCTTGTCAGTGTTTCGAGAACATACGCTCCTTTTTCCAACTTCTCCTTGACTCGGTACGGTCCTTCCCAATTTGCGGCGAGCTTGCCGTCCTGGGCGTTCTTGTTACCGATGTCGGCCCTTCTTAGGACCAGGTCGCCCCGTCGAATGCCACAGGTTTGACCTTTCTATTGTGTTTTGCCGCCATCAGTTGCTTGGCTGCTATGTCTCGGCAATGGGCCGTGGTTCGAACTTCATCTACCAGCTCCATCTCGGTTGCCAAGGCTCTTGAATTCGACGGTTCTCCTTCCTCCAGGGTTCTGAGCCTTCTCCAAGATGGCTGACCAACCCGACCGGGATCATGGCTTCGCATCCATATGTCATGCGGAAAGGCGTCTCTTGGGTAGCTGATTGGATAGTTGTGCGAACTCCCATAAGACGTTATAAAGTATTCGACCCAACACGTGCCGGCCTCTTGCATCTTTTCCGAAGTCCATCGAGGATTACCTTGTTTGCCGCTTCGGCTGTCCAGTTTGATTGTGGGTGTTCGAACGATGCAAAATGATGTGTGATGCCGAGGTCCACCATCATATCACGGAAGTTCTGTCCAGTGAGCCGAGTGCCATTGTGCAGTCATTTATCTCGGCGGGATTAGAAACGGAGAAAATGCTCTGTTGGATGAAGCGCCGGACCCTCGCCGATGTGATGGTGGCGGCGGTTCGGCCTCGATCCACTTGGTAAAGTAGTCCACCGCCACGATTGATCGTCTATCATTGTGTATACCGCGGCTTCCCGTATCAGTTTTTGGGCATTTGCGGTTCCAAGAGGAATAATTCCCCTTTCAATGTAGTCCTCGAGTGGCTTCCTCCAATCGGTGGCATCGGATATGACCATTACGCAGGTCGGCTCTTCCACCTTTTGTTGTATGACGGTTCTGTGGTTGGTCGTCCCTTTAGTGCTAGCCAGTTTGGAGAGTATGTGTGCTCGGACATTTTCCCTCTTGGTATATGGGTAACCTTTACTTCTTCGAACTCAGCTTGGATATTCTTGACTTTGCTAAGATATTTAGCCATTAGAGGCCCTTTGCTTTGATATGTCCCATCTATCACGGGGCGGCGAGTTGTGAGTCGGTGAAGCCAGAGACTCTTTGTCGTAGAGCTCCTTGACCTGATGGAGTCCGGCCAGGAGCGCCTCATATTCGGCCTGATTGTTTGACGTTGGGAAATCTAGTTGTAGGGAGTGTTCGATGGTCACTCCTTCGGGGCTCTCTATGATTATTCGAGCTCAGCTTCCTTTAGAGTGGGACGAACAGTCGACATATACTTTCCAGAGGTCGTTGTTGCCGGGGGTCTTCGTTAATTGGAGTTAGTTCTCCGAGGAAATCCGCGAGAGCTTGTGACTTAATAGCATGTCTTGCTTCGTATGTGATGTCGAATTCGGATAACTCAATAGCCCAGCTGATCATTCGGCTGCCCAGTCAAACATGGAGTACTGTCGAATGGGTTGGTGGTTCGAACCGTTATCTTGTGAGCTTGGAAGTACGGGCGCAGTCTGCGTGCGTCATTATTATGGCGAAAGCCAATTTCTCCGACTTCGATATCTTAGCTCAGAGCTTTGTAAAGCTTTCTTGACGAAGTATATTGGTTCTTGGCCATTCTTTCCTTCTCGAACCGGGACCAGAGCTCACCGCTTCTTTCCCAGCGATAAGTAGAGGAAGAGGGTTTCGCCAGGCTGTGGTTTCGATAAGACTGGCGGAGTGGCCAAACATTGCTTAATCTTTGAGAATGCGGCGTCACACTCCAGGGTCCAATTTCCTGTCGTGTCCTTTTTAAGTAATTTGAAGAAAGGCAAGGCGCTTTGCGATTTGGGCGAAATCGGTTAACGCGGCCAAACGGCTGTCAACCGCTGTACCTCCTTCTTGTTCTGGGGGCTGCATGTCTAATACGGCCTTACACTTATCGGGGTTCGCCTCGATTCCTCGTACTGGTAAGCAAGAAACCGAGGAATTTTCTGCAGTACTCCGAACGCGCATTTTGCGGGATTCAACGAATCTGATGCGCCCTTAACTTGCTAAATGTTTGCTCAAGATCTCGGATGTGGTCATTGGGATCACATGATTTGACAATCATGTCGTCGATATAGACCTCGATGTTATGGCCTATCTGGTTCTCGAAAACCTTATTCATCATCCTCTGCGGTAGGTTGCCCGGCATTTTCAAGCGAACGGCATGACGTTGTAGCAGTAATTTCCTTTCTCCGTTATGAAGGAAGTCGCTTCTTGGTCGTCGGGGTGCATGGCGATCTGGTTGTAACCCGAATACGCGTCCATGAGCAGCCAGTTGATAGCCGGATGAGTTATCTACGGTGATCAATGTTCGGCATTGGATAGGCGTCTTTAGGGCATGCTTTGTTCGGTCGGTATAGTCGGTGCATACTCTCCATTTGCCATTTGGCTTTGAAACCATCACCACGTTGGAAAGCCACGTGGTATATTGTATCTCCCTCGACGAAACCGGCCTCCAATAGTTCGTCCACGTGTTGGTTCAACGCTACTGCCTATCGGGGCCCTTCTTCTTTTCTTACGGGGCTCTGGGGTGTTGACCCGTAGTAAGGCCAATTTATGACAGCAGAAATTGGGGTCTATGCCTCGTCACGTCGGCCGCGCTCCATGCAAAAACGTCTCGATTGTTGGCCAAACACTCCTCTATCCTCAATCGCAGTCGAGGGTCAAGGCCACGCCTACTTTCGTACTATGGTTTGGATTGATTCCAAGTACGAAATCTTCTACCTCACCTTCGGTTACGCCGAGGTGTCCCCTTTTCTTCTCGTAGGTCTAATTCGATCATATTGATCGGTTCTTGGATCTTTTTGTGCTCTGGATCCGTTGTTCGGATCGGCTTTACGTTGATTGTCTCGTTGTAACACTGCTGGACTCTTTCTGATCACCCTTGACGGTAACGACTTGGTTGCTATTGCCTATCATTTTTATTTTCTGATGCTTAGTAGACACCAGCATGTCCCAATTGTGGATTGTTGGTCTTCCTAGGATGATGTTGTAAGGGGATGGGAAATCAGCCACAATAAATCTTACTCGCTCGGATTTGAAACCTTCCTTCGTTCCAAGGGTGAGTCGGAGGTCTATATATCCCTTTGGAGGATAATTCGCCATTAAATCCTACAAGAGTGGTTTGGCATGGCTTGAGTCCTCCGGTCGAGATTCATTCTCTTGAAGGCATCCCATATTATGATGTCTGTAGAGCTCCCGAGTCTATAAATATCCGCTTGACTCGGCGGTTGACCAGGGTTCCGGTGATTACGAGGCCGTCTTGATGGCGGGAGTACGTCGGCCAAGTCCTCTTTTGTGAACATGAGTGAGGTCGTTCAACTTTGTCGGTCATGTGTGATTCTTCTTTAAACTTTGGTGGTCTCTTATTGAAAGAACTTCCCTTAGATATTTTCTCCGTTGGCTCGGCGTATCTCCTCCTCCTCCGAAAGCTCCGCTAATAACGTTGCAATCGAACTCCGTGTCGGGAAATCCATTGTCTTCGGATGCCGGCTTCTTCTTGCCCTCTCTTCTATTCTCGGGGTCCGGACTGTTTGATCGGTCATTACCTTTCGCTTTTCTTTTGTGCGTCCTGTGTTTTTATTACGTATTGACGCAATTTTCCTTCTCGAACGAATTTCTCGATGGCTTCGCGAAGTTCATAGCATTGATCCGTGGTATGCCCTTTACAATCGTGAAAAGAACGATCGGGAGCGGTCCGTGTTGGACCGTTTCCTGAGGGGATGGGGTTTTTCGACCTTCCTCATCTCGGTCGACGCTACTTCCCTCCAAAGCTGGGACCGGGGAACATTGAGGGGGGTATAATAGTCAAATTTATTCTTCAAGTCTGCCCTTGGTTTATATTACTTATTATCACTTCCTTTCCGCGGCGGTCTTGCTTGCGGCCGTCGGATGGATTTTATCCCTTGGCGGGGTGTTCTTGTCCGGGTCCCTTCGCGCATTCGCTTGGCGCATTTGTTCCACCTCAAGATATTTCTTCGACCTTGTCATGAAGTCCTTCAAGCTCTTAGCCGGCTCTTTGAAAAATGATTCAGCGAGTCGGCTCGAAGCTGTCCGAGCCATCGGCCGGGAGGTGGGCGTGCGCTTCCTCCTTTAATTTACGGACTTGCGGGCCGCATGATTAAAGCGATCCAAATAGCTTTGGAGTAATTCGCCGGGCCGTTGCACGATTTTGGATAAGGTATATTGAGACTTGGTGTTTCTTACTAGTTGCGAATTGTAACTCGAAAACCTTTGCCAAGTCATCAAATTTAGTTATCGACCACGGAGGCAGGGTTAGTAACCACTTTAGGGCTGGCCCCTTTAGTGTTGTGGCGAAAACCCTACTTATGATTGGTTCTCCGAGGCCTCAGCACATCATGATCATCGAAAGTCGTCCACATGAGTTGTGGGATCCTGCGAACAGTCGTATTTACTAAACTCGGCGAGGTTCGGCTTTCACGGGAGGCCGTGCTCTAAGGATTTTGGGTGAAAAGGGGCTGTCTGCTTTAGCCTCGGCATATCTTCCTTGACGAGAATCGTGTGGGGGATGTCGGGTCGACCCTTCACTCCGGGAGGACTTCCCCCTTTGTGATTCTTTGGTAGAGGAGGCCGCCCTTTTGGTATTGTCTATTGTCTTCTGCCGACGGGAACTATGACCTTCCTGGTCGGGTTCCCACGTTTTATCATCCTGATCATAGCTGGTGCTTTTAGGTTCCCTTCTCCGGTTCCGCTCGTCAATTCGATGAAATTGTAGAGTATAACGTTTGTCCATATTCTCGATGCGTTTCATCATGGCGAGGCTGTCCGTTATGGAGTGTAAGGAAGTCCGGATTCGGACCAGGGTCTCTCGACTTACTCTGGATTGGACCTCTGTGGCTTACGGCGATGTCCCCGCTGGCTGCCGATGAACCGTCTCGGACTCGTTCCCCTTTTCGGGTTGATCTTGATTTGGGCCATGAGGTTCCTCGAGGCGCTCTTACGGTTGTGATAGCCGGTCTTCATTGTCCCGCTCATTGCCACCGATAGGGTTGGTTGACTGCTCGGTGTCTTTGTGGGCTGCCGGGGTGGTTGACGTTGCTCTCGGTTGCTCGAACCATCTCCGGCTGCTTCGGCTTGTACTGCGGGTGTTAACCCTCGTTGGTCAAGGAATCGAAATTTATCGTTCCCACGGTCGGCGCCACTGTTCGGTGTAGAACACGGATGTCCGGCCGCTTGTATGGGTGGTGATTTGATATAGGATCAAGTGTCTCGATCACGGGTACCAATGTGATAGTACACAGACGAGAGAGGATCACCGAACACAACCGGGCGCTTGGCCGAAGGAGTGGGGTGTGTGCTCGGTGTGACGATGTAGATTAGTCTAGGTTTAGAGCGTGTGTACCTTGAGGTACATTGCTTGGGTATTTATAGGACCTACACGGAGCGGCTTTGGCGTGATTCCAGGCCTAATATCCGAACTGCCTATCCATATCCGAATGTATTCCTAGATATCCGGGGTAGTTGAGATATTCCAGGGTTACGGATATGACGGATCTGATGTGCCTACCCTTGGTTGGGCCTCCATGTGTTTGGGCCTTATCTAGGTCCGTAACAGTACTGATCTCTCTAATCAATACAAGTTGAGAATTCATTCTGAATTATATTCTTGAGCTCATATATTGGCATGGTATCAGAGCCTCTGCCACATCGGCGAAGCTCTGTATCTCCGGCCAACAAATAAACTAGAGGCATTGACCGTGATCCGTCTCCTTCCTTGGATTGACAGATCATAATAACAATGTCTGGAGCTACTGCTTTTCTGGTGTCCATCGATCAGGGCCAAAATAGTCGCAGCTTCACGAATAAAAAGATCACCGTGAAGCTCAATGACTCCAACTACCTGATCTGGAAGCAGCAGGTGTACTTCATGGCCAAACAACACCGATTATTCTCCTATCTTGATGGATCCGTTTCCGTTCCTGCCAAGAAGGTTCGTGCTACTGAAACTGACAGAGAGATCGACAATCCAGCCTTCGAATCGTATGAACAACTTGATTCAACACTTGCGTCATGGCTACTTGCATCGGTGACAGCCTTTGTCCTTCCTGACTTAGTCGGTTTGGAAACCTCTGCACAAATATGGCAGAAACTTAATCGGCTGTATTCAGATAAGTCAGATTCTAAGATCTTGCATTATAAGAATCTCCTAACTAATCAACGAAAAGGTGAACTTAGTATGCGTGACTACTTAGCAAACTTAAAATCCATTTGTGATCATCTGGCACTCTTTGGTGAACCAATCTCTGATGCAACTAGGATCTCTCACATTCTCAATGGTCTCACCATGGAATTTGAGTCAGTTATAGCTATCATCAATTATGCCAAACAAACTTTTGATTTGGACACTGTCACGACTATGCTGTTAGATTCTGAGGCCAGACAGAAAACATTCATCAATAATTCTATAACTTAGGCTCATTATGCTATGGCTTCACCTCAATACTTGAGTCAAACACAAGACACCTCAATGTCATTCACTGCACAACCATCTGGCTACACTGTAGGACGAGGTCAACATGCTGGAATGGCATCCAGGTCACAGTTCACTCCAAATAGAGGCCGAGGACGTGGTCGTGGAACATTCTTCCAGTCAAAACCGTCCTGTCAAATATGTCACATAATTGGTCATCTAGCGGATGTGTGCTATTTCAAGTATGACTCTTCTAATCATACTAGAGCCACTGCACAAGTTCACTACACTGATGACTATGCAAATGACATCTCACCTGATGCTGCATATTGTGGCAATTGGAAATCATATCAAAGTGAAGTTCCTATAAATGATTCTCAGTATCCTCCTCAAATGCATAAACCAGCTACTAGTGTTTCTGCTGCGAAGGTTCCCTCTGTATCTAATGTTGTTGATTCTACTGTGCTTACTAAATCTAACATTTCTAGCACTACACATGTGCCATCTGAATCTCAGCTGCCTTAAGCATTTGTTGCCTCACCTGAAGTCATTACTAATGAGGCTTGGTACCTCGATTCGGGTGCTACTCAACATATCTCTAACTCAGTTAGCTCTCTCCAAACTGCAGCTCCCCCTAGAGGTAAAAGTACAGTTATAGTTGGTGGTGGTACACGACTTCCTGTGTCATACATTGGTCATGCATGCTTAAAATCAGTTGATTTATCTTCCGCCTCACCACATCTGCATCTGAATAAAGTATTATGCGTTCCAACTATGCAAAAGAACTTGGTGTCCATTGCTCAAGCAACAAAAGAAAATGGAATCTCTATTGAGTTTTTTCCTCATACTTGTCTTGTCAAGGATCTGAAGACCAGGAAGACTCTTATGATTGGCACTGAATTAGCTGGCATGTACAAGCTTGACACTGTTGATATGTCCAGGCTTAGTGCAGATTCATGCAGAAAATGTTCAAATTCAGATGCTCCTCAGACATACTCTAATTCATGCTATTATGCTAATGTTTTAGACACTATTACCTTATGGCATAGAAGACTTGGCCATCCACATATAGATACTGTCAAAACTGTACTTCAAGGAATTAATATCTCTGCTGGAAAATCACATACAGCAGTACCTTGTACTCCCTGTAAAATGGGAAAAAGTCATAGGCTACCATTTGTAACTGATTCTACAAAATACAATAAACCACTGGAATTAATCACTATGGATCTCTGGGGGCCATCTCCTTTTTCTTCCAATGGTTTTATTTACTATGTTGCATTTGTGGATGCTTACAGTAGGTTTACATGGATCTATCTGCTACACAACAAGTCTGAAGCACTTGCACGTTTTAAGGATTTTAAACTTATGGTTGAAAATCGTTTTGAAACTAAAATTCACCAAGTGCAAAGTGATAATGGTAGTGAATTTATGTCTTTTAAACCTTCCTTGACTGCTAATGGTATTCATCATAGGCTTACATGCCCCTATACCTTAGAGCAAAACGGTCTAGTGGAAAGAAGACACAGGTCTATCGTTGAGACAGGATTAACTATGTTGGCTACAGCCTCACTTCCTTTGTATTATTGGGGAGATGCTTTCTCTTCTACCACCTTCCTACTGAATAGACTACCTACTGCTGTGCTTCAAGGTTCTACTCCCTATGAGAAGCTTTTTGGTGTTACACCAGATTACTCATTACTAAGAGTATTCGGTTGTGAGTGCTTTCCCCTCCTAAGGCCTTACAACAACCATAAATTAGATTTCAGGTCAGCCTCATGTCTGTTTTTGGGTTATTCCACCAATCACAAAGGCTATATGTGTCTCAATAGACTTACTGGTCAAGTATACATTTCTAGACATGTTCAATTTCATGAGTCCATTTTTCCAACTCAATCCCAATTCAATATTCGCCACTCATCTGTTCAGTCTTCTTCATTTCCTAGCTTTCATCCTCCTCACCCGTCACCATCTGCTTCCTCTCACAGCTCTGTCATATCAACTTCACCTATCACTACTGAGCAACCATCCCCACAAATTCCTTCACCTTCACCAACACCACCCCCCTCTCCCCTTCTTCCAACTCCTCATTCTGTGCCCACTCGCCATAACACTCACTCTATGACCACTCAAAGTAAAGCTGGTGTGTTCAAACCAAAAGTTTTTACTGTGGCTGAAAACACAAACATTCCTAAAAATATTGAAGAAGCCCTTGCTGATCCCAACTGGAAAACTGCAGTTCAGGATGAGTATCATGCTCTTCTTAAGTTCCAGACATGAACTCTTGTTCCCTGGCCTAAAGATAGGAAGGTTATTGCCTGTCGTTGGCTCTGTCGGCTGAAAACTCATGCTGATGGGTCTATTGCAAGATACAAAGGGAGACTTGTTGCAAAGGGTTACTCACAAGAGGCAGGAGCTGACTATCATGACACATTCAGTCTAGTGGTGAAGGCTACCACCGTTAGACTCTTGTTGTCCCTTGCTGTCACAAAGAAATGGCCATTACATCAAGTGGACTTCAACAATGCATTCCTTAATGGTGATCTCACTGAACAGGTCTTCATGGAACAACCCCCAGGCCTTGTTGAATTTGATGATCAAGGTCAGCCACTTGTATGCAAACTTAACAAAGCTCTCTATGGACTCAAACAAGCGCCTAAAGCATGGTTCACTAAGCTGAGTACATATCTGAATACACTTGGTTTTACTGCTTCAAAATCGGATTCTTGTCTGTTTATCAACAGACATGACCAGCATATTACTTATCTACTAGTATATGTTGATGACTTGGTTATCACTAGTTCAAATGAAACTATCATCCAAGAACTCAAGGAAAAGATGGGTGCGGTCTTCTCATTGAAAGATCTAGGTGAATTGTCCTTCTTTTTAGGGATTGAGTTTCACAGGTCTGCTAATGGCATCCACCTTAATCAGAAAAAATATATTCACAACCTCCTAGCTAAAACTAAAATGGTTGAAGCTCAAGCCTTTGCTTCTCCTATGGCTGTAAATGTCCAACTCTTTGCTAATGATAGCTTGCCTTTTCCTGAACCCAAGTTGTATCGCAGTACTGTAGGCTCACTGCAATACCTCTGCTATACAAGGCCAGATATTGCCTTCACAAAGAAACAAGCTGAGTCAATTTCTTCAGGAACCCACCATGAAACAATGGGCATGTGTCCAACGCCTTCTTCACTATCTTAATGGCACAAGTACTCACGGGTTGTTGATAAAATCTGTCCAGCAGTTCAACATTCAGACTTACTCAGATTCTGATTGGGGAGGTATCACCACCAAGAAAAACAAGAATGACAACCGTGATGAAATTCTTGTTCTCCCTGAAAACAAGCGATCCACCAGTGGGTATTGTATTTTTCTAGGTGACAATCCAATACTTTGGACCTCAAGGAAACAACAAGTGGTCTCCAGATCTGCTACTGAGGCTGAGTATCGCAGTGTGGCTGACTCCATTCAGGAAATAATGTGGGTTCTATCTCTTCTAAAGGAAATGTATATTGAAGTGGCCAATACACCTTTTATCTGGTGTGACCATGGTAGTCAAAATCGCGCTTTAAAACGTAAAAACGTCGCTTTTACGATTTAATATGAGCAAAACGTGTTTCGTTGTGGGAAAAAACGTATTCTGAGTAAAAGCGGTAAAAGCGGTAAAAAAGCGGTAAAAACGTAAAGCGGCGTTTTTGGAATAAAACGCGATTTTACATATCGGTTGATTTATTAGCTTAGATTGTGAGTTGTGAACTTGTGAATTTAAATTAGACTTGCATTTTGAATCGTATTGAGGTTGTTTGCCTTTGTTTAAATGGTATTTGATGACAATGTTGGATATTTTGATTGATATTGCATGAATGAATATATGTATGGAACTATGGATGATGGTAGGTGCCTTGCTTTTTTTGAATTTCTTTATATATATATGTAGGTAAAAACTACGTTTTGAATTACGATTTTACGTTTTACGCTTTTTCATTGCCCTTCCGTTTTCAGGTGAAAACTACGTTTTCACTACCATGGGTGTGACAATACTAATACTGTTGCATTGGCTTCTAATCCTGTATTGCACTCCAAAACCAAACATATAGAATTGGATGTGCACTTCATAAGAGAAAAAGTTGCAGCTGGAATTGTGACTGTTGATCATGTTCCATCATCCTATCAAGTGGCAGGTATTCTTACAAAACCGCATGTCTATAGTATGTTTGCGTTCTGTCGTGACAAGCTAAATGTGATATCTCAAGATGAAGTAAACAATGGTGACTCAAGATGTTTTGAGTCTCAATGAAGGGAATATTAGTAAATAAGTCTCCAACTGTAAAGAAGTTAGTTACTGATGTGTTGACAGCTGTATCACCCTCACACACGTGTTTAGCATTCTGTTAGTTTGTTATGTAATGTAGAACTGAATTAGCATCAACTGCACACTACTACTCCGTCTATAAGTACTGTACTGATCTCTCTAATCAATACAAGTTGAGAATTCTGAATTATATTCTTGAGCTCATATATTGACACTAGAATTTGTAGTTTACACTATATTATGAATTTATGATAAAAAATAGTAACCATGCTGAGGAATTGTTGAGCAATTTTGATGACAATGCTCGAACTACGGTGGCAGAAGCATCTTTGAAGGTGAAATTTTTTAATAATTTCTTAAATAAATGAAAAGATTAAAGAAAAATAAATCAAGGCATAAGAATCAAACTCGAGATAGCCCGAGTCCAGAAGAAACTGATCTGTATACGTAAAGTTCTTTGAACAGTTCAAGTAAGCGGGACGTCCAAACAAAGAGGGGCATATTGATTCGATTCTCTGCTCTGACCGTTATTCGTTACGACCTCCCCATGTAATACTCTTAATAAAGCTCCTAAGAAGTGGGAAAACATTATTAAGAGAAACAACAAATTAACGAATGAATGAATCAACGAGAGAGACGACAAAAAGTAATTCTTTTAAACGCAGCTAATAAATAAGCATGCACCGCGTTGAACAATGAAGCTTCGTCAAACTAGTACCAGTCCACCCTCTCCATCTTATATAAACCATTCATCCCTTCCTTCTTCACTCACCAAGACACTAATCTCAAATCCTGACTTCTTCATCAGTCTTCTCTTCCATTTCTCGTTCCCCTCTTTCTGTTCATACAAATTTCAAATCTTTAATTCTTTTTCTGGCAGCGAAATGGGCGTTAAGAGTTTTGTTGAGGGTGGTATTGCCTCCATTGTTGCTGGTTGTAGCACTCATCCACTTGATCTGATCAAAGTTCGTATGCAGCTTCAGGGCGAGCAAGTCTCTGCTCCCGCTAACTCTCACCACATTCATAATCTTCGTCCCGCTTTTGCTCTTCCCTCACATTCTCCTCCAATGGATGCTTCTTCCTCGCTTGGCATCGAAGCTCGTCGTGTTAGAGCTGGACCCATATCGGTTGGTGCGCAGATTCTTCGCTCTGAAGGTGTTTCGGCTCTGTTTACCGGCGTCTCTGCCACCATGCTCCGACAGACACTCTATTCCACCACCCGTATGGGTCTTTACGATGTGATCAAGCAAAAATGGACTGACCCAGAGAAGGGAAACTTGCCTGTGGGCCGAAAAATTGTGGCGGGGCTTGTTGCCGGCGGGGTTGGTGCGGCTGTCGGGAACCCTGCCGATGTGGCGATGGTCCGTATGCAAGCTGATGGTCGGCTCCCGGTGGCTCAGCGGCGCAATTACAACGGAGTGATCGACGCGATCACGCGGATGTCGAAGCAGGAAGGGGTGGCTAGCTTGTGGCGTGGCTCAGCGCTGACGGTGAACCGAGCCATGATCGTGACGGCTTCGCAGTTAGCTTCCTACGATCAGTTCAAGGAGATGATTCTGGAGAAGGGGTTGATGAAGGACGGGCTTGGGACCCACGTGACGGCGAGTTTTTCGGCGGGGTTTGTGGCGGCCGTAGCATCAAATCCGGTGGATGTGATCAAGACAAGGGTGATGAACATGAAGGTGGAGCCAGGGGCGGCGCCACCGTACAAGGGAGCCTTGGATTGTGCCCTTAAGACGGTGCAGGCTGAAGGGCCTATGGCCCTTTATAAGGGATTTATCCCTACGATTTCGAGGCAGGGACCTTTCACGGTGGTGCTCTTTGTGACACTCGAACAAATTAGGAAGCTCCTCAAGGAATTTTGATCAAAGATTATGGTTGGAGTTTGGCGACGACGACGAAACAAGTTCGAATTATTTAATAGTATTTCTTTAGTATATAGAAGAATTCTGGTTTGATACTGTACAATTACACAATTGAAGGATAGTTGAAATTTTAATAATTTTGTTGTCCTTTCGTTTTGTACAATTAGATGTATACATATTTTTGTTTTTTACATTATAGGAATCTTGAGATAAGATATATTATTCATAAAGTTTTTTTTAATGTGATATTGATATTGATATATTGATGGCTCATACGATATTTCAGCTATACATTCCATCAAGATTTTTAATGGAATAAAATGTCAGGAAACTTAGTTCTACTTGTATAGGGCGTAATGACAGAAAAAAATCGACCAAACACGTTCTCAGAAAACAAAAGGCAACAGATTAAACAATCTTTGCATTTTATAATGGAAAAAGACCATCAATTATACATATTTTTTAACAAAACAAATTAAGTAAATGTTTTATCTAACAAAAAAATAAAACTCAAGAAAAAAAGAGAACTAATTTAAAGAAAGAAAATAAATACACACAACAGGCCAAGGACGCTTTACCAAGCAGAGGACAAGTGAAGCAAGGCAGCAATGTTCTTCACCTAGTAAAACTGTAAAAGCAACTCAACATTATTGCACTGTGCAATAATTAATTACAGAATCACCAAGCTCGTTAGCGTGCCACCAAAAATCAGCACGATAGATTAAAGATAAGTGAGGATTGATGGTTGACCTGTGCCTTCTGCTTCCTGCAGGGTAAACGGATTTGTGTATCAACCTCACAAGACGAGGCTTCTCTTCCTACTGTGCTCTCTGGGCCGCAATAAACTGTTGTTGAACACAAAAGCAAGGCCACAGGTTGTGGACAAGCACAATACAGAATTATTGCGATGGCCTGGATCTGTTTAACTTGTAATTAATTAAGAACATATCAGCGTTCTAATCAACGTCCTTTATCCACATTATAAGGCTTATGGCCTTCTAACTTGCCTCTGTCCAAGTGTTTCTCCGAGGGACCTTCTTTGTCTGAACCTTTATCTGTGGTCTGGAAAAAACTGCCCAGTCCCAGTCCCAGACCTCTACCTTTTTCTGGGTTTGATCCAGAATGTGTTTCAGATCCTCGAGACCTACCTGGGGATGGCAATGGTTGGCGAAACTCATATCCTTTTCCTTTTTCTGTGACTGATACATAATAAAGTTCAGATCCTCGTCTGTAACGTGGGGATGGCATTCTTTGGCGAATTTCAGATCCTTTTCCCTTTTCGGGGATTGATACAGGACGAAGTTCAGATCCTCGAGAGCCCTTGGGAGATGTCAGTGCTTGTGGTTGGTGAAATTCTGATCCTTTTCCTTTTTCTGGGTTTAGTGCAGAATGAGCAAGCTCGCGTCCTTTATCCTTTATAAAATTTAGTGATCTGAACGACAGTTTTGTCAGTGGGTTTGCTCCTCCCTGTTGTTTATAGCATTTTAGTAAACTGAGTTTATACCGTCAATTTCCAATATAATAATATCAATGTTACAAGTATTGTTAAGTTTGTGAAACCTGCCTCTTTCTTCGTACCCAATTTCTTAGAACTATTTTGCGGTGGATTATTGCATGGCAAGGACGCTGATCCCATCTTTCTCTCACTGTCATTTTCTGCTCCAAGTTGACTGTCCTGTTGTACCAAAAACCGAAGCTTCAACAAATAATATAACTAGTCCAAATTTATATATATCAATATCATTCACCATAGTCCAGAGTTGGCCTCTGGTTTTGGACCAAGCATAATATCTTGGGGGATACCTCATCCCTGTCTCAAATCTTCATTTATCGCATTGCTTACACATCCATCAAGTAAATAGAGCTGAACACTTGGTTCCTTATTCCCATTTCTTTTTACTCTTCAGGTATTTTGTTTTTTATTTCCCTCTTCTCAACCCTTTCTTTCTTATTTGATTGTGTTATAGCCATATTTAGGACAGTAAACAAGCCAAGCTGAAATTTATCACGATTAAGCTCCTTCATATTTATATATAAAGGAACAAATTCTTAAGGTGAGATTTACCTTACTTCCCGACTTGCCAAATTGTGTCGTGGCTGCAACTTCAGTATCTGGCCTATTTTTCCTGTTAAACAAAGTTTATTTTCATGAAATTGAAGCAGAACAAGATCGTTAAAACAAGAAAAGTAAGATTGGGCGTTCGCCCCCTCACTGGTTGGTCGCGAGTTCGAATGGGCACTGAGAAAGCAAAGAAGAATATGCAGTAGTAAGATTGCAAAAGTAATGATGACCATACAGGTTAAGCTGCATTCTCAGATCATTGACCTTCTTTTCTAAACTGGTGAGATCTGCTTCTAACAAGGCCAGCTCCTCCAAGTCTGCCTTAGCCTTCAACAAGTTTGCAGATTAAATTCTAGTCCAAGATTTTTTTTTTAAAACACACACATCAATCTGACACATTCAAAAGTAAAAATAGACCAACCTTGTCATCAATACTGGCTAAATCTACTCCTGGAGGTAACTTCAGCCCTGCCTCAAGAGTTGCACAAGAATTCTTCTCCTCTAGCAACTGTTCCTGTAGGCTTGCCATCTATAGATATAAATTTTTAAGTAACAAAATCTTAAGAGAGTGGGACTGATGGGGAGAGAGCAACATCTGTCATAATAAACATACATCTTGCTCAATAGCCAGATGGCGCGCATGTGACGGGCGATTTTGTTTTTGCAGATCAGCTTGCAGCCTTATGTTCTCTTTAACCTTCAACAAGATGTAAAACAAGAAAGATAATTGCCATCAAAGAGTTGTACCACACAAACAAAAAATTATCCAGAAAGAATCAAGTTCAAGTATGTACATCTTCAACAAATTTATTTTGCAATTCAGTCTTGGCATCTTCTAACGCCCGAATTGCAGCACTAAGCATGGTCAGAAAGATAATCAGTGGATAAACTTGGAGGAAGAAAAACTATCACAGTTGACATGTCAATTACTTACTCATCATCAGATGAAAATTCAATGGACTCCAAAGAAAGGTTCTTCCTTGCCTGGAGATATTACAAAAGATATAACTTGGGCTTAACAGCAAAACAGCAAACATGACTAGACTCAGAAAACCAGAAAACTAAATGAACATGGCAATTTGACGTCAATTGTTGGAGCTTTGCCCAATTTTGGGATTGTGAAAAGCATATAAGTTCCAAGAACAAAAAGACATATTGTTGATCATGAGAACAAGTTAACTCACAGAGGTACGCCCCCATTTAGAACGACGCCGAGAATTACGTGCTGGGGAATTGGACATTGTTACCGATTTTTTCATACAAGAAGCATTTGTAGAATTAGTAGAACTTGAATGATGCACTGTGCTTTCATCAGTGAAAACACCTTCACGTGCTCCAGAAGGCTTATTTGACTGCTCTACACCAGCAGTGATAGTAGTTGGAATATCAAGGTTCTCTGAGTTCCTAACATCTTCATGGGAGACTTCATGAGAAATTGAGGATACCACCTGATTGGCTTTAACAACTTCACTCTTATCTGAGGATTTTGGACTAGAAAGATTATGGTTCTGCACAATAAAATCAATGGCATTAGTAAAACAATTTCGCACTTCTTCCACTTCCCAAAGAGGAAGTTAGTCATTGCTGTATCATTTTGATAGGCAAGCGGGTGATGAATATTAGAGAACTTTTTAGAATCAAGATCTTGGATCCAAAACAAGGTTCTACACAGCAGGTTTGTCAATAAAATTGTTCCTCAGGGGAAAATTAGAGCATTTTGTTCATACTGTAGGAAAAATGTTCAATCAAAAGAAAGACTACACTTCTGTTCTATTTTTCTTTTGCAGCATTGATTCCATATATGTGAAAAATTGATTCTGGCCCTCCCTCATTTTAGTTCAATAGAATATGTTGGTACTGAAACTTTTCTTTCCACCCCAAGGACGATGAACTCAGTCTTGATAAATCGTGGTACAATTTACTTTCTTTTCATATACTTAAAAATTTAGTTCAATGCAATCTATTCTAAGCTTCTAAATAATTTGCTACATATTAAAAAATAGTCACCAACCGTATCAGCAGGCACGTGATTTTCCCTAGGGCTTCCAGTCTTACTGCTTGCTTCTCTAACAAGATCATCATCTTCATCTGCATCAGACTCCTCCACTGATTCGTCTGGCTCATAATCGTCATAATCGTCGTCATAGTCGTCGTCATCATCATCATAGGACTCAACATCTGAACCCTCACTCCCAGTTTCACTCTCATCTGACTCCATGTACATATCTGGGGACACATGAGCTTCCTGCAGGTATAAATAAATACACACACACACAACACGCATATAAAGCTTAATAATCGACAGCTGTATATAATAATTTTCAATAATAAAATAATTAGAGAAAGAAGCACGTTATTTTGTCAGATAAAGTGACCATACGAACAAAGTACAAAAACTTCATAGGTCTCTACTATTTTTAACCTCATCACAGCAAACATTTCATTTCATGAGGTCATTTTGGGTTAAAGGCCATGGCAGGCGGAAGAGAATTCAACACAATACTAAATTATGTCTTTAATATAAGACCAGTTGATTAATATGGGGTGATTATGAAAACTAAATAAATTAGTTAATTATAGCCTATGTTACATGATCTCAAGTCAGAATTAAACTTATTTGGAAACAAAGGAATGCAAAAGTCTTTAATTTTATTGATCCAAACCCCTTTGTGGTGCTTGAAATGGCTAAATCTAGTGCATCTGAATTTCTGGCTAATGCTGATCCTATGAAGCTGAACTCGGATTTAATTGATAGATCTCCCCGAGGTGTGGATTGGTGGGTTCCGCCGGTGGGGGACAGTGTTAAGATAAACTGTGATGGGGCTTTTCATGTGGGCCATGAGGAGGCAGCTATTGGTATCATTTGTAGAGATCGCCTTGGCTTCTTTATATGGGGTTTTGTGGACAAGCTGAAATCGATTTCTGCCTTTATGACTGAGGCCCTAGCGCTTAAAAGAGCCTTGCTGATTGCTTTGGATTTAGGGCTGGACAAAGCTATTTTTGAATCTGATTGTCTTATGCTTATTACTTGTGTTAATTCCAAGTCATCTGCCTCATATGACTGGCGTTGTAGAAGTATTATTCATGACATTATTAACCTTCTCTCTTCCAAAGTTGGGTTCTCACTTTCATTTACTCCTCGTGGGGGTAACCGTGTTGCTGATCAACTTGCAGCAATTGCTTATAAGGAGGTGTGCCCTGTGGGGTGGGTTTTCCAACCACCACCTTCTTTGATTCCTCTTCTAACTTTGGATGCGAAGCAGGCTAATCTAGCCAGGAATGATGGCTCTCTACCCAGTGCTGTGAGGGGTGATGAGTTTATTTAGTTATTGTCTTTTGTTATTTGGACGGTCTCGGCCTTTGTTTGTTTTTCTTGCTGGTTTGTGGACTCTTTGTATTTGATGTCTGTATCTGTTTGTACTGTCATGTTGAAGTGGTAATATATCTCTTCTTCGAGCAAAAAAAAAAGTCAGAATTAAACTTACCCCAAATAAGTTGTCATATTCGTCCAGTAAAGTTATAACAATGACTTGAGCATGGTTAGCTGCAGCAGCTGCTTGTAGAAGTTGAAGAGAACCATCACCACCCACATCAAAATTACTTTCAATCTCACATTCCCCTTCAAAAAGAGCACGAAGAAGTAAGGGTGCCATGCAAGCTGCTACTGCTGGCGAGCTCATTCTGTTCTCTGCTTTGTGTGAAGCTATTGCTTGCATCATCATTAGTATTCTGGTAGCAGTAAAATTAATGCATTACATCACAGGAAAAGAAAATAAAGTGGACTAAATTGGCCAAAAATAGCGGGCTAAATATAAAAAAGGGGCTTAACCAAAATACCTTTGCAACAAGCGGCGATTTGGCTCGGGGAAAGTTTCACATATTGCTGCACGCATAGCAGAAACTCTACGAGCACCTTCATCTCCTAAGAATTGTGCCATTTCCCAATGATGGAAAGAAAATCAAAATTTAAAGGAGATCCATAGAATATTAAGAGAAAAGGGACACTAAAAAGATGCAAAACTTAGTATTTACTCAAACATAAGCCAAAATAACACTTACGACATGATTCTATCAGTGCCTTGCAACAAGATGCAGGGACTGGAGATGACGGCAATCCTCGGAGTACATGCTGAAAGTATAGTAGAGTAAGAAAATTACCTTTCATGGTTATGACCTACAGAAAAAAAAATCAGTAACTCATTTCATCATGAAGATACCTTAACACAATCAGCAATAACATGTGCATCCTCCTCTGCAGAAAAATCAACTTTTCCTGCATCCCCAAGGCATACCCAACAACATCAGATTTTCAGAAACCATTAGCAAGAGAAAGCCTTATACATGATGAAATCTCTTAACAATGTGAAATGCAAGAACGGTCAATAGCACAGTGCAGTGATCATAATGAAATCAAGCTATAATAAAAGAACCTAGACAAGAACACATAATTCAGAAACTATGATAATTAAAAGCACTAACCTTGTTCATATTCCAGAACTCGAGATTCAACATCTGCAACATCGGCAGCTTGCCGTAAGATCCCTTCTACTTTGACTCCTATTTTTTGTAATAATGATGATGATTAGACTCATGAAAACTATATAAATATTCTAAAAACTCTCTGCCACTACTTCAACCCATTGCCCCTGCCAAAAGAAGATACCCTATGGTAAACTTAAAAAATGAGAAGCTCCAGATGATAACCACTGAACAAACTTTAAAAAATGGGTACTCTCTATATCTATTTCTATATATAGATTCTTTCTCTCTTACTTCTCTATATCTTCGTTCCTTCATATCTATCTTACATAACATATTGCTTAGTAAGTCACAGAAAATGTGATACCTCTGTTCCTTATTATAAAGCAGTAACTAACAAGTTTATTTGATCCTTTTTATAAGGCGTTTGTTCCCAAGGAGTATTAATTATTTGTTTCCACATGTGCTCCTAATTAATAAGGGTAGATGGGTGAGATTAATAATTATATAATATTAGAGTTTAGTATAATTAGTAGGAATAATATTAGAAGTTACTTAAATTGTAGGACAACTTTATTGACTTTAACTGTTTTTATTGGTTTGTGAGAATTGTTAGTTGATGCCTTATAATAAGGACCAGAGGGAGTATATTACAAAACGCCGGACCAAAAATAATTCATTAAGAAGGAACAAGGAAAAAAAGAGACCCACCATGCTCTTCTATGAACCTGAGGCCCTTCTCCAGAAAAGTTGGGGCTCCGTCAGCATCTTCAAGAGCAAGTAAAATTGGCTGGCCAATGACCTTAGACCTCATTGTTTCTCTATCTTTCGCTATAAAAATAAGTGCAGAAAAATATTTTAAAAATAAAGGCTTGCAAGTAATAATTTGTACAGCATTAAGCA
Organism: Acacia pycnantha; assembly: GCA_025563575.1. Classification (NCBI taxonomy): domain Eukaryota; kingdom Viridiplantae; phylum Streptophyta; class Magnoliopsida; order Fabales; family Fabaceae; genus Acacia; species Acacia pycnantha. Next base: position 1,808,850 of record JAMWYP010000075.1, on the reverse strand, counting down.
AGTAAAAGCACCATAACAAAGCTATAACAGGAGCATACTCTGGTCCAATGACACGTCTTTTGATTCAGCCTGCTCGTTATTGATGGAACCATTTTGCCCTGTCACATTAGCAGGGCTCGGTGCTTGTGCCAAAGCATTCTCAAGTGCAATCTTCCACTCATTTAAATCCTCCATAGTTTCAGCCTGCAGCATGCATTAACAAATAAATCAAAAGAAAGGAGAGAGTAATATATATATATAATTCTTATCGTTTCTTAATCAACGTTTATCTCTAATTGTCTAAAGCCATTGAGGAAATTAGAGTAAAAAAAAAAAAAAGTAATGCCTTCTGCTTTCATTATGAAATAGGCAATTACTTTCCGAGCTTTTTAAAAATTAAATTCATAAATATAATATGATAGAACAGAAAACCTAAATTAATATAATAAAGGAAAGGACATGTCCAAGTAAAAAAAAAAAAAAACTTTAAACAAAGGGAAAGCAGGGATGAATCACCTTAAGTGTAACAACTCGTCCATCACGACCATCAGGGAAAAGCACAGTCAAAAGTTTCTTATCTGCTTTAACCACAACACTAGAAAAATTTGACAAATTAAATTACAGTATGTCAATGCTAACCTGCATGAATTGTTAAGGTCAAAAAGAGTACAGATAATTTGTCTAGCTTGAAAAAACAAGCTAACCTGCCGGAATTGTTGATGTCGATGCCACCGAGGGTTAAATTCACTTCATTTCCCTTCTGAGCATTCTGAAAAGTATAAAATAAAAATGAGAAAGCAATAAAAACGAAGAGAAAAAGGTACTTTAACGAAGAAGAAAGACACTAAACGATTCATAGGAAAGTAACAGGTATGCATTTTGGAGTTGTATGTGCATCATGCCATCTGATCTGTGTCTATATATATATATATATATATATATATATATATCTTGTGTTAGGTCTCTTTTATTCCAATATTGCTTATCTAGAAAAATTGTGATGCCAAATAAAGATAGTATACATTTCCGTGCATTTTCCTGAAATGGACAAATTTTAAGTTTGTGAATGCCCACTCGTGCATGTATTAAGGCAAATTTAATTTCTTTATCATACATATAAAACGATAAAGCAATGAAGCTTCAGGTTGAAGGATTATTAATTACGTGCAAATGGACAAAATGGAGGCTAGAACACAATTACTTACTGGATCACTTTTGAAGAAAACCAATGAAGTTCGGGTTAAGATAAACCACCTTTTCTTCCAAGATGTCCATCCAATTCCTACGCATCAAGAATTACATATTATATGCAATATATAATACTCTTCTAATTTAATAAGATTAAGGAAATTAACTGAATTAGTTAATATGACATATATTTTCTAAAACACTATAAATATCTTCCTTAATTCCCTCTCTTTTTTTATTATTGTTGACAGAATGACGTAAATTAAGAAAAAATTGATAAATATATAAACTATATATTATATTTAGGACTAAAATCAACTCTCAAATGTTGTCTTATAATTAGGACTAGAGGAGTATATTCACAAAACTCAATCGTTCTTTCATCGTAGGATTCTAGCTTTAAATTAGAATTTTCATGGGTACATAAAACAATAATTATCAATCTACAGAATGTGAGAGTGCATTTACATGCAGGACACCTCAATAACCGTAAAGAGGGGAAGAAAACTAGCGCACCCTCATTGAGTCATTTCTCTCTTGGTTTTTGCATATTCAGGACAATCAATAATAAAATACATGTAGGAAAATTATACCCACTTTTTCCTGTTGAAGAATTTCTATTAAGTTTCAGGTGCTTGTGTAGTGAAACTCACCTCTTGAGGATAATAAAAGTGGCCCACTCTTGATAACCTGCAGTACGTGAAATCAACAGGTGAGAGAAACCGCAGCACATGAAGTGAACTGTACTCTAGTAAAAGAGATTAATTGTTAAATAATGAAGATACAGAGAAACCGTAAATTTTTCATCCATTTATTCTACAAAAGTTTTGCATGATCATATAGAGAGTTTGGAAACAACTGAATGGCCACGTGGTTGGCCCTGAGAATAGTAATGATGATCTATTTCGTTGGCATAGAAATTGGCAACAGTTGGCTATGGCCTTATAGCCTCATGACATGAAAGCTCTGAAGTTGTACATGGTCTTACGACTTTGCGGAGACTTGTGTTTTTGGTAAACAGTCGCCCGGGCCTGGTCGCCCGGGCCTGGTCACTGTGACCCCCTTTGTGAGGAGGCACCCCTTCTCCCGAAGTTACGGGGCTATTTTGCAGAGTTCCTTAGAGAGAGTTGTCTCGCGCCCCTAGGTATTCTCTACCTACCCACCTGTGTTGGTTTCGGGTGCACGTACCCTTTTGGCTTACATCCTCTACGCCTAATGGTATGCTGCCATCCTCTGCGTGAAGCGGTGTCGTTTTTGGCTTAAATGGATGACCTGATCCCTTATAAAAAAAAAAATCAAGGTACTACCGGGGTAGTAAAAAGATAATTCAGAATACTAAATAATATAGAAAAATTATTCATGATCTTGAAAAATTATTTTAAAATCTTAAAAAAATATTTCAAGGTATTGGCTGGTACTAAAATGATACTTCAGTATACTGAAAAAATAATTCATGATCTTAAAAAAAATATTTTAGGATCTTGAAAAAAATCATAAAGTATATTTTTAGTAGCAGTAAGTACTTGAAATATTTTTTCAATGTCCTAAAATAATTTTTTTAAGATCATGAATTATTTTTTCAGTACCCAGTATCCTTTAAGTACTAGCTAGTACCCTCAAAAAAAATTTCAATATCCTAAAATAAATTTTCAAGATTATGAAGAATTTTTCTATATTATTCAGTATCCTGAATTATCTTTTTACTACCCGATAGTACCTTTATTTATTTATTTTATAAGGGGATCAGGTCATCAATTTAAGCCAAAAACGACACCACTCCGCGCAGAGGATGGCAGCAGACCATTAGGCGCAGAGGATGTAAGCCAGCTCCGAAAGCTCCTGGGTAAGTAGGTGGGAGATTGCTGGTTTGATCTCGGTGGTAATCTTAGCCAGATGCCCCTCTAATTCCAGAAAAAAAAAAAAAAATGGAAACCGGCAACAGCCCCTGGATCCAAATTCACTTTGAAATCAAGGTAGCGAAAAAATAAAAAGTCACCGTGTGGTTGCCAATAGAATGCAACTGATGATCTGGATTTGCAGCTGGTCGAGGAGAGGGATCAGGTACCCCGCCATCACCCTGCAACACACAAAGCCAGATGACTCGGATCATCGTTCATTTTGTATAAATTAAATACCTATCCATCCCTCGTTCGAAATCGACACATCCTAATTAAATACCATGTGTATCAGCCAAGAAAATAAGCTTAAAAAAGAAGAAGAATGGGAAAAAAAGAAGAAGAAGGTCGTCATTTTCATTCATATTAGGAGAAAAAAGCCAAACATTTACCTGAAATGCATCTGCATTTTTGTTAATCATATCTATGGCCATAAAAAGTCTGAATACCCAGGCGATTGATTAGCCAGAGGTGATCACCATATTCAATCAACAAATCCCTGCGCCCATATTGATCAAAATGGCAGAGAAGTTCAACAATTTTAGGTGAAAACGACACATTCAAACAAGGAAAAAATAATTAGAGTCGCTGATTAATCTGCATCGATTAATTGGACCGTACCTCGCCGGGGAAAAATATATAAAAATGAATTGAATATTATAGAAGTTGAAGAAGAGAGCAAAAGCAAAAAAAAAAAAATAGAGGGTTTGTTATGGGGGAAAGAAGGAAAACGCAGAAGTGAAGATGAAGTTTGTGTGTGTGCCTCGGTAAGGGGATGGTCAAGCATGAGCCCAACGAGAGCGGGTCTCCAATTCTCCGCCGTGTTGGAGGGAAAATTGTGGACGACGATCAATCTTGAAACAAGGGTCTTTCCGTAATTTCGTACGTTTTCTGCTTTCTGTTTTTTTTTGGGCGTAAAAATTAAATCACAATTTTTTTCTCATTGTTCATGGCATAATTCCTACTTTATTTGTTGATTTTTACCATTAAAACGGATTATATATATATTATATGTATATCGCGCGTCTGTATTTGCTATTTTGCTGTGTTTTTTTTTTTTTTTTGGCCTCGTAGAAACAGTCTAAATCCTAGTCGTTAGTACGTGCCTGTGCGTTTGTGTGCGCATGGAAAAGTTTGGCTTTTTAATATATATATATGTAATGTAACATTCATGTGCGTCAGCGTTAGTACGTGCATGGCGTGATTGGCTTTTTAATCCTAGTCGTTAGTATTTTATATTGATATATTTTTTTTCAAAGTTCAATTCTGAACCTCACGAAATATATGCACGCCATATTATACATGCGTGCGTGCCTGAAATTTTAGGAAAAAGGTGCACGTCTCAATAATGTTAAACTTGGAAGCTAATCGGTTCCTCGCTCGGAGAAATGGATTTCAACTCCAATACCCCCATCATCTTTATCCAAATCAATCTGCTGAAATACAGAACATTGCTTAAACAAAGCAATATAAACCAAAATGAAGGCCAAAAAAAAAAAAAAACCAATATAAACCAAATAGCCTGTCATTAAAATCAACCAAAGAGAATATATATGGTACCCCTCTTATCTCTTATACAAGACCTATTTAATTTATTTAATCTAGAGGAATTATAGAAGTTAAATTAATTATATAATTATAGCATATATATATATAACATGACTTTTCTATTTTTTTTAATAACTATAGTATATATCAATTTATAATTTAAGCAATTTACTTTAAAGAAAAATGATAAATATAAGAAGAAGAAAATTGGAATATGTCCTATATTTTACGTTAAAATTCACACCAAATTAGACCGAGGATATAATTTACTATTTTGATAGCAACGTTGTTGTAAATTTTCTGTCTACATTATTATTAGGGTACTGAAATTAAACTACGTGGTTAATAAACTGGTTAGGTAGTTAATAGTTTAAATCGAGGCTAACTTGAGATTAAATTAGTCATAATCAAAATAATATATTTAATTATCAATTAAACCTAAACTTTACAATTGAGAAAAGTCCAAGTGTGAACACTTAACTCTCTTTAAAGTAACCTTAACTGAGCCCCCGGCCCCCCCTACAAATATATATATATATATATATATATAAAAGACTCAATTGACCTGTTTGGATAAATTAATGAAACTAAATAAATTACTTTAAAGTATTTATATTTATTATAAAATGATATATAATATAATAATATATCACATATGTTATGATTAACTAACATCCTTAATCTAACTTATAAACTAACTTTTTTAGATTCCTTAATCTCTAGAAAAAAAGTTAAGTGGATTTTATATCAATAACTGAATGAGTGTGTATATGTATTATAAAAAGAATGGAGAATTACACACAGGTCCCAAGGATGACAAAAAAATACAATGAGGTCCCAACAAGAATTCACATTACACAAAAGTCCCTAGGGACTTCTGTGTAATTATATGTAAATGTAAAATGACCATTATGGACAAAGGAAATTTACAACAGACAAAGTATAAATTTACAACTGAAAAAGTATAGATTTACAACAAATTTTAAAACCATCGTTTTTTCCATTTTGACTTCCAGAGGCTATTTACAACACACAAAGTATAAATTTACAACTGAAAAAGTATAGATTTACAACAAATTTTAAAACCATCATTTTTTCCATTTTGACTTCAGAGGCTATTTACAACACACAAAGTATAAATTTACAATCGAAAAGTATAGATTTACAACAAATTTTAAAACCATCGTTTTTTCCATTTTGACTTCAGAGGCTATTTATAACACACAAAGTATAAATTTACAACCGAAAAGTATAGATTTACAACAAATTTGAAAACCACCGTTTTTCCATTTTGACTTCCAGATGCTATTTACAACACACAAAGTATAAATTTACAACTGAAAAGTATAGATTTACAACAAATTTGAAAACCACCGTTTTTCCATTTTGACTTCCGGATGTTATTTACAACACACAAAGTATAAATTTACAACCGAAAAGTATATATTTACAACAAATTTTAAAACCATCGTTTTTTCCATTTTGACTTCCAGAGGCTATTTACAACACACAAAGTATAAATTTACAACCGAAAAGTATAGATTTACAACAAATTTTAAAACCATCGTTTTTTTCCATTTTGACTTCCAGAGGCTATTTACAACACACAAAGTATAAATTTACAACAGAAAAAGTATAGATTTACAACAAATTTGAAAACCACCGTTTTTTTCCATTTTGACTTCCAGAGGCTATTTACAACACACAAAGTATAAATTTACAACTGAAAAGTATAGATTTACAACAAATTTGAAAACCACCGTTTTTCCATTTTGACTTCCAGAGGCTATTTACAACATACAAAGTATAAGTTTACAACTGAAAAAGTATAGATTTACAACAAATTTTAAAACCATCGTTTTTCCATTTTGACTTCCGGAGGCTATTTACAACACACAAAGTATAAATTTACAATCGAAAAGTATAGATTTACAACAAATTTTGAGAATTTTGACAGCAATATAATTTCATATAATTTCAAAGTATTAAGTTGTATGAGTAAGTGGCTATTTGCACCCACTCCTTATGTATATATATACAACCCAACCCATTGCTTTCTATTTACAAGTCTTCTTCTACAATCGTATCTTTCCAACGTGTTCGCTGCCGGTTGGATTCTCGCCGTCTTCGTCGCCATCTTCACCGACGAACCGGTCCCTCCGCGAGCAACTTGCGTGATGAGGTTGTCGCAAATCCTTCATCTCCATACACGTGAAGTTTAAGATCGCTCCTTGTTGCGTGAAACAGTGAGTTTTTATTTGCACCTTGTCGTAGCACCGGAATTCACCAATTCCTGGAAACCTCCAAGTTCCATTGGAGTAGAAGAAGGAGAGAAGAAAAAGGGAGGGAGGAGAGAGAGAAATCATGGCGGAGAGAGACAGGAGAGAGGAGTAGAGAAGGAGAGAGGAAAGAGAGAAGAAAAAGGGAGGGAGGAGAGAGAGAGAGAGAGAGAAGGTCAAAATGGTAGTTTTACATTCACAAATAATTACAACCAGGTCCCTTGGGACTTTTATGTAATTTCATGATTTCAAGGGACTTTATTGTGATTAATTCCCTTCCTTGGGACCTGTGTGTAATTCTCCCTAAAAAGAATTGGGTTAAGGTGCAATTTTACACATGAAGTTTACCCCCGGGAGCGCTCAGCACCACGAAGTTTTTAGGAGCAAAAGTACACACGACGTTACGTTTTGGGAGCAAAAATCCCACGGGCTGTTAAATAACTAACGGTCAACTCAATGTCAACTAACGGCCCGTGGTATTTTTGCTCCCAAAACGTAACGTCGTGTGTACTTTTGCTCCTGAAAAAACTTCGTGGTGCTGGGCGCTCCTGGGAGTAAACTTCATGTGTAAAATTGCACCTTAACCCAAAAGAATTTCTAAATCTTGGAAGGCCAAAGAAATTAAATAGATAGCTAGCTAGGTAGACACTCTCAAACATTTTTAGAGAAACTATCGAAGCTAATTAAATTACTTTAAATTATTATATTTTTATTTTTTAAAAATTAATTTATGTAGTGCATAAATAAATATACAATCTACTGATATATAATACATTAATATTTTAAAAAATTAATTGAGCTTTATATTTAAGATTGAAAAGAATATATAATTATAAAAAGTATAATTCGGGGAAGGCCGAAGAAACCCAGTACTCAAAAGTATGACCCGACGACGGCTCGTGGCCCAATCCGCCTAACTTCCACCCTCTACGATCATCCCCACCACCGAATGCCGTGTCTGCAAGAGACAGGCAACCCCATTGTATCACCATGACCATGAGAAGCACGTGTCTCTCTTAGCTGCACAACATTTATTTGACTTAGTTATTACACGCAGTAACGTCGACGACAACTGATACTGACGATAAACTTTTCTAGGCTCCTAATTCATACCAAGACAAATAGCTATCTTTTTCGTTTTCTAGGGTTTCGTCCGGACTAATTGCGTTGAGGATCCCGAGGCTGTTCTCTGGATACTGTTTATCCTTGCGAAGCTCCAATGGAGTTCGATTTATCTGACCCGAAATCCACCGTTGAAACTCGGACGAAGTGTTTGGGAAAGGATCGGGTTCGGGTGAAGAGAGAGACGTTGCAATTGGCGCTTGAGCAGTTTCGGGTAGCTCTCGAATTACTCAATACGACTAGCGGTGTTGACGAAGGTGATAAGGATTCAGGGGTTGAGGTTAAATCTACAGGGTCGTACGAGGATCGGTGCCTTGAAGATTCACCCTCTACGAGAGATGATCGAGACTCTGACGAGGTAATTGTTTTGTTTTATTATGTTTTAGCTTTGCCTTTTTAGGCTTGGTGGTTAGATGGCTTCTATTTTGGCGGGTGATCAGGATCCAAGAGTCAGACAAATAGCGGGAAAGAATTATTGGTTTACATTTAACGTAGTATTATCTCAGTAACTAAGTAATGATGTTGTGATCAAATACTGCGAACCCTTCAGAGCTTGTTTGTATTGCGTGCATTTAAATTGCCAGCCATTCACATTATCCCAGAGCTATTGGTTCAGCGTCTTTACGAGTTACACTTTTTGACAGCTCCGGTCATGTAGATTAACATGTTTCTTGAAGAAATTTCACTGAGTTGTTCGTCTTGCATTAGCCGCTATTGTCCTTAAGGACAGTTATGTGCATCGAAGATACATGTATCATTTGGATCTGTAATACAAGCATTTGACACTCGTCTGCTTGATCATGACGTGCAATGCAATATTATCTCCCATCTATTGTGGATGACTAATAGTGAATAGCTCTATCAAGATTTTGGCTCTGGTATTGATGGATATTCATTCTAATCCATATGCCCAATGCAGTTACGTGACCTACTCAAATCTGGGTTTGAATGCCCCGCTTTTCTTGAAAAACTGCAGTGTGCCCAGGCATCAAATTCACGGAATAGAACTGGTACGCGTCCATATATACTCCTGTCTCTAAAACTTGTTGCTCATAACATTGCAAAGTAATTTATTCTCCTTGTTTTGATTGAAGACATTCATATTTTTAAATTATAGAGAAGCATTTTGTTTTTGATGTTTTAGTTTTAGAATGCTTAGAAAGTTTGTTGGGTTATGACAGAAGAAGGTAATTCTTGGCATATAGTCAGTGAGAATGATCTATGGAACGGTGAAGATATTGAGTTAGACCAAGAAAGTTTTGTCCTCATTAAACAAGAAGATATAGCCGAGGGAATGGCTTGCTTTGTGGCTTCATATTTGTTATCCCTTGACCATACTAAGGTATCTGTATATCCACAAGTTAGGAGGCTTTGTACATGTTATTTTTTCTTTTCCTGGGATTTATTAATAATGATCTGTATATCCACCAGTATATCCACCAAACTCTATTTATTATAAAGTTTCATGTTCACGATTAATTGAAAATATGGCCAAAGAAGTCTGGAAAAATATATCTTAATTTGTGAAAGAATAAACGTTGAAAAGTAGAGATCAAAATCTTCCTTAAGGTGCTTAAATTTTACCTTATTTTATATATATATATATATATATATTCACAATCAATGTAAGAAAAAAATTATGTACTTACAGGTCTGTGTTTGCAAACATATGCTTGGGAAGCCATCCCATTGTAGTGAATGGATAATCATGTAATACGCTTATATGTTTGATAATGTGAGATAACGTGAAAAATTCTCTGTTTAAGCTGCATTGCTTCTTTAAACCCAGAATCTCTTTTGGTGCTTCTTGAATAATAAGTCCGTCTGTTGTGTGCCAGTGAAGAATTTGGTTTACGAGTGTTGGCCGTGATTAATAACAGTAAGCATATATTACATAATATATTTGAAGTTTATGTTGCATCTCACTTCATACGTGTGTTGCACTGTTTGCAGGATTTGACTCCTAATCAACTTCAGAAAGGTGCTTTTGATCGTTTCCTTCCTAGAATGATACCTTGCTGTTGTTATTCATCCACATATTCCATTGAAAAGCAAGGACAAAATAACTCTTTTGTCTGATTTGGCTTCTGAGTTCTTACTTGTTGATGTGTTCTTATCAGTACTACGCAAGACATTATCGGTGAAAAAGAAGGGAAAGCTTCAAAAGACGTGGGAAGGGAGCAAAGTTATTTACAATGTTGCGTCCTGGGGGGCTACAGCCATTGGGTGAGGGGTTATACCTCTGCCTATTTTCTTTCTTACCAATCTGATCTTTCTCCCTGGTCTTTCTCCCCAAAGCAGGGAATGCTATAGATAATTTTGTTTTGCTGATGCCTGGCCTAGCTCCCTTAGCTAATTCTGTTTTATATTGCTTTTACAGTTTCATTTGGCTATGTTATTAACTGGTTAACGTAGCCTTTATACTCCAACCGGCACTTATAAACTGTTTTGTATGTGCGAGTACTCATGTGCATTTGCTGTTTTTTCCCCTTTAAAATGCTTGCGTGTTTGGATTGACTCGTTTAAGCACATATAATTGCAATGCCTCTACAAGCTATTTTCGCTTAGCTTGTTTTCACAGGCTTCAAATTGAAGCCTAACAAGATAAGCTCCTGCAAAAGATTGGCATAGGTTAAGTCCCTATCAATTATTTTTGAAAAAACTGTTATAGTTGATGTTTTAACTTCTAAGAGCTTCTTGCGGACTTGTAGGGTCTATATATCGTTCACTAACTTATTTGAGATTTGCACATGTGAAAGATGTAGCTAATTGATTGGTTGTCTTCATTAGGCAATTGTCTAATGTCTAATCTAATTATCCAAGCAGGGTTTTGTATATCAAGATGGTCATTAGCACCCCTTCCCTATTTTCAGCTAGTACGTTCATTTTATTGACAACTTGGCTTTGTTGACAGGATTTATCAAAACCCCCTTATAATAAGGGCAGCAACAAATGCAATCTGGACATCTTGCAAGGCTATCTCCAAGCTTATCTGATGTGCCAGTGAAGAGTGGATAAGAGCTGTAGTGTAGATTTTTACCCTTTTTACTTGTGCTTGTGCTGCAGTTCAGCTTGGATTTCCATGTGATTTTAAATTTGCTTACGTGCTTTGCCCCATTCATCATTTGTAAATATCTCCCAATTCATCAAATGTTAGGCAATTCATATGATCAAAACATTTCAACTAAAGGATATATTTGTTTATATAAAAAAATTTATATTAAAAATCCAATTCAAGTTCAACTAGCAAATGAGTAGAGAACATTTCTGGTTGATGGTTTCTCTTGGTTACATGGTTCATTTGGGGGAGAGAGATCGAACTTCAAGAAATAGTGAATGATCTCATCGATACACAAATATATAACTCCCCATGAATTTTAAATGCGCTTGAGTTAGTTTATTTGATAAGTTCCTACCTCTATCTATTTTTGGATGTGTGGATTTATCAAAAACTGCATCCTATGCGGAAGAGATATATATGCTATTGTCATTCATATCAAGACATAACTTGTTCAAATAACAATTAAGGCAAGGCAAAGTCTAGATAGTATTTTTTTTCTATATTGTTTTCTTATAATCACTGGTGTTGTAGTCTCTAAATTTTATTTCAATGCAGCTCAATTTTTATGGGTTTGACTATAGTGTATCTTAGCTCCTAAACTTAAATTTTGACTTAATGTCACCCAATCTCTATAATTACATCATCTAAATAAGGTGGGTGGCATTGGCACTGTCATCAAAGCACCTTGTCAAATGTTAGTTGAATGTTTTTGAGTACCCGTGAAAATTGAAGAATATAACTTCATCTTTTTTTTAGTAAAACTTAAAATAAATATCATTAAAACCAAATCATAAGGAATTAATTTTTTTTTCAAAGAAGAAAAAGGCTTTAAATGGTTTTGTAAACATGAAACTAAACCCTAATTGTATAACAAAGAACAAAAGCTGTAATAGATAAACTGGTATTCACAGAAAAACATAGTTACCAAAATTGTCTAACGATGCTAAAACTGTAAAACATGCGTGGGAAATTTTGGTGGACAAATAATATGTAAAGGAGCAGCCGAGTTGCTTGCCCCAGCTGGTATTATTTACTGGCGAAAAGAATTAACTTGTGCGTGCAGGCAGGTCTTTCTTCTCCAGAATATCCTGCAAATCATATTTACAAGGTTGAGCTCAAAAATAGAAAGAATTGTTCTTGAGATTGGGAGCATCCTTGCAGAGCATGGAACGAACTTCCATGACGGATCTAGGAGGCTCCAGGTCTTTCTCTTGCAATGTATGTCCTAGAAGTTGTTGCATTTGTGATGCAAAGGTATCATCCAGAATCTGCACAGGCAACCTCAGGTAAGAAAAAAGAATGAATGTGCATGATCATAATAAACATTGGAAGCTAATAGATTCAATATCCTCTACATTTCTCAAATTCACCGTGGTTAAGCTAAAATATGAGTTCCAAAGCCAAATTAGACAGTTTACAATACAAATCACGTTTATGCTATAAGCTAAGTTAGCAGATGACTACTCACAGATACTGCGATCCTTGAACCTTTGTACCATGATCTGTTCTCTTTTCTATTCTCCAAGAAACTCAAAATTTCCTGTTTGAAAGAAGGAATCCAATGAACAAGATTAAGTTATTTTCCCACAGTCAGATTTCTTAATCATCAAGGGTCAATAATAACCAGATGAAAATGAACTTTACCTGTCCAACACGATCCCAATAACCTCTACAAATGACAATGAAGACGTGAGTCTCAAAGATAGTGTGAAGATGACTAATGGTATTAGTCAGCTGATCTTTCAGTGGTTGCATTCTTCCTCTTACATCAGATTCTATCACAGTTTCCTTTGAATCTTGGAGGATTTTCTTAAGCTTCGTGGCATTCTGTAACTTCGTCTGAAACAACAGAAGAGTGGCATATCAGGTAAACACAACCGTCACCCACTTGAAAAGAATTATTCTAACATTAGGTAAGTAACTTGTAGTTTTCATAGTGATACTAACATTCTCTGAAAGTTTCTCCACTATAGCTTGAATGTAGTTCCTGAATTTTGCTCTTAGCATCACGGTTACTTCACTAAGTCGTTCACCTGGTGCAGTGTTCCCAACATGTGGCAAACAAGAACCCCATGACTTGAGTTTTGCTTCTACCCTGGGACGCAGAGAATCGAGCATTCTCTTCATGGAATTCAAAAGAATTCCAAGCTGAAAGCAATAACAAATATTTAGACTATAACATACACACGTTGACGATTGCAAACTTGAGAACTCTGATTACCTCGTCGGGAACCACATAGGGGCATGCAGGTCGTTTGGCAAGTTTCTGAACATATTTAAGTCCAAACTTCTTGGGAGTCATGTTTTCTTTGAGAGGCGACAGTACATCTGCATACTGTTTGTCTAAAGCTTCTATAATGGCCTTTTCGATATCAGCTATGGCCTGTTCTCAGAAAAAGGGGTCCAATGAAAACTCATTACTTTTATTTTACCTGATGCAATAATAAATTTAGCTTCAAGGAAAACAAATCCCTATAAACAAAAGCTTTTGGAGAAAAGATAGTACAAATTACATATCCCAATTAACATAATGGAACCAAATGCATATATTAACCTTAGCTTTAATTTGCAAGGGAAAAAGGGGAACTTATTTAGGATGAGCAAGGATAAAAGAAAGTAAGATAAATTCTAACATACATTCTCTAGAGCCAAGGTATATTCTGGCCAGCGACAAATGATGACCTCATAATTTGTTAATGTTTCCTTCAGTCGTTCATACATGTCATCAACAAAAGGAGTAGTAGAATTTTGAGTTCTAACCCCTGACCATTTCACCTGAAAGGGCAGAGCTTTTATCAATTTGTTGTATACGATAATGTTTTGATAAAACTGACACACGTGATCAATGAAGCATGAGGCAAGAAAAGATATCACATAATAGCAGTGTGTTGAAATAAGCACCTTATCCAGTTTGCATGACTCAAGCAAGGATAGGCGTTTATCTTGGATCCAGACAAGAATATACAAGTGGAACAATTCTTTTGCATCTACTCCACCTTTGATAGGACTGACAAAGAATGAAACAAGTTAGAATTATGCTGAGTGGCACAAAATTAATTCTTTGACCGCACAAATAAGGATGTACTGGTACCAGGAGTATTTACCTAATCTTCCAGCTGTTAAGGTCCCTCTGAAAATCTGCTGTTGCAATGACAAGTTCTGCTACAGGTGGGGAAGGGCCTGTGGGTGGGCAAGCAATGAGGAAAGCTCGTAATCTACTGCAAAGCTCATTGCTGTAGATGGATGCAGACAAATTTGGAAGGTCCACAAAGCTGTGGAAGAATACGAAAGTGACTATTAGAACCTTCAAATGAAGTAGTTTAAACGATGATTTCAGCCAAGGATCAACCACAAAGGAACATAAAATATTTTGAAATACATTCTTTTCTTACAGTATTTATTTATAACATAGGAAAATTTCACCGAAGCTCATATTCCTGCATCTGAATCTAAATAGAAACTCCAACAAAACTAAATACCCTTTTGGTCCTTAATATAAAACATATTTACCTAATTTGATTAGATTAAGAAAGTTAGTTAATATGATATGTAATTTCTAAAACACCCTAGTCATCTTCCTTAATTCCCTCATTTCTCCTCCTTCTTGATTATTGTCAAGGGAGCATCAATAGGAGTAAATTAGGAAAAGATTGACGGATATGAAAACTATGTTTTATGTTTAGAACCAAAATTAACTCCACAAATATGTCTTATATTAAGGACTGGAGGAGTACATAAAATATTATTTGATAAAATGCATTATACCTGGGAAGTATGTTATGATTATGAATCTGAATATCAGTGAAGATCTCATTCTTTAGATTTATGCATAGGGTTTTCATCTTCCCATAAGCAGTAGACATGGCCATGCTGTCCATCAGACTACCTTCATTATTGTTAGTAATATATTCATCAGTTTCACTCAGGTGCCTTCTTGACCTCCTTTTTGCAGAAACCTGGTAGATACTAGCAGTTATATTCATTTACTTGGGGGAATAAGTATCATCATTTACTTTCAGGCATCATGACCAAGTTCTCAAAATTTCTAACCTGAAAGTAATGACAGAAAGTAGTTTGAGCTTCAGGAGATAAGATATCATGAAGCAGCTTGTAGAGTTTAACAGCTGACTCTAGGGCAGGTGCTGCAACACCAGATGCAGGTCTAAAAACCTCTGTGACACCCGAGAAAGATGCTTCATCCAGTGACTTGTAATTCTCAAAAACAAGAGTGAGAATCTGTTCAATTTGATCCTTGGTATCTCCCAATATTCGGTTCTGATGAGAATAATCAGCAATCATACCGTGTTTAAAAATTCATCATACTATTGGAAAGAAATACATACTAACAAAAAATATTGCACTAACAATTTGAACTCAGGAATTTCAATATTACCTCCTGGTGGCTTAGAGACATCTTGTTATTACCCTTCATAATAACAGGAGCTAGTAGATCATACACCAAGTTAAGGCAATCTGCTGTTGGTGTAGCAACATCCATGACATAAGAAAGATATCTATTCACATAAAAAGTTAGGAGCAACATTAGCACAATAACAGAATTTCTAGTGGGAACTGGGAAGCATTGCTTTTAGTAAGATTAAATATTTTAACAGAAATAAGAGAATCAACATCATATTACCTTAACTTGGTATATACCCCAGATACTCCGTAGTATGATGCAAACTCTGATAAAAGCCAATTCCAAGGGCCATGCAGTATTAGATTCCTCTGCCGAAAGCCTTGAACTTTCATTGCAACTTCTAGAACTATATCATATGCGACAGTCTCTGCCACAGAACCACACTAAACCAGCAAGAGAAAAGGCAATTATTGGTAACTGTGTGAGGTCCTTTGCAACAGAACATATCAAATAAAAGTAAATAAATTTCTACATTAAGGGACAACTGATGCTTCCTAATGTTATTCATGAAAATTCATTCCTATGGGCACAACTTGCAATAACTTCCAAAACTGTATATAGATATATTGCTTTTTCCTCAGAAAATAATTGAAAGTAAACGTAAATTCCAAGCTTAGATGGCATGATTGATGTTACAGCTAATAAGAATTTAGACTCGCTATCAAAGTTTAGATAATATGGATACTATTTAATGATCAGAATATGACTTACCTTGAGACTATTAATGTCATCTAAACTTGTTGAATAGGTCATGTAAAGTTGTATCTTGCCCACTAGCTCGTGGTCGGGCTCATGATAAATAGGCCACCAGTGCAATTTGTCAGCCTGCATTCACATTGACATGCATTCCATCATAATAAAACATCAATCATCGCAAACAATAATAACTGAATGGAAAAATTGCAGGAGAAGATCTTACTGTATCATCAGCAATAGTAGCCACTTGGACATGAACACAACCCAGATGCTTCCCCGTAGAATCTTGGACTTCAACAATTAAATCATCTCCCAAGCTATCTGGAAAACTGTTAAGTAGTCAGATACTAATTCAAACAGGACATTCATAAAAAACTTAAAAAGAAAACAATACTTACAATATATGAGTTTCACTAGATCCAGGTTGCATTCTGATGGTATCTTCTTCAGCTGAGCTTTTCAGCCTTAAAAAACAGGAGTATGCCTCTGATACACGCACAGGCTTAAACGTTAATAGAATTGGAGGGGGAAGATCAAGCAAAAATCCAAACAAGAAAAACAACAATCAAGTAGGCATAATTTTCTATGTATTCTGAGAACATATAGGCCATTTCATACTGTCATAAATAATAACTTGTAGCCACATTGTAAAAAGAGGACCAAGGACTCTGAAAACACCAAAAGATGGCTATGAAGTGGAAAAAAATTTGATAAAATGATTGTTACTCCAAGACGCAGCACATGGCACGAGCTTGTCTGATGACATCGAGTAAATACCTATTATTTTTCTGAAACAATGCAAACCTCTGAAGAGACAATAAAGGAAGCTTTATCAAGAAATTTACATTCAGTGACTCCTCAACTTTCTATGTTCTTCTACCATAAATTATTGACTGTTGAGACAAGCATAAATATTTATACTTGTTGCTTCATATGTAAGCTTATCCGTGCACAAGAAGAGTTGCCTGCTCGATTCATCAATTCCCAATTCTAAAATATAAAGGGCACGGATAAGTTGCAACAAAGAGCACTATTGCAGAAAAATCTCCAAACTCAATACACAGTGACACCAGGCCAGGTTAGGTCCTATGAGGTGAGCAAAATAATATAAATATAGAATATGGCTATACGATATTTTATCGGTTCTAATACAACGGAGATTGAATCTTCACATACCTTGCACCACTTCATAAGATGATGAACTATTCCGGAGTGTTGTTACTCCAGCTTTCAAGAGTCCAGACACCTGTTGTATATACCGGGTACTGGCATGCATATACGACAAGCTTTGTCTTGCCAGTGAGCCATTTGCTGATATGCAGGGTACACATCGAGTGCTTCTAAGGGCTCGACATCCAGAAGAGAGTGATGAATGTAAATTGTTAAATCGATCTCTCACAGAGTCCATTTTTATTTTAGGTGTCCTTATAGATGAGATGCTACAACCAGTAGGTGGGTCCATGGCCATTTTGACTTTACGTACTGCAAAGTATAAAATATCTCAACAAGACTCTCCAAAGAGTATAAGATTAAATAGTAAAAAGTCAGCATGAAAAACTACCTTGCACCTTCATCTTGCCAAAAAGTTTTTTGGGTTTAGGAGCAACACCCTTGTTAGAAAGCTCTGAGTCCTGCTTCACCATCATTTCCTCCTCTGATTGTAAAAGAACATGGCGCAATCTACAATCCAAAGAAATGGAATACCAAATAAGATCAAAAGAGATGACAATGCAAAAAGGGTATAGGAAAAAGAGTAGTTGTTGCGTATCTTTGATAGAATTGATGACATCAAGAGGTCAAAGGAAGGAGTGGAGAAGAATCTAGACTCACCCAAATGCTTCCCTTAGTAAAGCACATTCATTTTCCAGAAACATTGGAGCTTCCATGCATTGCATTGCCCAGGCGTGAAGGCAGAGACGCACACAAGCATCATATGCAATCACAGATTGCCACGGGCCAAGAGCACTGGAATGTAATTAGATAACTTATAAGAACTTTTAACTGCACGACAAAACCAGGAGAATTATTGTCCGACCATCAGCACAATCAACAAGAATGATACCTAGCATGAAAGGTTGGAACACGAGCATGAAATGAACTTGAAGACGCAGCAGCTTCTGAACCAGCAGCAGTTCTGTGAACACATGAATGTCACCTCAAAATTTAGAGTTACAGGATTGAAATATGTTTGCATGTTAGTGTGAGTCCTTGTATTTCGGAAAGCTAAAGAACTCAATTGTCTTAAGACATACTTGTATTTATCAAATATACTAACCTAGCAAATTGTTCAGGGGTCTTATTTGCAGTATCGGTGTCTTTATTCTTAGGCATAGAATTGAATGCATTTGATCCATTTTTAGAAGAAAACTCCTGTACATCTGCATTGTGTGGAGCAGCATCCCCTCTACAAGCTGCAATTTCTGGCATTTGTCTGGTTTGTTGAGCAGAGTTGCAACAGGGTGGTGCACTGGGAACGTCACCATCTTCATCATCATCAGATAATCTTTCATTCTGTGAAATTTTATCCCATGAACCATTCAGTTATGGTATGCTGATTTCAGACTTGGCAAAGAATGACAGTTTGAAGGGAAGAAAACAAAACCTCAACATCCTTATCTAAATCTAAATTTCCCACACAAAAAAAAGGATTAATCTATGAAAATTAATGTCAGAAAATCATGAACCGTTCTTTTTATGAAATTTAGACTCAACCTAACTTATTTCACTAATTTTCACCATTATATGTGTTTAAATAACACGTGTAAAAAACTAACCAGCCAAATGGCCATTACATGAAACGGTGTAATCAGAGAACAACCTAATCCCATTAGCCCTATCTAGGACTCTGAAAATGCTGTTCTTAATTTCCTCGGAGCCACATCGTAAGTTCTACAGATTATATTTACCATGTTATACCTTTTCAGTTGCACATTGCCCATACATCCTTGACGGCACGCTAGAAGCATAACCCTCTGAAACATAAGCTTTAGTCCTTTGTAATGAACCACCGACACTATCTACCTGAGTGGTAGAGAACTCCGAACTAGCAGCAGAATCCGATGATTCATCCTCGGTGAAACCACTCTCCCTCACATTCCCATTACTCCTCCTCAGTGGGTCCCTCACAACACCGGGTCTACCAACCAGTGTTTCCCTCGAAGAACTGACTTCAGAGTATGTGTAGTCACTAGCATATCGAGGTCGCCGTTGTGTGAGGTTCCCGCATCTCTGAGTTGTGCCATTGGGGACCTTGCCTCTAAGGTCTGAGGGCGATGAATCCATTGAATATCTCCCACTATAAGTTTCATCCTCAGAATCAGTGTCATTGCCGGAATCAGAACCTTCACTTGGTATAGTTGATACGGGGATGGCATTTGAAAGATGTCCACTTCTGAATTTAGTAGGCGGTGGTAATCCGAATCCTCTGCTGCTTCCACTCTTTAACCCAGTTATAGGATCAATTCGCGATCTCAAACCAGAACTTGAGAATGGAACTTCCTTCTGATCACCACAGCAAAAGCCAGAATTTACAAACATTAATAATAATCGTTCCAAGAAAGGCATGCAATTTACCACAAAACCCAGATTTTGAGACAATTAAGAACAAGAAAAAAAATAATTGACGTGGACAAGAAATAGGAAATGAAACAGAGGAGATTACCTCTCTAACCCATCGAAGTGCATTCTTGTCGAGCCCTTCAGTGAACATAATTGTGGCTGCGTCTCCACCTTCGAATGACCCTCAAATTGCACACACGCAAAAAAAAAAAAAAAAAAGCAAATGACTTATATAAAAGAAGCAGCTAGCCAAAAGAACAATACAATGTGGAGTGAAAGACAGTAATTCAGGAGTAAGAAAGAGTCAGAGACTGAGGCTTCCAGTTTTCGCAAAGGAGAAAATCAAACAGAAGCAAGGCCAGACAAAAGCTATGAGAGTGAATCAGCCTAGAAACACTAAAATTTAAACTGCGCGATATTCGAGGGAGAGAAAAAAAGATTTGCTTCCGTAAAAAGTTTCGTAGTGCAGCGTTCACTCAGAAGTCAGAACTGCACAACAGCCACTTTGCGACTCTTTGGTGGCTTCGTACTTTATGTTTTTTTTTTAGTTTCGGGCAAAGGTGGGTTCCCACTTCATAGTTCCCTGCTTCAAGTCACTGTAGATCATCAACCGATCAGTTATCAATTATAATAGAAAATCTCTAAACTATCAATATGATGTGATTTTGGTATAGCATCACTTGCATTAATCAGTTACCCAATCCAATGTTGATGTTTAAACCAAAATGTTCCGAGTTCAGGGGGTTAAAAATGAAACGACAGCTATATTATATAATACGACGGGCACCACGAAAAGGCAATACAGTTACTATGAAAATGAAGCAGGCGAAATCCCCGGACGGATCCGGATATAAAGCCACGTATGTAACATTAGGTAACGGTGGCGGAAAAAAAAAAACAGAGACAAGGAGCTATGCGGCCTACACCAATGAGTAACGGGAAGTCTGACGTGGCAAAGCGTGAGCATAATTTAATTTGGAAAAAAAAAAAAGAATTTGAAACCTGGGCGAGAGTCGACCGTTGGAGTGGAGACGCTTTTATGGTCTTTTACTATGGTTTTTACTTTTTCCCCGCTAGCAATTAGAAATTAAAAATTAAAAATCCATATAATAATACAAACTACAAAGGCACATGGAGGTGGTCCTACTTAATGGCCATTTCTCGCCTGCTAAAAAAAAAAACCCAAATTGAGATTTTTGGGCAGTTTGTTTGGAGGCGAGAATTCTAAAGTCACAGGGATGGCCAATGTGAGTTGGCATAGATGGTAAGGGATTCAGGATTAGGCGGCCAGGTGGGTGGATTCGATCCTCTGCCGTCATTGGGACTCGCTTTGGTAGGCGATCTCGTAAGTCACCGGTAAGTCTTCATGGCGGGCCGTCTTGCCAGCGCAGTGGGGACTGATGTCGAACCCCTCCAAAACTTTCTTTTATCAAAAAAAAAAATAATAATAATAAATAAAGTCACAGGGATGAGTGAGTGAAGGAAATATCCAAGGACCGAGAGAGCAGCTGTGAGGAATACTGTGGTCACAGACGAGACCAAACGGTGGAGGAACTTTAATTTGAATAAATTTGAATTGGATGTCACTATCGGCAAAGCGACATTTACAAAGAGCAATAAGAAAGGCCTTTTATTATACTCTATTCATTATGCAATCATTGACGCATGAGGGGTCTTATCATAAGACCGTTTGACGGAAATCTTCACATTAACTATGGAAGCGCTTGATATATTCATGTATTATGTTTAAGAATTGTGCGTTTGGGTGGAATGGGGAAAAAAACACTTTTCAAGAGTAAACCATAATTTCAGAGAAAAATCCTTAAACACCTATTAAAACCGTAGTTTTGCAATCAGCAAAATGCTTCTGTTTTTTTTCAGAATCTATTCTTCAAAATTACTTTTTCCCCCTAAAACTATAAATTTGTGGAAAGATGAAAGAATGAAGAACAAAGGGAATGGAAATGAATTAAAACTAGAAAATGTGAAGATTGATGCTTGGATAGACCCATATGTTGATTTTAACATTTTTGTCCAGGATTTATTATTGCCCGATTGCCAAATACAAGTAGGTTGAAAGGAACATGAAAGAAACGAGGCAATGAAGCCATCAATGGAAAGGGACAATCTTGGTTGGGCGTATCTAAATTGTACCGTAGGCTCCTCAACATTTCCTTTTCAACATTCTATCTGTGAACCACTCCCTAAACTGTAACCCTTACAATGCAAAATCATGTTTCCACATTATATTCATACATTTCAATATATAAAATACTCTATAAATTATACTCTAAGAAAATATTTAAATTATTTTTCTTTAATTTTTATCGAATGATCCGTTCCTCATGTGTTAAACAAGGATAAAGTTTAAAAAAAAAAACATTGTTAGGTATATATTGGATAAAAAATCATATTCAAAATAAACCATTCAAATACTTAGAGCATAAAAGATTTCCCTTATTTAAAAAATGTGTTTCCTGAAATTCAAACTTATATTAGGGGTATTCACCTCAACCAATAACTTATTGATAACATTAGTAGATTTATCGCACCACATAATTTGGGGTTACAAGTATATACTCATTAAACAACTAATTTCAAGTTTGACGAACCAAAATCTCCGTCTTCTGACGAGCAATCAATTTATTGCAGGTAGCTTCCTTTCTTTCGATGGCAACTCAAACCCATCTAACACATACGGAACGTGAATCTTATTAATCCCACCTCAAGCATACAGTTCATCAACATTACACTCCCCAAGGAAAACCTTTAAGCTCCGCGGTGAACCACAACTGCCTTCAGCAATAATCGCTCTGTCGTTGGCAGCCATATGAGCAATAATCTTGTAAATCATTTCTATCTGCAGCAAAGATATAGGTTCAATCAAACTCAAGGTTAGGGGCCAATGATGAAATTAGTACGTCTGATGACGCATAAATTCGCATCGGAAGCGAATGTACGTACATCTTCTGGAGCATGACAACGGTCAGCTACTTCTTCAAGTGTTAATGGCTCCACAGGATCTTTGCAGCTAAAAACAGAAACATGTAGGCCATTGTTAGTGTTGGACGTAACTGGACAATCAACTTACATGGATCCTACACAGATATTGGTCGCCCTTTTAAGTATTTTTGAAATAGGCGCATATTTAGGAGAGTGCGCCCCCAACATTATCACAATTTTTGCCCCAGTTAGAGAAAGGGAAACCTTTATTAAATAATACATTAACAAGGATCCAAACCAAGCCTTTACGAGTAGTAACAGCTACAGCAAAGAGAAACCTGGCATTGCTTAAGATATCCCATCATACCTTGCTTCATTTAGCACTGCCAAGACCCGCTTCTGAAGAGCTAATACTTCACCTGCTGCTTTTTTGCCAGCTTCCACGCCTAATATAATAATTACCAGAATTCAAGGGCTAAATCATATGAAGAAATTAAATGGATGCCACTAGGACAGATGGCTCAAGTATTTTGAACTTTCAAAACACAGCAGATCACTGCATCTGAACCTAATAATGGAAAGGACAAATTTTATTTATTTATCTTAAATCCTGAAAATTTTATGATTGAACCCAATAGATATTAAGTTACCAGGTTGATGATATGCATTTATGTTGACAAGTGAGGCATATATCCCAATAGCTCGTTCATAGAGTGCAACAAGAGCACCAATCGATCTGGGTGTTACTTCCTGCACAGTGACTGTGACGGACTCTCGGTCATTAGCATACAGAGCTGACCTTGTACCCTGTGGAATTAAGTTTTAGAATGGCATGACAAAAAGACTAATAACAATTTAAAAAAAAAATATTAAATTCAACAAGTTATGGTCCCAGAATTTGAGAAATGAGTGACATTATTCATGACTCTCAGATAATGAAACTAGTTAAGGGTATGTTTGGTTTGAGGGAAGGGGAGGGGAGAGGAAAAAAAGGAGAGGAGGGAAAAAAAATTCAAAATTGAGTGCAGTGGGGCCCACAAGTTTTCCTCTCCCCTCCTTTTTTTTCTCCCCCCCTCCCCTCCCCCTCCCTCCCTCAAACCAAACATACCCAAGAGTTTTTTATACTATACGTAGATATAAAAAGCAAAATACACTGAATTCCCATAAGTTTTGCTGAAAAAAATAATTTGACTAAAGCTTAAGGTCACCTATTGTTTTAGTGAAAATTGTATGTATTTTGAAAATAGAAAGTTTGAATGATTTGAGCAAAACTCAGGAGTGGTCAACGTGATTTACTCTGAAATAAATTAGCTTGGAGTATTAGCTGAATTGAACCTGTAGCATGCCGAACAAGTAGTCACCACATGTCACACCAGGCTCAAGCTCCCAATCATGACCAGGAGGTCTATCACGTAGCACCTCAATGAATGTCACAAAGAAATTGTGCACACCTTCCCTCAGTTGCTGAATGTAACTGTTGCAGGGAAAAGTTCATTGGATTTATTTATATCAGCAGGTATATCAAAGCAACTTATATTTAGAACGAAAACTCACGCATGCTGATCTGTGCTTCCTTTATTTCCATAGACAGAAATTCCTTGATTAACCTGTGAAATCCAAGGCACATTCAGAAAACACAAGAAGTTACATCTTTATATAATATGAACAGCTAAACCATTTATAACAAAAACTTGTTAGCATATAATGACATAACATGAAGCATGGAAGAATCTACCATCACCGGATGGTTACACATATAGTGGGACCCCATATTTCGGAACGTCTCAAAATGAAGTCTTGAATTTGATACAGGGGGATTCCATTTTATGTAGTGCAATAATACATGCTAAAACTATCAACTAGAAAACTTGAGAGTCCATTAGCCTATTTCTTGAGACATGCAACAGTGAAGTGATGATGAGACAACCTTCCAGGTGGTTACTTAAAATTGTGTTTCCTTCTTTCTTTTCTTTTTTTTTTTTTTGGGGGGTGATACAGTTTGTTGCACCACATACTCGATTACCATCCAAGTCAAACTCCTTGCCTAATGATTCCATGACCAACTGCTGTAAGTATCTGCTAAATAATAACAGGCTGTCCTTGTATGGAAGAATGACCATATCCTAGAAAATGTAAAAAAAAGAAGAAGAAGAAGAAACCAATAAGCAATGGTAAAATAAACCAGATGATCAGTTATAACCATCCATAAGCATATAATTTTCACCTTGGATCCCACTCCATCAGTAGCCCAATACCAACACAATGCTAGCAGTGCCGCAGGATTATTACTTAACTGCACAGAAGTAAATATTAATAAGACAACCTTTTGTTCCCTTTCATTATGATATCTGAGTGGAGCAAGGCTTGAGCAGAAAGGAGAGCAAATTTTAACATATAATTGATGAGACTATATAGGAAAAGGAAGGTGGGGATTTCACAAGGAGCTGGATCAAACTCCACAGGCTACAGTGGAGAGAAATGAAGAAGCTGGAGAAAATGAAAGGAAACATTGCTCAACAATGCAACTTGATGAGTATGATCTAAGGATGCCACATTTATTCCATAATCATCACAATGGCTCAGAACCACAATTTTTAGAGCAGACATAGTCCGGTCCCAGCTTCAATGAATTACTAGCAAACAAATCACTTGTTCAAACACGTGATGTATCTATATACTATCAAAGGTAGATGTCCAGAGGCAGTCATTTCAAGCACATAATTTCAGTTAAAGAAAACATTATTTATCTATACTCCAAACAAATCTTTATAACTTCAGTTCTTCTAATTACAGAACAGATCTTTGTATCACAACATCCCCAATAGTTCCATTGTGAGTGGCTACTGGCTAGTCACAAGATATAATAAATATAATAACATTTGAATTAGAAAATTGTTGGATGTAAAAAAGTCATATATGAAGTGATGACCAGCTTCATGACAATCCCTCGCAATCTGGCACCTTAAGAAAACATTAGAAACGGATACATACCACAGTGCTTCTATTAGCCTCATCCATCAAAGCTGCGCCAGCAAGCATTTCTCTAACATCAATCCCCTGAAGCAAAAAAAACATTGTAATATTTGAATGCGAAGATCAAAAGTATAAACACATAAAATTTCAATTCAGGGTCATTCACCTGAAGGGCAGCCGGAAGCAGGCCAACTGCAGACATTTCTGATGTTCTACCTCCCACCCAGTCAAACATTGGAAATCTTGCCAACCACCCTTCAATTCTTGCAGTATTATCTAACAAAGAATTTTCCTGTGTTATTGCGACACCCTGCGTTGTAGCAAGCATAAGCATATTATCACATTTCACAAACTGACAGCAGACATGCAAATGATAAAGGGTTAAAAGAGTAGAGAAATTCAAAATGTGCCACGGCAACCAAAAAGAAAATGACTATAAGGAAATATAGATATCTAAAAGTTTAAGACAGTCTTCAACATTAGTTAATAAGGGAGTTTTCCACGATTCAGAAATATTTAGAACTGCAATTGCTCTTCAGTTGCCTACATTCAGACTACGTTATTTTATGTAGTAATCCAGGGAAATTTAGAGAGAGAAAGTTAAACCTGTTTTGGAAAATCCAAGCCTGCTTCACGGAAGGCCTTCTGTACTTCTAGTAAACCGTTTCTAGTTTCAGGGGTACCTCCACTCTGAAGACATTTTACATATTTGAGTCAATAACATGCGCTGTACAACAATGAGGCAATAACAACATAATCAAATAAAATGGTATCGTCTGCTACTCTGCTTGTGGACCTTTGAAATCACTATTACGAGTGTTGAAGCTAATTCTGGTCCAAGCTGTGCAATCTGATGATCAATTCCAGCAGGATCCGTGTTGTCAATAAATCTTATCTGCCAAAATTCCGAGTAAACAACATGAATAATTGAAAAAGGAGAAAAAGAAATATTCCAACGTCTGACAAGACAGTTTGCTCAGATAGTAAAGAAGTAACAAGACCATCGAAGATTCATAAGAAATCCAAGACCGATGAGATCACGTATTAGCACCCCTCTCCAATGCCTGAAACTTCAAAATAGGATATGCTGTATCAAGGTAAGTGCATATGGCACTTTCGAATCCTCATGTGTCTCAATCTAAATTAAATTATCCGAAGTGATCACAAACCCATCAAAATAGACACTTTCAGAAACAAACTGCCAGATTTTTTTAATCTCGCTCCCTTCCCCCTAAACTACTCAAATCAATTTTCAGTATGAGGTCAAAGTAATATGTTTTTGGAATATCAATCCCACAATCGAAGAGGGTCCTCAATCTTGTAACCAGCATGACAATGAGTAGCAAACATCAATGAGTACCTTCAGAGGAGGATTATCAGGGGCCAATGCCTCTGCTACAAACTGTGGTCCAAGAGCAGAACCTCCAATCCCAACAGAGAGAATTTGGGTAAAGCGACCCTCCGGAGACGATGGAGGCTTAATCTGCCAGCAAACGTTGACATAGAAAAAAGTCAGTAAAAGCAATCAGAAAAAAAAAAAAAAAAGTCAAAACACAGCTGCCGAAACAAATTTAGTGCGAAACTTTAATATCAACTGACCTTACCACTGACGATGTCATCTGCGAAGCTGCAAACGGCGTCGAGGGTATTCTCAACCAGCGTCTTGAGGACCGGTTTTGGCGCGCGTTTAGGGTCCCTCAACCAATAATGGCCGACCATACGACCTTCATCGGGATTCGCAATCGCCCCCTTTTCCAGTTCCTCCATTGCTCGGAACGCCGCCTGGAAACGGGGCTCCATCTGCTTCACAAACTCGTCCGTGAACCCAACCCGACTTACATCGAGGTAAAGCCCCAGCTCCTTGTGCTGGTACAGCCAATCAACATACCTCAGCCAGAGAGCACGGGGATCTTTCTCCAAACCTGCCTTCTCCTTCGCAAAGGCCCCGTCGTTGACCTTGGATAATTCCGCCGGGGCCTCCCGAGCAACGGAGTGTACGGCGACGAGATTCATGCTCCGATCATTGGAAGTCAGTTTTGGACGAGCAGGAAATGCGACCAATTCATTGCGGAGAATGCTGGTTAAGCTCGGAGACTGGTTCTGGAGTTTGAGAGATGGGGAAGATGAGCAAATACCCGAGATTGACGCCATGAGAAACAAAGAGAGCCCCCCAACTTGGACGATCAAAAGGAAGCGGCAAAACCTCGCTTAATCCGCCATGGTGAAGGGTGAGTGTTTGATATTTAGGAACCGAAAATTGATGGGTCTAGTTGTATGTGAAGTGGTTTGTTGTCTTTAGCCGAACCGAGGGGAAAATATTTCCCTGGTCCTGTGTGCTCTGTGCCGGCGGCGACGTTCAGCAATCACACACGTTGATTGGTTGGTGTAATATCTGTTAGATGACTAAAATGGGTCTGAATCTACCGTTTTATTACGTGAATGCCCCTCCCCCACCATCAGCATATTCCTTCTGTTCCATGACCACGACGACGACGACGACATCAGCACTCAGCAGAAACATAAGCATACCCACGTTAATGTCGCGGACAGATGAAAACGATTAATTTCGTTGTCAAAAAGAATGAGGAGAAAAAACAAGTACTAATTGATTTCATAATAGGCTAACACCCAGATAATTACAGGTATCTACCACGTTACACACAGGTCTTAATTAAAACAGGAGTTTTCCTGTTTCATGTGGATATATAGCAGAATATTAAAATATTACAAATTACATATATGACTTTTTTATTCGATGTTGGGCTATAGGACAGTCTATATAAAAAAAAAAAAGTTACTCTGTTTTAGTTGTATGTTTATTATATATTTCTATTTGTTCCGATGAAGAAACATTAATTCATAGCATAAAGAATAGTGAACAATACTTTTGAATTTAGAGCAGTTAACGAATTTTTTTAGATTTTAGGAACTTTTATTTCTGGCCAACATTAAACATATGCCTCTCATGACTTTTTTCTTTTGGAAAAATACCTCTCATGAATTTTGAGAGAAATTTGACCCAAAAAAAAAAATTGAGAGAAAAAATACGATACAAGTTTTATTTACACGGACTTCTATGAAAAAAACTAAACAGCTCTAGAACATGAAAATATGTCAATGGCTTTATGTCCCGTGACATGAAATTTTTATTATAATACTTTTTCCGGTCTTAAATACTTCCTACAGCCCTAATTTAGAAGCTATTTATCAAAATTTGAAAGGATTAATGAGGGAAGCTAAATTAGTTAATTATATCTATTTTTCTAAAATACCCTTACCTAAAATTTAAAATAACATTAAGATATTAAGATATTTAAATAAAAATACGTAAGAAAAATTCTCTCCCTATATTCTAACTAACCCACGCACCTTGTATGGTTCGGTGGCTACCCTTTTCTTGCACCATTTTTGTTGTGGTAGCTGCCTGTTTGAAGAGTCATGGAATTTTTTTATTTTTTGGCGCTAACGAAGAGTCACGAATTTTGCTCTCAACGGACACGTGCTTTCTCTGAACAACCAGCCCCGGATGTGTGTGTATTGCATAATGAAATTACCATAAAGAACCTTTGGTCTACTCTATGTGCTATTGTAGGGAGCCCGGTTCTTGTCCTACGGACAAAGTAGGGAGAGCTTGTCCGTACGGACAAGCTCTGGACCGTCCAGATCTATTTTTTTTACTTTTTTATTTTTTATCTAAAATAATTTTAATGGATAGAGAATCTAAAATAAAGATAATCTCTCAACTAATATTTTATGAAAAAATGATTTTTCCATATAGAGAAAAAATAAAAATGAAAAATAATTAAAAAAAATCTGGACCGTCCAGATCTCATCTGGACGGCCCAGAAGAGCCAAGCTCTCCCTGCGTGTCCAAAGGACAGGCAGGGAAACTGATTCCGCTCTTGTAGTTGTGGCACCAAATTTGGCTTCAATTCCTATACTCTTTCAATATTATGCCATCCATCTAAATTCAAAAAATAAAAAATAAAATCAATAGCAACGTTTTGTTCTTAAAACACTTCATTAGGAAAATAATTACCAAGTAATAATATCTCATATCTCTATAACACCACATTGACTTTTTTACAAAAATTCAAGGAGTTAAATAAATTATTTTAAACTATTTATATTTATTATTTTTCTTCAAACTAAGTTGTTTTGCTTATAAAGTGATATATACATACACACAACATATATTATGGTTAAGTAATTAATTTAAGGGAAAATTCCATTTAAATATCAAATGAATTTGCAAAACCCTCAGAAGTCATCCGAATTTGCAAAAAGACTGAGAGGTGATAATGACTTTTGAGGGTTATGCAAATTCATACAAAATGACCATAATGCCCCTTCCTCTCACTGCCTTTCCTCTCTCTTCCTCTCTGAACCAGGACCACCACCACCAGATTCATTCAGCTCCGCCGTGACTATGAAGCGAAGTGCACGTTCGCCACCGTCTACCTCCACCGTCGACGCCGACGCCAACGCCGCACCGGCCGACACTGGTGAAAAAAGGAAGAAAAAGAAACTGAAACACGAAACAGAAACAAAACGGTAAATTTTTTTGATCGGTCGATCCGAAAGAAATTGGAAGAAGAAGATGTGAAGGAAAGAAGGAAGGAAGAAGAATGAAGAAGAGAGAAAAAAAAAGTTAATCTGGATTTGTAAATTGCGTTATGAGACTTGTAAATTGCGTTATGAATTTTGTAAAAGTTCTTTTTTTTTTCCATTCAGGCATCAATAGTTGAAACTCAAAAAAAAAGTTGTAAATTGCGTTATGAGATTTGTAAATTGCGTTATGACTTTTGTAAATTGCGTTATGACTTTTGTAAATTGCGTTATTAATTTTGTAAAAGTTCATTTTTTTTTCATTCAGGGCATCAATAGTTGAAACTCAAAAAAAAAAATTGTAAATTGCGTTATGACTTTTGTAAATTGCGTTATGAATTTTGTAAAAGTTCCATAATAGAGTGCACTTTCAGTGCACTCAAGTGTTGCGACACTTTCAGTGCACACTCGAGTGCATTGAAAGTGTGCACTCCATATTCACTTTTTTTTTTCTCTCTCTTCTTCATTCTTCTTCCTTCCTTCACATCTTCTTCTTCCAATTTCTTCCGGATCGACCGATCAAAAAAATTTACCATTTTGTTTCTGTTTCGTGTTTCAGTTTCTTTTGCCGGTGCGTCGTCCATGGCGGGTGCGGCGTTGGCGTCGACGTCGACGGTGGAGGTAGACGGTGGCGAACGTGCACTTCCCTTCGTAGTCACGGCGGAGCTGAATGAATCTGGTGGTGGTGGTCCTGGTTCAGAGAGGAAAGAGAGGAAGGGGCATTATGGTCATTTTGTATGAATTTGTATAACCCTCAAAATCCTTATCACCTCTCAGTCTTTTTGCAAATTCGGAGGACTTCTGAAGGTTTTACAAATTCATTTGGTATTTAAATGGAATTTTCCGTTAATTTAACTTATTTTATATCTCAAAAAAAAAAATCAACTAAATCTTTTGAGTACATATGTAGTATTACACCTAAATAAAGAATTGGATATTTTGTTTCTCTCTCTTTCACACGGTAGAAGAAACTCAAGCACCTATTATATTATACCGACAAAGGGCTGAAATTATTTAATTCCCTTAATTTTCCTAAATAAGTTAACCGTATCGTAGGATTAGATGTAGTATATAATTTCATTAAAAAAAAAGAATTATTTACTATTCATGGATAGTATAGTTTACTTCAAAACGTATCTAGAAAATAAAATGTCCTTATTGTATATAAATGAGTCCTGTTAAAAAAAACAATTCAAGACTCCTGGCTTATGCATTTGTATAAATTTGTTGTTAGGCATGGAACTGTTGTGGAGTCACAGTTTTATCACTTTATGTAACGAGCGAGAGTAGGATAGAGTTTTTTTTTTTTTTTTAAAACAACTGGGTGAGGTGGATGGTCAGGGTGAGCCCAGGTAAGGGGCATGAAAGCTGACAAACCTGGCCGGCTTCATATTTCCTTAAGCTCAATTCCCTATTTTATTTTTAACGGCAAACATATTCAAAACATTGACCAACATACCTTGAGAGCAAGTAGTAAGGGACTTGCTCTCTCATCACCATGTCCTCGGTTCGAGGCGTGAGAATGGAAAAAAGGGTGTTGGAAGCTCTTCCCCCACAACCGTGGGCCCAACGCGAAGCGAAATCCGGATTAGTCGGAACCGGTGAACCGGATGGGATACAAAAAAAAATATATTTATAACATTGAACCACAATTGAGGTTAAGACTAGTAGAAAAGACTAGTTCTTCAAAACATGACAAACTAATATTTAAATCTATACTGAGAGATGTGTCAACATTTAGTACAAGATAGTAACTCAAATAAAATTGCTCGTAAGATGATACATGTGCTTGGAAAGATAACATTGAACCAATGCGATTAATTTAGCCGAAGTCAAATTCTTTTTAGTTATTACAAAACATAACCTCATTTGTAGACCGTGACTTGAATAGAATTATCTGAGGTTGTTAAATGTTTTCCCATCCCGATCCCGAGCAAATATTGGGACATAGAAATCCCATCTCGATAATTTCAAGATAGGAAAAATTCGGATTTGGAAAGATATAATTGGGATCAGATCAAGAATGAGAGTTCTCGATCTCATCTCGCCTCAAATATATGTATGTATGTATTTTCTTAATTTCCATAAAATTATCTAAATTCCTAAAATATAATGAGAAAGTGGCGGTGATGAATGCAACTATGGTCATGTCTAAGGGAGCAAAACATTGAAATATTGAATTGTTGATGAATTTGTAATTTTAATTCACTTTAATATTTATATTGGACTAATATATTTTTTTTGCTCAAAATATTGGACTAATATGGTACAATACGATATTGGACTAATTATGTATTTGTATTGGACTAGAGTAAAGACATGAAATTAGGCCCAATTCAAGTTAAAATTAAACTAAAATTCAATATAGGGAAAAAGAAAAAAAAATGGGGGGAGCTTTTCGAGAAATTTTGGGGATCGAGATTGTGACAGATTTTCTGTCCTAAGCCCTTTTCAGGCATTCCCAATTCTATCACGTCTAAAGAACACCATAGAATTGTCTCCAACAAAATATTTTTGTGCTAGTAAAAAACTAACAAAACATTGAGGTAAAGAATTTGAACTCATGAGTTAAATTTGAGATTTTTTTTCTCAACTGGGACTTTAACAGAGTGAATAGCTAGTACTAAAACTAATAGAAGTTTGGCCAAAAAATAAAGAGTAAAACTAATGGAAGGCCTCCTCACAAGAGATGGCTTTTGTTTTGCTCAAATCACAAGAGATGGCTGAGTACTACAATTCTACAAGAGAACAATAATAGTACGAAGCATATTTAACGAACCAAAAACAAAGAATGGGTCAATCAAGCTTATCGCGGGAGGTGTTCTTTGTTGTGGCTGGCGTCGTCATCATCTTAATCTACGGCCGCCAGCTCCCCCAGTCACACAAATCACACCTCTAAAGAGATTCTTATTCTTGCGTTATATATCAACCTCCTTCTCTCTCCTCCCCCAATCTATTTTTCCGCTTCTCTTTTTCTCTTTTCTCTGTTCCTCCTGTGGGTCTGCTTGTGAAAATGGCGTCTGCGGTCCCGGAAAACCTAACTAGAGATCAGTACGTGTACCTGGCCAAGCTCGCCGAGCAGGCCGAGAGGTACGAGGAGATGGTTCAATTCATGCAGAAGCTCGTTCTGGGCTCCACCCCTGCCTCCGAACTCACCGTCGAAGAGAGGAATCTCCTATCCGTCGCCTACAAGAATGTCATCGGCTCACTCCGTGCTGCCTGGCGTATTGTCTCCTCCATCGAGCAGAAGGAGGAGGGTCGCAAA
The DNA here is from genome assembly GCA_025563575.1 of Acacia pycnantha. NCBI lineage: Eukaryota > Viridiplantae > Streptophyta > Magnoliopsida > Fabales > Fabaceae > Acacia > Acacia pycnantha. The sequence continues at coordinate 1,775,315 of JAMWYP010000075.1, read as the reverse complement.
AACGATGAGCACGTCGTTTTAGTGAAGGACTACAGATCCAGGGTCGAATCCGAGCTGACTGAGGTGTGTGCTAGTATTTTGAAGCTGTCAGATTCGAATCTGATTCCGTCTGCTTCAGCCAGCGAGTCCAAAGTCTTTTACTTGAAAATGAAAGGGGATTATCATAGGTATTTGGCTGAGTTTAAGATTGGGGATGAACGAAAGGCTGCTGCTGAGGAAACTATGGTGTCTTACAAGGCTGCCCAGGTAACTTGCTTCACTCTCCATATCTAGATATTTCACCTCTGAAGGTTCTGAGGTTTAGAACATTCTGAAAGACTTCATAGAACTTTTGTTTTCGGGGACAAAACCCACAATTAACCATGTCAATTCCTTTTTACTTTGTTACCCCTAAAAATTAAGCTTTAAATTTAAAACTGTTGTTTAATCGTGATTAGTGAGTTTAATTGGTCTCCGATAGTTTTTCCTTTCCCTGCTTTTGGAATTCTCCGCACTACTTCTTCGAGGCTAATGGTTATCAAATATGGGAGCAGTATTTCTAATTTGATCTCAAACGGAATTCTTTGTCTACATTTCCTGTCTATTCCAAATCCAGTTGAAGTCCAGTGTTCTGATATCGTGCTTTGTGGTATTTTGTTTTCTCAAGGACATTGCTTTTGCGGATCTCCCTCCTACCCACCCCATAAGATTGGGCCTGGCACTCAACTTCTCGGTATTCTACTTCGAAATTCTCAATCAGTCTGATAAGGCATGTGGTATGGCAAAACAGGTACGTGTCATTTCGTGTTAATTCATTCAAGCACCCCTCTGTTTCCTCACCCATAAAATTAAATAAAAAAGAAACTGTCGGTCTTAAATTTATCTTGTGCAATGTTAAATTGTTGTCTGCCTTAGTATTCAAGGAATATCTTGCTGATTGTTTGGGCAGTTAAAAAAAGGAGAGAGTGAGTTCTCTAATTCCTTTTAATTGAAGGCAGTGCTTGAACTAAGTATCCTTCTTAATAGGAAGTAATCCCTGCTAACAGTAGCCAATTTAACAGGGTGCGTCCACTGTTAAGTATAGCAAGCTTAGAGGAGGCACCCACTTTATAGTAAGCTTAGCAAGATGCATCCTTCCTTGGCTGGGGGAAGGACCTCTGCATGACTTATAGACAAACTTTTGTGGGGGCACCTATTTCTTGATATACGTAAAGTATTTCGTAATGGGTTTGGATTTTGGGGGCATTGCTTCTTAATTAAAATAAATGCCATGTATGTCCAATGCACAAACTAGAATGGATCACCTCCAACTTGATTGAAACTTTATAGCAGTTTCTTACAGTAAGAACCAAGGAATGATAGTATAGTATTTTTTGGCTTTTGGAGCCACATTTCCTTGATGTGGATTAACACTGTGTTTGTTATAAGATTGGTAAAATAGTTGTCAATAGCTATTCTTTGGTATCCTTTAGTAAAGTTTTCACTAAATATGGTGAAGCTATAGATGATTCACATACATTTCCTGTGACCAGAAACCAAACATATGTTGTATATAAACCATAGTTCTTAGCTTTGCAAGTGAACACAATAGGTCGCTTAGGTGAACTTCACATTCCATGGTTTACTTATTTAGCAATCAAACTTGCACATTTGACTGCTTCTAGTTTCATGGCGCATGTTGCTATGCTCAGTAAGAATCATGCCAATATGCTCCATTAAATTGATTGTTAGTTGACTTGTAACTTTCTGCTCAGGTAGCCTTAAAGCTTGCCCTTTGAATCAATTTAATGGAGCACACTGGCATGATTCGTACTGAGCATAGCAAATGTTCCTTTTTAGGCCTTAGGTTCAAGCTAATAATGCTTTTGCTTAGATTTATTGAAGACTAAAAATAATCATTGCCGTCAGTTCTCATTTCACACACCCGTCCATGTTCATCTCTTGGCAAGCAATATTTATTTCCAGTTAAGTTTGCTTTTGTTTGAATGAGGGATGCAGCAGAAACAAAGGAACACATCTTTATTTTTGGGTGCCAACACCCTTGTTCATCGTCAAATTTGCTTATAGGTTTTATTTATTTACTTTTTTGAAAGGCTTTTGAGGAAGCAATTGCTGAGCTGGATACCTTGGGAGAAGAATCCTACAAAGACAGCACACTTATTATGCAGCTTTTAAGGGACAACCTCACCCTGTGGACTTCAGATGTTCAGGTAAGTGTAGAACCCACTGCATCTTCCTCTTTTGGTTTCTCTCATTTGTTCAGACGTGAGTAAAAGCTATATTTGGGTTCCTGCAGGACCAACTAGACGAGCCCTGACTGTTATATACATCACCTGGAGGTGGGCTTTGAATGTCATTTCTCTGTGCTGATGAAGAATGTTGTTGGTTTAAAAATGGTTGGCAATCTGTCACATAATGTGTTATACATATAGACCATTATTTTCTTTGGTTTCCATCTTTGATTTGGAAAGGATAGTGCTGTGTATAATTATTAATGGAAGAACCAACTTATTTTATATGTTGCAACCTTTATGGTTCTGTGGAAGCAGAATGGAAAGCCTCTTCCCCTTAGATTGGATGGAAAGAATATTAGAATGGAAAACTTGTTAAAATAGTAAACTTTTTTACAGAAGTTTGTCTTTCCTGTCTTCTTCTCATTTTTTTTTATCATCCAAGCATATCAAGATTATGGAGTGAAGGATGAAAGATCGCGCTGAAAATGAAAATCAAGAAGCGTGTTTAGCCTTATCTGCGGTTTTTTCAGGCGACATATGAATGATGGAGGGATAAAAAAGCAGCGGCTGGTGGGCACTGCCGAAAAAGGAAATCTTACCTAATTCAGTTTTAGTCATCAGCAATATCCCATGACTGGTCCATTTATCGAACTAGTTAGCTGTACCTTAGCAGTCACAGTCGTAACGTGTAACATGGTCTTTCGTGCCAAACATTAAGAATACATCCAAAAGCACAGAAGAGTCAAGTGGCCCTACGAACAATCCCACAGCCATATATCAAAGGTGCAACAAAAATATAAAGTTACAATCTGAGAGATCATATCAGTACATTAAAAATGATTTACCAAACGTCCCGCTTTCTTTGTTCAGCTACTTCAAAAATTATTACTCCTTTCGGTCCTAATTATAAGACTTAGTTGACTTTTTTGAAGAGATTAAGGAAGCTAATTAAATTACTTTCGAGTGTTTTTTTTTTCTTCTTCAAACTAATTAGTTTGACTAATAAACTAATATATAATATAAGAATACACAACAAATAAAATGATTAAGCAACTTATTTAGCTTCCTTAATCTTTCGAGAAAAAGTCAACTAGATCTTATAATTAGGACTAAAGGTAGTATATTAATTACGAAAGGTTGGTGTGATTGGAATGGATAAGCTCATACGGTATATAATAAAGATATAAACTTAAATTTTATTGCTGACATAACCCCAAAAAAAAAAGTTATTACTTCTATATATATTTCATGAGATTTGTCTTAATTCTTGTGAACTTTCCTAACACACAATATGTTAGGCAACTTCAGAACAAATAAAATATGTTAGGCAAACAGTTCAAACTTCAAACTCTTTCAACAGGAAAGGAAACTGATCAAATATAATGGGATGTGGCAAATAATAGAAACAATCCCGACAATAATCATATCATTGTATCATATAAAAATAAAACCAAAGGTCACCGTTTAAATCCTGTTGGGTATTGAATTGTGTGTGTGTGTGTTCTTTTCCATTTATTTTGCCCTTTTTTTACGTGGCTCCTCTGAATTACAGAGGGGATATTATATTTTAGTTATAACAAGGAATCAAGAAAAAAAAAACACTTAAACACCATATGAACAAAGATAATATATTAGCGGTGCTCTGCTGCTTCATCATGAGTCAAAAGGAAAGAGAGAGAAAGCACTTTGTTTGGCCAATTCAATTTAAAATAATTGTAATCAATATTATAAGAAATTAACACAAATTAAACATAAATGAATCCAAAGGCGGAGGCGACAAGGTTTAGCAGAGACTAAACGTAATAAAAGTCGAAAAATAGATAGGGAAATCATAAAAAAAAAAAATATAAAGAAGAAACCAAAAAAGTGCATATGATTGAAATTCATAGATATAATCAAACCTATAGAAGAGGGCATTTTTCTACCAACAAGTTGGTTTAACAGAATAATGCCAGCTAGATCTCTCGGGATTTCAAGTTTTCTCCCAGAAGAGATATTTGTATTAAGAGAGGCAGTCAAAAACCCTGAACCAAATACCGAATAATACTGTGTGTGTGTATTAAAAAAGAAGAAGAAGAAGAGGGCAATTTTCTTGAGTTGTGAATTGTACAACTTATTTTTACTATTTATATGATACATAAGCTAAATAGTAAATGCCAATTTAATAAGGAAAAGATTCACACAAAAATGCCACAAGGATTGAAACGAAGGTGGTATGAAAAGGGTTAAGATAACATGATATCAAATAAACGCTTTTGATCTCCAGAGATGGCCCCAAGCAAATTAATGAATAAAAAGTCTCACACAGAAGATTAGGGCGGCACAATTGCATAATGCCGCATATATTACGTTTCGCTTATAATGCACTGCACCAGAAAATCTTCAAGGTGGGGCCATAATTTCAATCACAATCTCCTGTTTCATTCCCCATATATGCAAAATAATCAAATGCCAGCATGATGAGTATTGAGATGTTCACCTCAGTGCCCTCTTTAGTCTATTTCATCAATAATTCCACTGCCCACAAGAAAACAATCCTCATAACACACATAGTGGGATCGTCCCATGTGGGAAAATGTCACTGTCTTATAGTCTGATTTTGCAATGACACTTTAAAGCATGTCCACCGAAACTCTTGCTAACATATGAATTGATTCACAAAGAGAATCCATTTCATTAAAGAACACTTGAACTTTTTTCTAATCCTCCCCTGTATTTTGAGAGATTGATAGACTTATACAGGAATTAAAATGGGGTAGTCAATATGAGAATTCCGAGTTAGATTTGTGATACAAAAATATATAAGATTTGCAATGAACATGTACGCAGGAGACTTGTAGTGGCAGCAATTTCAGAGAAAACATAGTAAAAAAACATTCGGTTTAGACGTGTTCAAAGGGGTAGAAAACACTCAATGAAGTTATTAATTAAGATCTTTTAGCTAATAATCCACCCAAAGATTTAGTTTTTGATAGAGAATAATAAAGTGAACTTATCGTTTGTTGGTGGGGTTATACAAATATATATATAGCGGTTAGTTTTATGTGTTTTCTCTCCTCCCTATTTGGTTTTACTGTCCCTTTTATTAAGGAGAATGTCATTTTGCACATTGCTCTGTTACTGCTTCAGCGTGAGTCATCTTTACCAAGCAATCAGAGGAGTGCAGAGTGATTGTGTGGGACTTTCCTTTATTATTGTTGGCTTCCTTATTTATATCATTATAGTGTTCATTACGTTGACAATTACGCGAAGGCCCGACATGATAAATGTCAATTCTTCCATGTCTGCTGATGAAAAGGCTCAGCCCTTGAGATCCTTTTGTTTTTCTTCTACTTCAAGGAACAAACAACAAGATGCTTCTCACCACTACTTTTTCATTAATTACCAAACCCAACTTGCTAAGCAAAGTAACATTATGGCTGGTTGCTAAATTTCCCATGAAATTTAAAAAGATGAACAGACACACCCTGTGCTGTAAAGCGTGACAAAAGGGCACAACAGGCTCGGAAAATAGCTGGAATAAGCCAAAATCACATCTTGGGTGAGATATAACATCATCCTTATTATTGGTTTTGCAAGATTATAGTTTTGACTTATTTCAACTTATTTCCAAGCATAGCCTAACAACAACAACATTGATGCGCGCGCGCTCAATTATAAATTGATTGAAATAGGAAGTTGAGTAATGTGCCTAGGATTCTTATTACATCTTACCCTCAACATAGAAAGGAATCATTTAGAAACCACGTGTGAACTTGCACAGTACAATATGCTGCAAGAAAAACACCAACGATAGAAGAGAAGAAACATCTCATTTCAACTTGTTAAAATGTTAGCATGCACTTGTAGTCATGCTTTTATATTGAAACATTGATTAACAAGAATAACAGTCTATGGCCGACAATGCTTGCATGAAAGAATAAGCAGATCGCTAAAAGCTTATAGTTCAATTGACATGAGGCACACACCTCCAGGTCATGGGTTCTGTATGATAGTTGTGTGGGCTTTAAATTGTCTAGATTAAAATTAAATAAAATTAAAAAGTAAAAAAGAAAAAGGAAGAGGAAGCGGAATGAGGGATGGGCCCTATTTCCGTCTCCCTTCTCATCCGGCAGCATTGCATTTGTGTTTGTGCATTGCAAAAAGTGGCATCCGATTGCATGTGACTTTAAAAAAAGTTGATTGGTTTTGTTTTGTGCATCTTAAGTAGATGGTATTAAATTGATTAAAGTGATTTGATTGGATATAAAGAAAACTTCTTTTTAACCTTCAATGTATAAAAAAGGTACGGAGGTTAAGTAAAGACGAAAAAATTGTGGTGAGATGTGAGAATAAAATTATAAGAATAATTGAGGATCATGACAGACACTTTAACAAGATACAGTTATCAAATACGAGGAAAATGCTTTTAGTAAATAATACTCCCTCCTGATCCTTTTTCTCCCGCGAAAACAGGCTCCTTAGTGGAACTCTTGAAATTGCCCACATTGTTCTTTAGAGGATGAGGGAGGTTAGCGGTGTAGTTTCACGAAAAAAGACTTTCGTTGGTGAAACTCTTGCAATTGCCCACATTGCTCTTTAAAGGGAAGGGGAGGTTAGCGGTGTCGCGAAAAGAGACCCTCGTTGGTGAAACTCTTGAAATTTCGTGAGAAAAAAAAACAACTCTCGCATTTTACTTTCTTAAGTACTAGCACTTGTCGCGTTGCGTTTGCGCGTGTGCAGGGATCAAGGTGCTAAGCAGATATGCACGTGGACCCTTAGGCAAGGTCATGGCAAGTACAGAAAATGGTGGGCAAAGCTTGGAAATGGTCCGGGCAACATGGTGCTAGTGTGGGCAATCCGAATAGATCCTTAGGTAAGGTCTTGGCAAGTGGGAGCAATAGTGGGCAAAGCTTAGACATGGTTCGAGCAACATGGTGTAAGTGCGGGCAATCCGCGTGAACCTTTGGGTAAGGTCCTGACAATGGTGAGCAAAGCTTTGATATAGTTCGGGCAACATGATGCAAGTGTGGGCAATCCCTGTGGACCCTTAGATAAGGTCTTGGCAATGGTGAACAAAGCTTGGACATAGTCCGAACAATGTAGCTTCCAACTATTTCACATGGATTAAGAAGAGTAATTAAAAATAATTTGTGTCATGGAAATGATGAAAAAAATCATCTTTGCAATATTATCCTCCAATCAAAATCAGTTTATTTTAACTGCCTTTAATTTCTTCCATATGATCCTCTCTACATTACAATTAATAAAGGTATTTGTAAAAAAAAAAATGATATTGAAATTTTGAATATTGCTATATATTTAAAAACGCAAAGTGCATTAGCTTAATATAATTTATACAACACCTCACTTATTCTTATAGTAGTCGAAATAACACTAAGCAGTTAATCACATTTTTTATAAGGTTTTCTTAAACATAAGATGGTTAATTCAAACCCTTCGTGCAGGGTATAAAAATATAGGACTTCAGTTATTCGGATAAGACTTATTATTGTTTTTTTTTTCAGATAAGACTTATTATTGTTTATATTGTCATTTATTTTTAGAATTAAATGGTTAAAATTATTACTGACTCCTTAATTTAACTTAATGCAAGCACTTTTTATGAATGAGCATTACTAGTGGAGACTTCCGTGCGGGTTCCCATGATATAAAAATAATTCATATTTATAACTTATTTTTATTATAATTTGTTAGAGTTTTATGCTATTATCTATGAAAGAGGAGGTTATTAAGAAAAACTGTGACAGAGAGTAAAAAGGAAATAATTTTTTTTTATATTTTTATAATTGAAAATTTAAAAAAAAAATAAAGATAAATTCTAAGTTTTAAATTTTAACATAAAAATACCAATGTGTATAGAATTTATAATGAACTGATATTTCTTTGACATTAATGAACAATGTGGGGGTGGATAACTCGAATATTTAAAGTGCATTATTGGGCTAAATTCTACACGGATCATCAAAAGTCGATTATAGCCCGTTAGTGAAAGGAACTCATCCAATCACACAAAAAAAAAAAAAAGGAACTCTGGCTAGAGCAAGCTAGGCCCAAACTTAAACAGTGTGAGGAGGAGCATTTGGAAAAAAAAAAAAGCATTTTCATCACATGTCGATATCTCAATCCCTCCCGTTGGGAGGCTCACCCACCATAGCTAGGTGCGGGACGCGGGTTTGATCCAGATTAGTCAGAGTGAAACTCTGGATACTGGATGGGCAACAAAAAAAAAAGATATCTCAATCCCTAATTAAGAAAATTAAACTTTTTTTTCATTGAAAAAAATCTTGAAACCCAATTATATGAGATTTTAAATATTTAATATTTAAAATATATCAAATCTAAACTTGTGGGATTTAAGTGAAATAAAATATTTTTTTATGGGTAAAGCTTGGTACAGTGAAAAACGAGAAAAAATAATTTAAAGTGAAAATTATAAACTATCTTATTATTTTAAACTAGAATATTGTTAGCCACGTGAGAGGGTGGCTCAAATGGCAGTAATAATAAGATGAGGTGCGTGTAGAAATTAAATGAAGAGTCCATTTTATCTTTTAGCAAGTAAAGCAAAAGCAGCTCATCACCACAAATCATATCAATCAAATCTCACACTATATATATATATATATATGATCGAGAGAGGCATGATTGATCCGAAAAATGATTTAGCTGGTCAATTTTTTCATGGCTTTGAGTGCAGTGTTGTATATATATAGTGACCTTCAATTCATTCTCTTAATTACGTGGTGGCCGGAACTGGAATCCCACATCTATTGTTTTCAGATTCAAAATAGAGACGCAAAAGTAGTGAGTAGGAATATTGAATAGAAATAACGAAGCAAGCACTAGAACGTGCTAGTTAGCTTACTGGTGTTGAATTGAATAAAAATTACTTCCCACCTAGATGTGCTTCGGGTTACATTAATTAAGATAGAATGAAAATTACAGCAGTGAATATGGAATGGGGTGGGGGTAATTAAATAGAGGGGATCTACCACTACCAGATGCTTAGTGGAGTCCCAAGTGGCAAGAACATGCACTGACTAGTAGGTAGCAACCACATTGGACCCTCAAATAACACAATTTAAGCTGTAAGGTCGCAACCATAGTGGACCCCAAAAAAAAAAAAACAGGAAAAATGGGGTATTGCTAATAGCAGTAACGGTAACATAATGTGGTAAATGAGTGATGAAAAACAAAAAATATAAGGAGTTGGATTAAAAGATAAAAAAAGTGAAAGGAGTGTGATTATAAATGGGAGAGAAGAATGAGAGTAAGTAATGAATGAAAGAAGGAAGGCGAAACACAAAAGGCAAGCAAAGGCATTGAGCATTTGAGTTGGCCCCCCATGCCATGCCCTCCCATTCCTCACCACATTCATTTCATTCACTCTTTCAAAACATTTTTTAAAACAAGACGACAACAAGGCCAGGCCAACTAACCACAACTCGATCTCCTAGCTAATACCATCAAGATGACTATTTCAACGACTCCTTAGCTTGCGCATAGGAGGAGAAATCACCGTATCTGTATTATTGTATATGCTTTCAGTGGCCCATTCTTGTATATATACCAGAACCCACGAGTCGTTGCTTAATACTCCATCTTATAAGAAGAAGGATGAATAAGATTGTATATGAATTGAGCTACTCCTACGATTTCAAGTAACGCGACACTCTTCATTATTTTGACATGCCCGGCCACACATAAACTGCTATAGCTTGAATACTGTTTTTCCTTTTTGGCCATACCAAGCGGGGTTCAGCAAATACAAATAAAGCCCGCATTTCATAAACCAATAAAAATAACTTACTTGTTACTCCTCTATCTTTAATATAACATATATCTATCTACATTGATTAAATTAAGAAAATTAGTTAATATAATGTGCATTTTTTAAAATATTATAGTCATCTTCCTCAATTTCATTCCCTCCTTGATTATTTAATTATTTATTATTAAGAGGGCATCAATATAAGAAAATATTGACATATATGAAAACATTGTATTATACTTAAGATCGATATAAACTCTCAAAATATATCTTATATTAAAGATTGTATGGCGTATTAATTTCCTCTGCTGGTCCTAAATATAAGACAAAATTCATTTTTTTAAATATTAAGGAAGTTAATTAAAGTACTTTAAAATATTTATATTTATCTTTTTTTCTCCAAACTGTTTTACTTAACATGTAAACCGATATATTATACCTCCGGTCCTAATTATAGGAACACTTTTGTAGTGCAATTTATACTATAAAAGTGTTCCTATAATCAAGACCGGAGGGAGTATAATCTAACGATATACAATATATGATATGATTAAGTAACTTATTTAATTAGCTTCTTTAATGTCTCAAACAAAAGTCAATTCTGTCTTATATTTAGAACCGAAGTGAGTATTAGGATGTTTGCAATATATATGTGTTTGTGTGTGGAGTGTGGACCCAACGGTAACCTTTATAAAAGACGTACAACAAAAAGGGAAAAAGAAAAATTGCTTTTGTTTAATGATCAAGTGTAACTTTTTATGTGTCGTGGGTACATGAGGATGGAATGCAGGGCTGTATTTGGTTGCTTGCGTTGTTAGTACATATGCAACTTCTTCTTCTCGCACATATATAATTAATCAACCAATCAATTACTAATTAATTAACAAAGGGCTGCAAAATAATAATATATAAATGCAGGGTTTTAGTGAATCTCAAGGAAGCTTGCTTCTGTGGCTGGATTTCAATTTGTAAGAGAATCCCAAGATAATACAGCCAATTAATCTGTACTTAATCCTCATGATGCTTTTTCATTAATTGCACATTATATTCCGACCCTTCTTTCTACTTCACGACGAATATTATCTCTCTTTTGTTATAATCTAAACCGAAAGTGACAGCAACACTGATGTCAGGCACCGTTGATCCAGACTAGCTAGAGCATGCCATATAATAACACCATCGCAATATACAAGTCAACATTTACAAAATATCAATAACGACTCGTTTTATATATGTTTTTAGGGAAAAAAATCTTACAATTAAAATTGTAAAATTATGCGACGTTCCAATGTCTCTTGTTCTGGAAATTTTCGGCCATCAATAATGATTTTCGTGTATGACAGAATGTTACAAACATATTTAAGCTATCACAGTTATTATAAGCAGACATGGATTTTAAAGCATAACTACTATATATAGTTCGGACGATATGAAAAAATTGATTCCTGCTTTAAATAAGTTTAAAGGTTTGCATCTTGTTGATGAAAAAATTACTACCTCCGGTTCTAAATATAGGACTGGAGGAGTATGTTGAAAGAGTTATTTTTATAACTAGGTTTGATAATGTTCGAATTTAACCTGAATCATTATAACTGTATATAAAGTAGGGTAAAATCTCAAACATTTTTCTTTTGACATAATTAATAAATTAATGAAGCTTGGTAGGTTAGGTGGAGCTGGGAAGCAAGGACTTGATTTCAAATTCAAATACAAGATTGAGGTGAATATCGAGACAAGATTACATATAAAAATGATAATAAAAGTCACAAAAGATGTACGTTGTATAAATATTAAATTTATTATATATTATAATATATACCACGAGTGAGACATGAGATGAGATCCACTGTCATATTTGCCGCCACGGATATTGCTTAAAATATGTATACAGGCTCTTCAATATATATGTCAAAATGTCTCCTGAAACTAACAGATATCAAAATCGAGCAACATTCAAATACATATATATAAACGTACAAGCAAATAAAAAAAAGGTAAAGCAACGTATATATAGTACTGAATCATCCAGCCCCAGGCATGTTTAATTAAAAGGAAGAATATTGATGCATATATTTTTTTAAGAACGTGACAAAGGCTAATTATAAACAGGAGCATGGCCATGTGAGGGTGAAACGTGACCGAGGAAGGAAAAGGCAGAAAATAACAATGGCCCGTTGAACGTGTAAGTACATATGATATGCAAAGTTGCAACCAGCCATGAATAATGCAAACTAAGCATCAACCTTTATTACAAGACACGTACATGCACACGTATATATAATTATTTATTTATATGTGAGAAATCTGAATCGGTTCTGGGTCGTCAGTGCACTATGCATAAGTGTATCTTGTGAATGAAGAAAAAGCCATGTCGTCGTCTTATATATGCTTAAAATCAATTTGACAGACCCTCGAGGTTGTGACAGAGGGCAACGGATAACTACGAAACATAAAAGTGAGAAAGTGAAAGAGGTGGTGCGAGCTGAGGGACCAATTATTATTATTATTTTTTGTGTGAATAATAATCGTTGATTAATATTATTGAGATGAGAGTGTGGAGGTAATTACAGAGTGTTGGGGGGAGCTCGGATCTCAAAGAGTGAAAAGAGACTTTAATTTGAGGCACGAGGGAGGAAGAAGTGGGGAAGGAATGTGAGCTTTGAGATTTGCAGACAAAAAATAAACACTGACAGTGAAATCTTGTGGTATAAGTGTTCGATATATAGTTGGCCATGAGAGGGAAACTGCAAAAAGTGGGGAGAGAACAAAAAGGTTAATTTTTGAGAGAAACGAAAAGGGATCATAGAATAACAAAATTAAAGTGTTGGAATTTTGAGCCATAAAAAGTGTCTTTTGGAAATTTTGTGCCTGAGGAAGCTCATTGAATCCGAGAGAAACTGGCATCCTAAGTTGAATTTGAAGCTGAGAGTTACGTTCTTCCGGGTCTCCTGGTCCAATTCAACGTTCAAAATTAAATCAAATCCCTAATGTCTAAATGTTGGTCATCCAGAATCATGATTTGTGGTCAAACGTCTTAAAAAATAAAAAAATCTGGGGATCTTAAGAAATGTTGGGAGGAAGAATTGGGGATCTTGTGGAACTATTGGTCTAAGTTCTCAACACTGTCCCTCAATGTTGTAATCGGTGACATACATATTAATGATGAAGACCCAACATATTTTGAGGAAAGTACACTTATCTCGTTCAATTAACTGACACTGTATTCACTTTTTATAAAGATTAATTTAAGAACTTTAGAGGGAGGGAGGGAGAAAAAAAATGAAGAAAAGGTTGGGGCACTTGAGGAGGAAGAGTAGATGTGAAGGATCAAAAACAGAATGATTTGGACAAGTGAATATGGGAGATGGCTCCAATTTAGAATTAAGGAGTAAAATAGAAAATGAGGGTTGATTTTTATGAGTTAGGTTTGTAGCCAGAATAATTGCGCATGTTGGAGCCACAACCACGACCCAATCAATAATGCAATTGAAAATCCAGACCCAAATATATTTTTACACCTAATATCATCTCGCCACATTAATTCCCAATATAGTATGTGCGCTTCGAATGGAATCCTATGTAAGCGATAAATATCAACCTATTAATTGACCTTCGTTCTGATATATATATATTTATTTATTTCAGGAGATCAGATAAAATTGGAGTGAATATATAGCAAATATTAATAATGTGTGAATATTAATATTGGTGACACGGGAATATATATAGAAACAGATAGGAAGAAAAAGAAAAGGAGTGGGGGCAAACAGTGGATCTAGAAATTTGGAAGCTAGAGTGAGGAATACACTTAAAGAATGATGAAACGAAGAGGCAACAAGCTGGCCTAGTGATCAGCACTTAAAAAAGCAGCACCGGATATGATTCCAACTCTCTGTCTATATATATGTTTCGTTTGTACCATTATGCAATTACTATATACGACGTATGTATATACCGATACATGAAGAAAAACAAGAGGTCTCTGTTGATTATATATATATAGTAAGGTCACATAATATTGAGGAAGAAACGAAACCAAGGTTCTGAAACCGGATCGGTCACCAGACCGGTCTAGGCACTGGATCAAGGGTCAGTGAGTCAGACCGAAGTTAAACCAGAGCTAAACCGGTGTCAAACTGATGAAAAATGAAATATTTTAGGGTTATTAGTATGAAATTAAAAAAATATATTTAAAAAATAAAATAAAAATCGAACCGGTTTGACCCTTAGACCGGACCTGTTTACCCGCCGGTTCCCGGTCCGGTTCAACCGGTCCGGTCCGGGTCTGAAAACATGGATGAAAACATATATATATATTATGGGGTTTAAACTTCTCATGTTGCATGAGAAGAAGAAGATTCCTACACATACATGAAATGATGGGACCCACATCTTTTTTTTAAATAAAAAACTCAAGCACGGAAATCGAAGTATTTATGACATGATGATACATTTCTCCTACAACATGAGACGTGTATTTCCCATATATATATTATATAGGGAAGCATATGATGAATTGAAATATTAAATGCTCTCTCTGGTCCTAATTATAAGACCAATTTGACTTTTTTGGAGAGATTAAGGAAGCTAATTAGATTACTTTAGAGTATTTTTTTTCCCTTTCAAACTAATTAGTTTGACTAATAAACTAATATATAATATGATTAAATAACTTATTTAACTTTCTTAATCTCTATAAAATAAGTGAATCCGATCTTATAATTAAAATCAGAGGTACTGCTAGAAAAAAGAAAAAAAAAGAAGGGTGGTAGATGGATGAGAAAGACAAAGTTGACAAGGCAGAAAAATGAGGAGCAACGCCTAGACGAGGGGCATCTTCTTGCTTGGCTCTGAGTCATAATAAAATTGGACCGACTTTTAATTTGTCCCTCTCCTTCTCCTACATGCATATCTCTATCCCCCCAAACCGATCCATCCTTTTCTTCATATATAATTTCCTCAATCAAACCATATATACATTTATGGTTGTGATATATACTGATATATATAAAATCTAATTAATTATTGTCTGGAAATTAAATAGTAGGATAGTTAATTATATTAAAACGAATAATTAAGATGATGGAGGGGAGTAAAATATATAGAGGCAGTCGGCCGGGGCTCAAGTCCCCAGCCCCAATGTCTCCTCTATATTTGAAGTTAAAAAGAGATAGAAGGACCTTACATGTGCCATGATTGCTCACGATGTGTGTATTTTAGGAGGGCCTTCTGATCTTTTAGCTTATGGGTCATTTTTAATGGATACATGCATTTGCACACTCTCTAGTACTGCCTCGTCTCCTACGCTCTCTTGTCTCTTTCACCTTCAACTCACTCATCCACTTGTACATTTCTATCTATTTATATAGACACACACACCTCAACCCTACGTTTTAATTTCAAAAAGTTTTCATTAACTGGCAAACATTACTATTCCCCTGAAAAAATACCCTTGATATGACATGCATGGTCTAAAATACATTAGTCATCTTCTTTAATTCTCTCAGTACCTCTCCTCTTTCATTATTATTGAGGAAACACCAACATGTTCAAATATAAAATTTACGTTTTGGGATCAGCACATGACAACGTTTCAGAGTGGCTAGATTTTTATCATACGAGTATTAATTAGTGAGTTTATCAGCAAGTAGTTAATTTAATTTGTAGGGAGTATGAGGCTGGTTCATTGGAGTGAGTTAATTAGCAATTAATGATGGTCTTACTGGTCACTGCTTAGAGCTTTAGTGTTTTTAACTCAAAATATATGGTTCTTGTAAGTCGTAATCGGCACACACTACGCCTACTAAAATTAGCATAAATAGGGAGGACGTAGGAGACAAGTTTAAAAGTCTCCAAGCACCAAAACTCCAAAAGTACGCCTCTCTCTCCAAAAAAGACAATATTTTGCCTTTTTATTTCCCCATTTGTTTTTTTTACCATTTCTTTTCCTTTATTCTCTCTCCTTTTACAGCATCAGAATAAAATATAAGCTTTATGTCCCTTTGGCTTCAGGGAATTGGATTCTCCTCTTTTCTTCCAATTGGGTTTTATTTTACTAATTATAATTCTACTGATTCAAAATGTCTTTCTTCCCTTTTTATTTTTAAACGTAATTAAGTTTCCTAGTAACCGTGTGGTATTCTAATAATATTTGGTTTTAATTAAAATAATAATTAATATTTTTTGCCTGAAAAAAATAATTATTAATGTAAAGACTAGAATGAGAAAAAATAATTTACAGTAAGAAGACGTTGTTACTTCTACTTTAGTTAATGGGAAAATGACAACAACAAAAAACACTACTTGAACTTCAAAATCCCATTAATAACAACAATAATGAGATTAATTAGAAAAATAAAATAATTAACAACTTATTTTATTGAAAAATCACCTATTTAGAATTTCAAAATTCAAATCGTATTTTCTTGGGTTATTCCTTACTTAATTGTCTACACTCTTGTTGGGTCTATTATTAAAACGAGATGGTACAGGTACAACAACCCATGTCTCGTATATAGAATTGAAAGTGGATGGTCAGTTTTAAAGTTTAGAAACAACGTGACTTTAATTTCTTTTGACTTAGTTAATTTAAATGCTAAATTTACAACGCATAAAAACCTTGTTACATATAAAAAGAACAGACACAGTTAAAAACATTCATTAATTAAAGAGTTATAATTAATTAATTAGCTAGCCAGATCGATCTTCAGTGTTGATGAATCATGGTGGATTGAAATTAAAGATGATGAGCTGATTTTTCCAAAATGTGTCAAGTGATTTGAATTCTAAACCACCGCTCATATTTTAGCATTTTACCTAACCCCTCCAATTTGATGAGCAAGAGTTAGGTGGCTAAGATAAATATTAATTTTGAGCCCTGTCATAATAAACTGTCTTCTAAATAAAAATATAAAATCTAATTAAAGAAAATTAATGGCACGCGTTAAGAAAAAATCGGATTCAGGGCATGTGCAATGCTCTCATTACCACATGACGTATAATGGTTAGACTGAGCTCTGTGGTAGTGAAAATGACTATTTTTCAAAATATCATTTATTTGAAGATTAATATTATTGTCGGTCCCTATAATCTGATCAAAATTTTAGTTTAGTTCTAATAATTTTAAATTATTGGTTTCTGTCCTTATAATTTTATAAGTATTTGGTTTAAGTTTCAACTGATCGGTCTATATGTTTTTTAATGAGTATTGATTTTGGTATCATACGAATACTCAAATCAAATCGTAGGCTGAGTATGAAACCCACAATCTGGTGAGTCCGCCTACAATCCAATGCAATTGGGCCATTTTGAACCCGCCTAAAAATGCCTATAACGGGTCGGGTTAAAACCCGCTCATTGTAAGATTTAAATGGGTGGGCTATGGGCACACTTTGCCCATACTCACCTATTTAGTTATATATATATTATTAACTATATGGACACTTAGACAATGATACACCACTTTGCCATGAAATACCTATTTCCTATTTGACCATTTCCCCACTTGGAGTTTAAACATCAAAATTATGTTATGATAATACTTGTCTAAATTTAGGTTTTTTGTTTTTTTTTGTGAATTATGATTATTAAATTTTGAAGATTCATATTTCAGAATTTAGAATGATAAATTTAGGTGGATACTTAACGCTTATATATGTTTTAATCCAAAAATAAATAAACTTGTCAAATATAAATGGGTTACCCAAAACCCGATTAGCCCGTTCATTTATATGCTAGCCTGTTTAATATGGGTTGAGGTATGAGTATGGTTAAATGGGTGGGCTATGAGTTTAGGTATGAGTTACCCAACCCGTTTATTGCTCTGCCCTACCAAATCGTTATTAAATTATATGATTAAAACCATTAATTTGAAACTATATAAATTAAAATTAAATCAACATGTAAGGACAAATAAAGGTAATTTTGTTATACTGCACAAGATTACAAAAAAATACATGAATATATAGCATACTTGTCAAGCTTTAACTTTTTTATTGTCCTCTTGACAGCTATATATACCTGTATCACCGAAATCAAATATTATTGAGTTTAAATAGCGGCATCTGTTACACACACATATATATATATATATATATTCACGAAATGCAACTTTGTTCTTTAATTTTATTTTAAGTATGATAACATGGTAATCTTTTTTTTTTTGCCTAAATTTAAACTATAAAGATGTATTTATCTACAGTAATTTTCTGTGGTATTGTAACTACTCATAAAATAAAAGCCCGTGAATTTATAATTGTCTTTTGGTTCTCCGTTATACTCACTGCGTCTGAGTAGTTCTTTTTTTAAAAAAAAAAAAAAATTGTCTTTTGGGCTAATCAAAGTTGGTTAGTATTTTATTGTGAAGAAGCAAGGGTATTATAAAGTTTGTATTTTTGAGCTGGGACCAAGAAATTAAAGAGTTTTATTTTGAAGGTTGTTTTTCTTTAACTACCGTAGCAATTAGCGCCATTATTTTGGCGGGTAAGGGGAAGGAAAAAAAGGAGGGAATTGGAAAAGGGAAAAGGAGGGAGAAAGAAAGAGAGAGGCCAAAAAGTAGAGAGATGTGACTTTGGATTTCAAAGAGTGAGACGGAGGCTTTCACTTGTCGACGTATGTCAACCCGCCACACGTGTCACAACGGGATCATCCCTCAATACCTCATGTTCTCTCCATATTTCCATTCGTCCCGCTCTTCTCTACTCTTTTCCCATTTTACCCTTTCGTCCCCCCTTTTATTATCATAATTGTTAGTGTTAATTAATACTTTCACCAATCTTAAATATAAGTGTTAGGGAAGACGATTATTTTTACCCTAAATATAAAATTTTAATTTATTTTATCTTCTAATTTATACTTTTTTTTCTAAAACATTCCTATTAATAGAACATTGTGATGGAGTTTTCACTAAAGCTAGCCACAATGCATATACGAGATTATAAATGATATTTCAGGTAAACCAATATATATTCGTTATAAACAACTAATTTCAATAAATTTTTTTTATACTTACAAACTAGTTGTTATCTAACTCATATATTAAAAACCGAAGCCAATACTATTTCTTGGTATTAGATATAAAAGTTAGACGAATGTTTACTTTTATTATAAATAAAAAATCTCAATATATTTTATCTCTTAAATTCATATTTTTTATGAACTTTTCCAAAATATCCATATTATTAAACTCTAGATGGGAAGGGATTTCAATTATATGACAATCTGAATGTATAATATTAAGGAATATTATATGAAAGCTAGCTAACAGACATTTCCCACAAATAAATAGCTTAATTATTTTTTAATATTAATAAATTAATTATCTATCTTATATATTTATCATTGAGAGGGAGTGATTAATATTGATTGAAGTGATAAGCACAGTAAGAAGAATAATATAAATTCAAATTTTGAATGACATAAATTAAAAAAGATAGACTCATTATTGATTAATACCAGCCATTGGTGTTTCGATGGCAAAAATAAAACTCTCCGTTTTATTTTAGAGCCATTTATTACATTTTCTCACAAAATACACTCCACTACTATACGATTACGATAAACAAAATACGATGAAGATCCACACCATATCTGAGCTGAGATCTGGATATACACTTTTGAATTTAATTTATATTATATTCATCAACAGTCACGCCGTTTTGCAACTTCACCAATAGAAATTACTTTGCTAAACCTTGTCTTTGAATTTCACAATTTCTTCTGATTAGCGAATAATATTGAAAAGCATCGATTCCTGATTTGGAAAAAAAAAAATTTAAATGTAGTGTGTATTTAAACCCGACGCAAATGAGTAATTTCTCATCCTTGATCTCAGCTCTACAGTATTCAAATTCACGTTCCCGTAATTCTCCATTTCTAACTGTACAGGCCATTGTCTCTCTCTTCCTTTTACCCTAGAGGCGTTCTCGTCTTCCTACATAAAGCCTTCCGCTTCGTCTGTCTTATCAGCGCGACTTTGAACCAGCGCGCCACAGCGAGGCAAATATATAAAGGACTCCCGCTTCTGATTCTGCTTCGTTCTCCGCTCCACACTCTTCTTCTTCTTCCTCTTAATTCCACCGATTTTCATTTCCTATCTTCGATCTCTCATCAGAGATCTCCACATCTACATCTATTGTCTGTAAAAGATTCTCCTCTGTTGCATCTGAAAAGCTCCGCTCTCTTTGAGAGATCTTTTTTAATTGAACCGAGAGAAAGTTAGATTTCGACCTCCGGCAATGGCACCCAGTTTCGATTGCGTTTCAAGTCTTCTTTGTACAGAGGACAATATCATATTCGATGATAACGATTACGAGAGTACGATGGGGATGCCTGACAATTCGTGGCATCAAACATACCATCGGCTCCACAATCCGAGCCTTTTCTTTGATGATGTAACTGGGTTGCCATTGCAGAGTGATGAGTGTTTGGCGATAATGGTGGAAAAAGAATGCCAGCACATGCCTGCTGGCGATTACCTGAATAAACTACGGACTGGTGTTTTGGACTCTGGGGCTAGGAAGGAGGCCATTGATTGGATTGAAAAGGTGGGTTCCAGGTCCTCACCGGGTCTGGCTTTGTTTTTCTTTCAAGCATGGCCATTTTGTGTTTTTGCCTATGTCCATATTGCTGTGGACTGATTCATTCATTCATTCATTCTGAAATGAGTGTTTCTGAAATCTTAACGCCTATTTTGAAATGGACTTAAACCGAGATAAAAGATTTACTTTCTGCCCGCGGAAGCGTTTCATTGCAACAGATTTGTTCTCCATTCTGTGTTTCTTGGTGATATCATCATTAAATTTGAGCTATTTGGATGAAATTTATGGGTTTTCCTTATATTTCAAGGTAGATTCGATAGATTCTGATAGTTTGAGATTCTGTTATCCGATTGTTCTTTAATGTGGCCTGATTGATTAAGAATTGTGCCTGTTGTATAGGTTCTTGCACATTTCCATTTTGGACCTCTCTCTGCATATTTATCCATAAACTACATGGATCGCTTCCTGTCTCTATATGAATTACCAGTAAGTCAAGAAATAAAAACAAAAGGAACTGCTTTTTTCTTTATCACGATTGTTGCTGGTCCTGATCTACTCTTTCCCCACGTAGAAGGGAAAATCTTGGTCAATGCAATTGCTGGCCGTGGCATGCTTATCTCTGGCAGCCAAACTAGAGGAGAATAAAGTTCCCCTGTGTGTTGATTTGCAGGTGGGAACCCATTTTTGTTGTGCATGGTGATTGTCAAGCCAGTGTATTGATCTTACTTGGATTAGCTGATCCAGTGATCCTTGTCTTTCCTGCAGGTGGCTGAATCAAAATTTATATTTGAAGCCAGAACAATCCAGAGAATGGAGCTTCTCATACTAAGCACACTTAAGTGGAGAATGCAAGCAATTAGCCCTTTCTCCTTCATAGAACATTTCATAAGCAAGATCAATGAAGATCAAACTCCACTAAGAACTTCTACAACAAAATCTATCCAACTTATATTGAATACTGTGAGAGGTACCATCTAGTTGCTATCCCTATTCTTAGTGCTGCAATAATTATCAGTGTTTGCAATAACTAATGATGACTACATGGTGGATGGAAATTAAATGCAGGGATTGACTCATTGGAATTCAAGCCATCAGAAATAGCAGCAGCAGTGGCAATATTTGCTGTGGGGGGCACCCAAACAGTTAACGCAGAGAAAGCTATCTCTGTTCTTGCTCAACACGTAGATAAGGTAAAGCTGCTGCTGCTGATAGTGGTGGTCAAATAACAAAAGAAAGTGAATGTGAAATGACATGATGATGGTTTATCCTTTTCAGTCTTATCATTTTAGAGTTGATTACTTGCAATTACTTGGTAATCAGAATTCGAATTTTTGTGTGGCAGGAGAGAGTCTTGAAGTGTTTTAAAGTGGTGCAAGAGTTGTCATCAAACAGCAGCATCAGCAGTTCTTCTGGTGCTTCTGCTCCTCGAAGCCCAATTGGAGTGCTGGATGCAGCATGCTTGAGCTATAAAAGTGATGAAGCAGACGGTTCATGTTCAAGTTCTTCGCATACTAATAGTCCAGATGCTAAAAGGAGGAAGCTAAACAAAACCAGTGGAACTGATCTATAATAGTGTTGCTTTTCTGAAATGGGGATTTTGTGTGTTTTATGGAAAGTGATTCTCCCCTCAGAAGGAAAAGCAAACAAGGACACTAGTAAAAGAAAAAGAACAAAAAAAAAAAAAACTGAGCATGCAGAAGTATACGTAAAATAAAAACAGTGGCTCATGGGGTTGAAGATGCAAGATAAAGGGGACAGAAGAATCATTGAATTAAGACAGTCCATGCTCTTAGCATGGAGTTGAGCATTATGCCGGTGGCTGTTAAATATTTAGACTTCTTAACAGCTAGAAACCAGTGGAAGTGAGGAAGGAGCCACAGGAAGGGGTATAAAATATAAATAAAAGTTTTGTCTTGTGTAAGTACAGGTCCTAGTATTTCTGCTTAATATTTATTCAATTTTGAAGCGGACAAGGAAGGGAAAACACAGGCTGAAGAAGAAGGAATCGAAGCAGAGGGCTACTAATTGCTATGATAGTATGAGCCTATGGGGAGATGTTTCACTATTAACTTATATTTTTTTTGCGATGGTCGATATCATGATAGTATATGTCATTATTCTTAATATATTCGTTCTTCAATGAGTGTCAGAGTTTTACGGCAAAAGTAAAACGGTTAAGTTTAACTGGGGTCACTGCTATAGCTACTAGTAGACGACTTTACCGAAGGACGTGCCCGCGGTCAACGGTTTGGTATGACTCTTTGACTACGTGACTGACCCGTTGGACCAATAAGGTTATTTGGTGGCTATTAAAACAAAGAAAAGAGATATGTTTTCCACGTGGGCGGACATTTGGGTCCCGACAAAATAAAAAAGCAAAGTTGATTTTAGGGTAAGGAAGCAAAAATACACATGTGATTTACCTCCTAGAGAGCCTAGCACCATATGTTTTTTTTGAGAGTGTTACCATTTTGGAGTAAAAGTCACATCCCACCGTTATGTTACTGTTCACCGTAATGAGAGAGAAAGAGCTGAAATGAACAGTAACATAATGATGAGATGTAACTTTTGCTCCAAAATGATAACCACGTGTGTATTTTTACTCCCAAAAAAAGTATATGGTGCTGGACGCTCCTAGGTAAAGCACATGTGTATTTTTACTCATTTACCCTTGATATGTGTATTTTTACTCATTTACCCTTGATTTTAAGTCCACGTTTGATACGTGTCTCAGACACCTTGAATTGGATCGATCTTTTAGCCTTTTTTTTTTTTTTTTTTTATGGAAAATAAGAAACCCCTCTGCTTTAGCCCACAAGCCATAGCGAACACTTAAGGCTAGGCTAATCACTCAGTCTACACATCTCAACCAATTCCTTCTGGTCACAAATTCAGGTCATCAATAACCATCTCACCATTATATAAAAAAAAATAACCATCCCGACCAAAAAAAAAAAATAATAATAACCATCTCACCAAGTACGACTTCGCTTAAACAGATCTGTTCTATAGTCTTGTATCTCTCTCATTGAGCTTTTTTTAAAAAAATAGATACGGATTCTGTTGCCTTCTCTCAAGAGCAAAAACAAAAGAATCAGAGAGCGTAGTTCTTTTCATCAACGACCGCCTCCTCATTAAGAGGTGGTTGTTGATCAAAGAAGCAAAAATTTCCGATTATCTCATGAGAGAATTTAACTAAGTAATCCGAAACAACATTTTGCTTTCTGTATTGATGGCTGAATACACCATGTCACTCTCACTAAGTTTCAAGGAGACAAGAGCTACATCAAGAGCAACCCAAAATACTTAAAGTTATTAAATGTGTTTCAAATTAGTTTGTTTTTTCTAAAAATATCCTAATTAGCTAACTTAAATATATTTTCTCTGTCGTTGTTGAAAAATGACTATACAGTTGATAGAGGGTCCTTATGAAATAAATTAATTGATTTCCCGAATATTAATTTAGATAGTGGTATAAGTGACTATTTTTTCAATATGACTTTTACAAATATAAGATAGGGTAAAAGTTATATTATATAATGCGATTTATGTTTGAATTAACTTTTGAAAAAGTCAGTTTAATAAATGGAAACGTGTTCAGATAATTAATGCAAACGTAAGTTTGAATGTAAAATGACTGGAAATTATATGAATTTAATAAAAATAAAAATAGTTAATGTATTATTGGAAAAAATTGAAAATACTGAATCACTTAAAATTAGGGAAAATTGGAGAAAAGTACCCATTTAAAAAATTAATTGGTGAGAATGACCTTAATTAGAGGACTGTCATTCTTCGTATATATAGACTTATTAGGTTATTCATGCCAGTTAAATTTATAATGAGAGAGTTTTTCCCCATTTCCCTTAAGTTTTATATATATATATTTCTTTGGATACTTTCGTAAATAAAAATAAAATTAGAAAACAATCAAGACCATAATACTCTTTAGGTTGTCAATGCAGTATAGTGGTAAGTATTCCTGCCTGTCATACGGGCCACCTGAGTTTAATCCCCAGCAACGACACCAAATTTGATCATCATGTATGTTTGCCTTAGGGTCAAATTAAAATAGATTAATAATGCAATAAAGTAGTGCTAACCTAGGTCGATCTCTTTGTGGAGCCTATTTAACTAAGCCCTAAGCCAACTAACCATAAAAGATGCTAATTAAAAGGGAAGATTGATTTGATTTTGTTTTTTATTTATTTACCAAAACTACTTTACAAAACAAATGAAAACATTTCTAAAATACTTTTTTTTTTCTGGTATTTTCAATTTATGAAAGGGATGAAAGTATGAATGAGTTTGAAAATAGATTTAAAATATGCAAATGAGATGATATTCCCGTTGGAGCTTTAGACTATGCCATCCTAACTTCAAACGATAATGGAGCTTTAATCACTAATCCAAATAATAAGCTCAAGCAACTAGTCAAGCTTAGGTTAATTAGCTTGCCAATGGAGAATTTCAACTAGAAGAGCCATCATCACAACATTAACAACCTTCAATTAATACCAATGGTTGAAATTAAACAATAAAAGCACAGTGAATTCACCAATCATATAAACCATATATATACGATGAACAAAGTACTCAAATTAATCATAAAAACATGAGATGAACTAAATCCAACATCCATACAACCAAATTGAGTATTCAACAATACAAGTCAAGAGCTCATTCACATAATCTCAACATTCCAATCCCAAACAGCATTACAACTATAATAATGCCTCAACTCTAGTTGCACAAATTAATTACTCAACTTGAATAAGCAACAAATATAATTAGAGTAGGAGAAATAAATATGAAAAACTCCCAAAATGATGCTCCAAGCTTCGGCCCTCTACTCCTTGGGGAAACAAATGAATTGGTTGGGTAAAATGATGCGCATTATTTTGTTAAGCAATTACTCCATAAAACTGGGCTAACAGGGCTGGGCTCAAGTCAATAGCCGATTACTTTGTTGTAGAGATCTAAGAGCTGCTATAGATCCAAGTGCAGCTATATCATCACTGGTTTGTTGATCATGTCCAGTCTAACAGAGGCAAATTGAGGAGCTGGTTTTGGGGCCTGAAAACTGTTACCCCATAAAATTACTGTGTACACGAAAAACAACGCTAGGGCGTTGGGTAAAATAAAATAGTGAAAACCTGAGGAATCTGAATATTTACCCTATTATAAAAAGAAACAGAAATAATAATAAGTATTTGAGACAATTCAACGAGTGAGGGTTTTTCCAGCCAGATGAAGCAAGTTAGAGCTGCAAAACGTTTCAATCCTCCATCTTATTGTCCATTTTAGCAAAGCTTAACTCATCGTGTAAACTCGATGCTAGTGCTGCACATCAATTTGCGTTAAGCTCTATTCCAATCATGTTATTCCCTTCCCTTTTTAATATAAGACATATTTAAAGAGTTGATATCGATCCTAAATCGAAGATATCTTTTTCATATTTAGATTAATTGCTTCAACATTAAAACCATGTCTTATCATTACCATTATATATTTAAGGTTTTGGTGCATTCAGCGTCATTAATACTTTTAGGCACATCTAATGTCATAAAGTATGTCTTGTAGTGCATTCAGCACCTTAAAAGTATTTTTTTAGATACACTTAGTTTCCCAAAGTATCTTTTCAACTTGCATTCTAAATTATGTAAATTGTTACTTGCAAAATTGCATTAAAAAAATGACTTTAGGTGATACACTGACCTAAAAAAAATACTTTAGGCACTAAGTGCATCTTAACCCTATATTTAATATTTCCTAGCTACAACTAATTCTACATCTAGCGACACTGCTAAACAACATTTTATTCATGACAACAAAAAGGAAAAAAAAATGCTTCGTCCAAATCTTCATTTTGTTCTTTTGTATCCCAAAACTATTGTGCAGTCTACTCACTTTCTGACGCCCGTTTGAACCTGTTGCACCCTGCAACACGTATTCTTTCTTCTCCATCTTCATTGTTCAAAAACCACGGGTTATCCTTCTTGTTCTTTATAATGAGGGGTTGTCATGAGTCTGAAATTAAGAAATCTTACAAATGAGGTGGAGTTTATAAGTATAAAAGGAGTGCTCATCCCAAAATGTAGCCTATTCAGAGCCCCTTAAACTTATCAACCTTACTTCATTTGTGAGATTTTTTAATGTAGGACTCATGACATATTACATGCTTAAAAGGAAAGGCTGGAGAGTTCATCCCAAAAAACTAATCTATTGAGAGGATTCCACACCATAGCACTTCACTCGGCCACTTACTGATTATATTAGCCCCCATTTTCGTGAACATTAAAGTCTCAATGAAAGAGCCAATATAATGATTATAAAAGCTCAAAGGGGAAACCCAATTCCAATAGAATAGCTTATTGGGAGGGAGAGCTTTTTGAAAATTTAGAAGTCTGCAAATGACTCAGGCTTAGCCTGTAAATTTAGAAAGTCTTGTTCTCTGTCCACTCGCCCCCTCCCCCCCCCCCCTAGAAAAAGTAATAATCTTGGAATGCCTTTTCCTGGAGGAAGGCATAGGCTGAAAGCTAAGGGCGGAAATAAGTCAGGTCAGGCCAGGTCAGACTTCACCCTTCCTGTTATGCAAGGAAGTGGCCTGAGCCTCACCTGTGGCCTGTTATAGGCTTGTTTTTTTGGCTTTAGCCTAGCCTAGTTTGTATACAGGCCTGACCTGACCTGTTAAAGAGGCATGTATTTTTTAAAATCTTGTACTTAGGCTAACAAGCCACAGACCTCAACATAAAACAAGCTGAAAACATGCCTACTTTAAACCGGCCGAAAACAGACCTACTTTAAATAGGCTGAAAACAAACCTACTATAAACAGGAGTTACATAAATTTTTCTTAATAGGCCGGCCTAACAGGCTTATTGGGAGGCCTAGGTCTGGCCTGTTAAGACAAACAAGCCTTGAAATAGGCTTTGACTTGACTTTTTAGCCTGACAGACCATACCTAACCAGACTTTTAACAGACCAGGTCGTAGGCCCTTGACAACCCTCTGGCTTATTTCCACCGCTACCGAAAGCCCAATAAACAAAGTAAAATACAGGAGCAATAATCTTAAAAAGATAAATATAATCTACCTTTGTCAGTGGGCAGTCAACTGCAGTGACCTGAGGGATCATCTCATCCTCATGCCCCACAACACCATCCAGAAACTTGACAAGGATATTTAATGGGCTGGGGACTTGTAATTCCAAGCCCACTATCCCCAAAAACTTCTAATCAGGTCCGCTTAATGGACTCTCCAAGCCTCATCACCCCACCCAACCCTTTCTTTCCCGCTTATTGGGCCCATAAAATCACCCATTGTGATCTTTGTTAGCTCAAACTGTGATTTGTTTGTTTCTACCCAAAAAAAAAAAACTGTGATTTGTCCCTCCCAAAAAAGCAAGCGTTAATTGTTTTAAGAATTACCATAGTCTGGTAGTATATCTATTGACTTAATATAATTGAATTCATATGGTGAATATGTTTCTAAAAAAGTTAATATGATTTAAAAATTAGTGTACAAAATGATACTTAATTTTCAGAAGACTCTTGTAACATCTGATTATCATTAGAAGTTGAACTTGGAATAGAAGACTCTTGCAAAATTTGATTAACATTAAAAGTTGAAATTGGAATACGTTTTCTAGTGTTAGATCAAGATCCATTTATTCTCTCTCCCCTTAAACACTATAAGAGCAAACATATGGTTAACTCGACAGTGTGAAAGCAATGACTGAAAAGTAAACGGTAAAATCAGAAGTCAAAACAGGGAAAACACGCGGCAGCAGCCGAAAGAATCAGCGCAAAATAAGCGCACACACACACACCAAAAAAAAAAAAAGTTGCATAAAACGCCAATAAAACACACGCCGTCGGTCACGCATTTGCGTCCGCAATAGCCGCTGATGGGCGGGCCCCGCATCTCTACCGCACACGCGTCACCATCCAACTGGCTCGGAGCTCCAACCCAAAGGCACTAATAAAACCTAGGGGTTGGTGGGTCCGTACAAGAGGCGCGTGCTAGGTTGCATGGGTCTAGCCCATTTAACAATGGTTTGACCCAAATCACTCTCTCATCGAAACCCGTGCCGAAGCGTGCGCCAATGCATGCGTGAGATCCCGACGGTGATGCGGTGCGTATCGATGCAGATACCACGCTCATCATTTGTTCCTCTCGCCACGTGTGCGACGCCTCCTGTACGTCTGATCTTGATCCCACGGCTATTACGCACGCCACGTGTGGAGGGGGGGTCTATACTAGTACAGGTTAAAAAGATAAAGACGGCGTGTCTGACTTTTGTTTTTTCTGTTTGAGTTTATTTTTGTTACTGGCTTACTGCACACTGCTGCTTCTCACTGTGCCAGGATTTTGCGGTCGGACATGGCGAGATTTTCTTCCTTTATTTTAACGGAGGTAGAGGAATTGGTGCATCTGGTGCTTTGTTCATTTTTTTAATCATTATTTCCCGTGATTTAATAATGTCAGGGAAAACAAAGAGCGCATTATTATATTTGAAAGCGTACGGACTTTCAAATCACAGCGTTTTAAGTACATCAAATTACTGTTTTGGCCCCCCTGGCGTGCTTCTATATCGCTGCTCCTAATTATTATTGTTTGGTTTGTCACTTTTCATGTTCTAATATCTTTTTTTTTTTTTGGGATGTAGTTTTTGATGTTCTATCTACCACGTGATATTCATATAACTAGAATCTTCGGGCCGAAAGGAAAAAATCTTCTGTCCTCTGCTAATTGTTAGTATGAGACATAACACAACGAAGATAGAATGTGAATTTTAATAATGTATAAATATAGTATATAAATCGGTCAATCCCTCAAGACATCAAGTTAGGTCAATAATTGTCAAAAAATCAACATGTGTGTATAGGTGGAGTTTGCTATTGAAATGTATCTTAACTTTTAAGGTAAATTCATGTTTTTTTGACAATTAATCGTTGATATGTATGAACATGTTAGGTCAATAATCGTTGATGTGAATCCTTACACATATAGGTGGAGTTTGCTGTTGAAATATATTTTGCGCATCCTTGTCATGAATAACTGTATAATATGGTACTCCCTTCTAGTGGCGGAACAAGGAAATTTTTTAAACCCAAGTAAAAAAAAAACATTTTGATGATACAAAACCGATCAAGAAAAAAAAGTATTTTGTTGCGGTGGCGGAATCAGGAAATCAGTAACTTTTTTTAGCTCAAGCAAAAAAAAAAAAACATTTTGATGGTACGAAACTGATCTAACTAATAAGGAAAAAAACATTTTATTGAGTACATTATTTATTATTGTTCCTTTTTTTATTCAAGTTGCTAATGTGATATGCTTTATTTTTCTAAACACAACAAATAATTCATTTTTCTTGAGACAGATTATATGTAAAATCGGTTAACACTTAAGAGCATTATATGAGATTATATATTTCTCACTCAAAACTATCAATAAAAAACGGCGTCTGGATTTTGTCTTTAGGTGTGAACATGTCTAATAGATGTCTCTAATGGATTAGAAATGACTTCTCGTTTTCTAATGAAATCAGTATACATTGGTTTTTTAAAACTTAAAGCAGGTTGCCATTTTCTTAAGAATTCATTGTGAAGTTCCTTGTAATACCCTGAAATTTGAATTAGGGAATTTAAGGGCCAAAGTGCCAAAATGACCAAAATACCCCTGGGAAGGGTAAATGACTTAGGAAAATGGTGAAAAATCCTAAAAGGCAGAGAAATAATTATTTAAATTGAGAGAGTAGATTATCTCTAATTGAGGTAATTTAATAAATTGTAAACTTGGAGAAATTGTATAAGAATGTGCAAAAGTATTGAAAAGACCATAATACCCTTGTAAATTTCTAAAAAATGCAAGAGGCATGAAAAATTCTAATGTTAATACAAGAGTATAAAGGTAATAAGGTATTCTAATTAAGAAAATTATCAACTAGTGATAATAAAGTAATTAAGTAATTTATGGCTAATTACTTAAGCATAAGCAAAGGAAATTCAGTAATAATTATGTGAAGCTCAAAAATTAGTGGAAATTAGTTGAAAATTAGTAAAAA
The DNA here is from genome assembly GCA_025563575.1 of Acacia pycnantha. Classification (NCBI taxonomy): domain Eukaryota; kingdom Viridiplantae; phylum Streptophyta; class Magnoliopsida; order Fabales; family Fabaceae; genus Acacia; species Acacia pycnantha. The sequence continues at coordinate 1,744,723 of JAMWYP010000075.1, read as the reverse complement.
TATATTTACTAATTAATTGGAAATTTTGAAGAAAAATAGATGAGTTTAGGTATTTTTAAGCCTAAATGCAAGAATGGACCAATAGGAAAATTATATAAAAAATTATATAAAATAATTATTTTATATTAAATGAAATACAAAACGAAAAAAAAAAAGGGATCAGATTTATTGGCTGGACGAAATCATGGAAATGAAAGAAGATAAGAATTGTAATCAATGCAATAGGCAAGTTGCAATTTAAATATTGTATAATTAATTAAAGTGGAATATTATGAATAGTAAATTAAAAATTAGGAAACGGATCCTATCTAGAGATCTAGGAATGGGATTCCCAAGGTCAAGGTAAAATATTGATCAGTGGGATTTTATCTTCCGTTAAACTCTTCCTAAGTTTATTAGAAGTAGTTTGTGCATTTTCCTAATAAAACAAAATAGGGAAAAATGCATATAGGCATATTTTTGGAAATGAAGAAAATAAATTCTAACTCAATATCTAGGAATGAGTTTGAATTTATATGGACATATTTGGAATCTGTGAATTATTTCCAAGAGATTTGTGATTTCAGAAATGCGTTCTGAAACCGGACGCGTTCGGACACGTTTTCGAGAAAGACTCAACTGACCGTTGGAACCCTACATGGAATCAAAATATAGGTTAAATTGGACATTTCTACTAAGTGAGAACATGTCTTGAGTTGTAAATCCAGAATTTTGAGAATTCTCCGAAATCACGCGAATCGGGCACCGATCGGAGAAATTCCATTAGGCCAGGGCATAAAGCAAAGCTTATGCATCATTTTTGACCAATTGGATGCTGCCAAGACAGCCATGCATGTCGACCAAATGTCCAAGGGTTGAGATCTTGCCTTCTTGAAGAAGTTTGATCCAAGAGTTGTAAACAACTTTGATAATTCCCAAAATGCCCTTTCAAAACTCTATAAATAGAACATGCTCCCTCTTGAAATCTTCACACCAAAATCCTCTCCTCTTGGCCGAAATCCTTGAGAGAGAAAGTAGAGAGAGAAGCTCTGGGGGAAGTTCTGCCGAAGCCTTCAACGGGTAAGTCTTTCGGTCTTTAGTTTTTAGTCTTTAGTTCAATAGTTAGTAAGGCTAGAGTAGTCTTTATTTTTATGATTTGGGTATCATATGGGAGGGCTATTTTAGTCATTATTTTCAAGAATCATAAATGCGTCGAAGTTCTGGCAAAATTTTGGGAAGGAAATAGCCTATGTAGCGGAAGCGCTGGCGAAATTCCGCCGATTAGGGGTAGAAGGGCAAAATGGTAATTTTTACCTAAAATGCCAGTTATAATGTCAAATCACTAATGAAAGTGATATTACTCTTATAGGACGTCAGAAATCCTAATTTCTTTGCCGTTCTGTTTGCCGACGAGCCGTTGTTGGAGATTTCACGATTTTCCGTAAACGTGCTAGAAATATCGTGTCCGTCAACGAAGGTACGTTCGCGTCTTTGTAACACTAACTCGATGGTTATTGTATGAATATGTGTGTTTCCTCTGTCATGTGTGTACTCGATTGTACTTTTGTACGTACTCTGATTATCTTGTTATGCGTACTTATTTATCTTGTTATCATTATACATCCGATTGTATTATTCTGTCATGTCATACATCCGATTGTATCACTATCCATTATGCCTTAACCTTACATCCATTGTATTGTTACGGCCGTGCATATCGATTATGTACACTCCTCATTGTGCTTTAACCCTACATCCGATTGTATTGTTATTGCTATACATATCGATTATGTATTCCCTATGTCGATCATAGTAAATGTTGCCAAGATATTTGAATGTCGTCGTACATATATGTTGTATATAAACATGAGGTTACAGTTACACCGAGATCCAATGTGGTAAATTGGATCTCGGCTCTAACATAGCGTCGAGTTCGGGAGGGCCGAGGATCGAGGAGAAGGACAAGCAAGACGCCTAGGAGTAGCGGTGAAGACTTCTTTCGTTATACTTTTGAAACACTCTTGTACCGCTGTTTAAACAGCAAGACATGCTACCATGGGTATTTTAATATATATATCAGTTACTCAATCGCTCCGGTGCACTACTCTGATCATTTTGAAATGATGTTTAGAAAAAAAAATTTTATACTGCTTTAGAAAAGTCGGGATGTTACATTCCCATTATATTTTTCCCAAATCTACAATCTCCTTTTTCTTGTGCTTCTCACTATCAAATAATCCCCACAAATCCACAAACATAAAACTAACATAACTCAATAAAAAAAATAAGAGAAACGATACAGAAAAGTAGAAGCAAATAGCTCACAGGACTAAGAATTAACAGTAAAATGTGGCTGAAACTTTGACACAAGACAACCTAGCGAAAGCAATAGAAGGTAATAATTGAATATGAAGCCGTACCTCAACAAATAATTTGAATTAGTCACCATACAAGAAGAGAAAACAATGAAAAAAATTGAGAAACAATGAAAGAATTTCGTAATCCCTTTTCTGCTGGGATTAAAGCCAAACAGGAAAGAGGGAACAAAAATCATCAACAACAACAAGTTGATGAAAAGAGAGATAAGACTTGCATACCTAACAAAATTGAGAGTGAGGTGGAACTATAGGTAACAGTTGCATACGAACGATGGTCGGACTCAGCGTCTCAGCGTCTCAGCGAAAGAGGGAGACTTTTTCTGGAGAGCAGAGGTGGATGCACGTTATGGAGAAGGGGGGCACCATGAATTTGTCTTTTCCAAATTTTTTTTGTTAAAAATGTATTTGATAGCATTGATAATAAGACAATTATGATAGAATTTTAAAAAAAAAAAGCCTAGAAGGATGACATTGTAATTATTTTTATTGTAATATACTTTTGTTATTAAAATATATGTACTTGAACTTATTGAGTGCCCACCCTTCATTGTAATTTATGTAGCTGCATTTCTAACCGCACTTAGCCTTGCTTTTTTCAATGACAGGTTTGTAAAATAACTGCATCTCCTATTACATCATCAACATTAACTTGATTTCATGAATATTTTTTTTGATATTCTTTTCTTTTCTTATTTATATTATTTTGATTTTTAATGCATTTAAAACTTTCCTTAAGAAAAAAATCGGGGGCATCACCCCCAAATCCCCCCACAAATTGTACAGACACAAACAAAAAATCCTAGCTCCACCATTGGTGCCCACCCTTTATTATTTTCTAGATCCGCCATTGCTAGAGAGCACGGATGGAGGAAGAGGAACTGAGGAAGCGTGGAGGAATCGAGGAAGAGGAAGCCAGACTAGAGAGCATAGATGACAGAGCAGAGCAAAGGACCCGAGGAAGAGAAAGCGTGTGATTGTGGAGAACGCTGAGCGGGTGGGGAAAATGTAAAAAAAAAAAAAAAGTGTAATTATAGAGAATATAAGACATTAATTGAACTAAATTATTGGTCGAAATAAAACATTATATAATGAATACATATATTTTAACAAAATTTAGAAAGTCACCTAGAGCGGAGAGCCTGGATAAGAGGTTAGCTGAGGTCAAATTATTAGTCAAAAAAATATATTTTATAATATGCATATATTTTAATAAATTTTAGAAAATTTTAGAAGGCTAACTAGGACCAAGACCCAAACTAACCTAACTCAGTTCCGCTACTGCTCCCGCCGTCCCCGTCACACGCCTAAGCCAACATAAACCTAACCGATAAAGCTTTGTTTTAAATAAAACTTTTTCAACACGTATTTTCCTGCGTGATAATATTTCTTCGGACCATATGTTTGGTTATATTGTCATTTAGCTCATCGGTAGCTCCCCCGATTTTCACGTGTTTTAAATCAGGTGCGTGAGAAAACAATTTTTTTTTTTAAAAGGACGTGGCTTATTGAAATCGAATACTTGAATATTTCGACAAACAAAAAAGAATGATTGAATAAGAATAATTTGTTACTCCCTCCTGTCCTAATTATAAGACAATATTTGAGAGTTGGTTTTGGTCCTAATTATAAGATAACATTCTAATAATTATCAATTTTTAATTTCTTATAATACCCCTGTTTTATTCTCTCAAGTGTGTTTGGGTTTTTTGTGAGTATATGTATGTGGGTGTGTATACTCTTCTAGTCAGCAAAACTTTTAGATATATATATGTGTGTGTGTCTATGTATGTATATATGCATGTGTCTATACACAAATATCTATTGACACACACTCACATATATGTGTGTCTAGCTACATATATGTATGTATGTGTCTATACACAAATATGTGTGTGTGTGTCTATACACAAATATGTGTGTGTGTAGGAAAACATCTGTTTTTCAAAGCCTACCGATAAGTACTAGGGCTGAGGCCTACTCTACTGAAAATTACTATTCCAAATTTTAACTATTTTTCCTTTGATTTGTTTCAAATAAATATAATTAGTAAATTATAATAATTAAAGTTCTAATCTAGCAAATAAATGTTATCAACATTAATATCTAAACAATATAAATCATTCAACAAATAAACACATTCATTAATTCGTAATAAAAAACAAATAAACACAAAGAATATGTTTTTCCTTTTTTTTCAAAAAATATTAAACAAAAGAATTGCTTTATATATATGCCCACGACAAAATGTCTTTCCCTCTTGTAATTTTGTGTGTGTCTGCCGATTCCTTCGGTTCATGCATGATTTTACTGACAGGTAAAAATACTTATACTTATTTTACACAAATATATTTATAATTTATTACTTATATAATATTGTAATACCAAAGTATGTGTTTATTTAATATGAAAACATTCATTCTTTAAAATTTATAATAACTAATTATGTGTTTTAATACAGAATAATAATAAACATAAAAAGGATTATAGTTTAAACTATAAAATCTAAACAATTACAAATAAATACATTCATCAAGTGGAAGTCTAAGTAATTATTTTTTTTAAAAAAAAAAACTACAGTTAAACGGGCCTGCAGGGCTGGCCCGAGGCCCTTCAGGGCCGACCCTGCAGAGCCAATTTCAAATTTCTGGCCTATTTTTTAAGCCCGAGCCCTGCAGGCCAAGGTGGCCATCGATTTGTGTGTGTGTGTGTGTGTGTGTGTGTGTGTGTGTGTGTGTGTGTGTGTGTGTGTGTGTGTGTGTGTGTGTGTGTGTGTGTGTGTGTGTGTGTGTGTGTGTGTGTGTGTGTGTGTGTGTGTGTGTGTGTGTGTGTGTGTGTGTGTGTGTGTGTGTGTGTGTGTGTGTGTGTGTGTGTGTGTGTGTGTGTGTGTGTGTGTGTGTGTGTGTGTGTGTGTGTGTGTGTGTGTGTGTGTGTGTGTGTGTGTGTGTGTGTGTATACATAGATACACACACCCACACATATATGTGTGTACATATATGTATATTTGTGTGTGTCTATCAATATGTGTGGGGTGTGTGTACCTATATGTGTCTGTCGATATATGTACACACATATATATGTGTGTATATATATGTATACATATATATACACATATATATGTATATACAGTAAGACCATTATTTCAATTAAATAGTATGTGGAAAAGAAAATTTTAAGTTGGAGAGGAATGTGGTAGGAGCTATTGATTTACTTTTACTTAAGTCATTTTAAATTTATATAAGGGCATTTTAGAAAAATGAGTAAAATTAACTAATATAACTTCTTTCCTTAATCTCTCCAAAATTGGTTAAATATGTCCTATAATTAGGACCGGAGAGAGGGAGTATAAAAGAAAAATATTTCTGCTCATTGATTGATTAATTCATTTATTTCTTCCTCCTCCTAAGAGATAAGGGGCCGTTCATTTCACGTTGCAACTTGCAGTTGACATGGGATATGAAATAATAATTGATTATCATTTTTTATATTTAAGTTATTTATCATTATTAGGGAACACATTTGATTTGATTTTTATGTTGCAAACTTGGTTGCCATCTTTTAGTATTAATTCTTATTTGCATTTAATTTAGAATTCTAGAGTGTTCGGTCCTCAATGCTTATATATTGTAATTGCACTTTAGAATATTTCGTCATTAATTCTCAACTCATTTGTTTTATACGTCTTATGAATTAAATAAACATATATTGAGTTTTTTGTCTGAATATCTCTTCTCTTCTCTTCTCTCTCTATCTGTTAGGTTCCTATCCCTTATTTCTTGTTGTCCTCCATTCTCTAGTCTCTCTATCTCTCTCCTTCTCTCTCTTCTCCCTTTCCCCTTCTCCATCCTTCTCCATCCTGCATCATGATCACTCTAATTACAACCCCCTAGCTACTGCCCTAATTAATATCCCATATAATCATACCACTTGCCTATAATTAAAATTATTTCAAAAGCGCTTAGTGACAAAACACGCCATCGTCGTTAGGGTGGGTTTGATTCTTAGATTAAAAAATAAATTAAAAAAAAAGGTTGGCACTTTTGATATATGAGTCAAAACAATAATTAGGCTACTATTGCAGGTGGATAAATTTGACTTGGTAATCCAAATCAGGAATAAACAAAGAAGGCTGATTGATGAACCCCACTAGTAAAGCGTGGTAATGGAGAACTCAACTATGTACGTACTGTAAATAATGTTAATGCATGCTTTATTTGAAAACGAACAGTGAGAGACCAATTGATATTGGCGTGACTTCTTCGTCCCAACGCACTTCAATTGAAATTCAAATACATGCATGGAATGAAGGCAAAGAAGTGGAGTGGTGAAGAAGGAAGACTTTGAAGGATGATTGTAAGTGGAATATATATAATTTTGCAGTCCTTATATATTTGATTGCTCTGGAATGGCCACACGCTTCAACTCATTGCATTAATTACAACTCTTTGCTCATTACTAGCTACTTGCCCAACATTATGTGTTCCACCACTTGTTTGTTTGCCAAAACACTTTGTTATTATGGCTCTTTTATGATCCCCACATCACGTGTGATTCTAAATAACCCCACCATAATCCCAGCCACTTCTTTACCTTGTGTAATTTTACTTCCATGTAATAATTTGTTCAACTTTTGTTGGTCTGTATTTTTCTTTTTGGCCCGGACTTTCAGTTTAGAATATGATGTTATATCACTAATACGAACTAAGTATAAATATGATGCAGTATGCTTATATATTATGTTACCTAACACAAGATGAATCAATTGCTTGTCCTTAATAAAGCATGCTTTAACCTGTGAACATTGTGAGGTAAAAATTATAAATTTAAGAGATAATTAAAGTAGATCAAGTCTTATATTTCATATGAAAAGAAATCTCTTGTCTAGCAATTCCTATATTTATATTTATGACCCAAAGGAGGTATTCAATATTGAGCCTCTAACAGTCATTATATATTTATCTTATAAATCTATTGATGGTGGCATATATGATACTTCTAAAAAAAAAAAAAGACTTTTGGTCGCCAAAAAATCGTTGCCACAACGATCATGATCGAAAGTTTATTGCTACCTTCACGGAAACTTTAATTGTCATCACAGAAAGTCAATTTTTAACTGCAACTTTTTAGAGTCGTCGCTGAAAGTTATTGCTGAAAGTCAAATTTTTATGTAGTGTACCTTGATCCTTTATATAATAAATTATTTACCATATAAATTGTATTATAAACGATATCTTACATTTATGATCAACAAGAGGTAGTGTAACTTATTGTAGATTTTGAAGCATGGCCCTTATAAAACAACTACTATACGCTATGAATGGAGTCGTTGAATTTTAGGTTGTGCTAGAAAGCATCTAAAAATACAAAGTGGATGTTCATATATATATAGTTGAACACACACATGTAATATGGGTATTCATGGGGTCTCGTTCCCGAGAGTCAATATACCAGGACCAGGATCGAGATCGGGGCAAGCCTTCGAGAACCTTGGTCCCAGTCTCGGTAAGGAAGGAATTGAAAGCAGTTGCATCGTTGTGACAAATGAAAAAAATACTTTTGATATTGATACGAAAGAGAGTGAAATAGAGAGAAGGTTCAAGGCTGATAATCAGAATGAGATTCAGACATGTGAGTATGCGGAGTTGGATAAGTATCTTTAATCCGAGTTAGTTGAAGGTTGTGATCCTGATTTTCTTATTTTGCATTTTTGGAAAATGAATGGTAATAAGTACAAAGTCCCGTCCATGATGGCACGTGATGTGTTGGACAAGCTTGTTTCAACCGTATCTTTAGAATCGGCTATCAGCATATAGGGGGTAGTATCATTGATTCATATAGAATTTCATTATCACCCAAAATGGTTGAAGTGCACAAAATTGGCTCTCTCCAACCACGTACATTACTCCCAACCAGACTTGAATCACTTGATATTGATAACTTCAATGACACTGAGGAAGTATTAGCAGCTCTAATATAATCAGTAATATCATAATCTTTGTCTTATTTAATTTCTTAATAATAATTTTTAATCTCCTTCCATTTTTTTCTTTTCACTTTTACAGATGAAGAGCAAGGTCCAAACTTCTAAATAGCTTTTTGTTGTTTGTTCATTGAATCATTGTTGTTCTGATTAAATTTATGGGACTGAAACTTTGTTTGCTTGTAATTTGAATTTAATGTTGTTGTAATGTGTTTTTCCACTACCAACTCTTGCTATTTAAGCATTTATATTTATGGTTGTTTCATGACTGTTGTGATGTGTTTTTTCAATATGTTTTCGTCTGATCAAAACATGGTATTATAGAAAATGTTGATGATAAAACAGGTTAGAATCATACTACTGGAGGGAATGTGTTAAACTTTTTATTTCCCTCGGGCTTTTGCAAGCTGTTTTGAAAGGGTGATTTTTTGTGATTAAGCCACTAATTTCCTCTCCCGGCGGCATCCTACCGGGATGGGACCTGGGAATATGTGATCCCAGTTCTGGATAGGTATTTGAACAACCCTAACATGTGTTTCATCTGGTCTTAATTATAAGACCTAATTGACTTTTTTGGAGAGATTAAGGAAGCAAATTAAATTACTTTAGAGTATTTTTCTTCTTCTCGAAATTAATTGGTTTGACTAATAAACTAATATATAATCTAAGGATACATAATATATGATATGATTGAGTAACTTATTTAACTTCCTTAATGTCTCCAAAAAAAGTCAACTAGGTCTTATAATTAGAACCGGAGGTAGTACATATATATGGAGCTACTATTGCATTGGGTTGACTTATATATGCATGTGTGTATATAGTGTGTTGTGTGGACTCTTATAGTGTGTATATGAATCCAACGAATTTGGAGCTGAAATGATTAGAACGAACCACCCCACCAAAAAAAAAGTATTCATACATTTAATTTAAAAAAAGAGAGTGCAGATGGTTGTAGATGAAGGGGAGCTAGAGACGAAATTAGTGAACAAGGGACTTGAATTCAAAAGAGTTACTCATGGTGGAATACATCTCAAGTAATGTATGTTGCTTTTTATAGAGCACATGGATGTTTAAGATTAGTTTGCTAAGGCCTCCTCCTTCCCCTCCTTTTAATTTCTTCCCCACTAAGCTTCATTAATTATTTGTATATATATAATCGAGCACATTCACCGCATGCCCAACATATTTCCATTATTTCCTTCATTCCTCAAGCAACGTTTCATTTTTATTCTATGTTCATCAATATTACACAACAATATTACTAAATTAATTAACGTTCACTATATTTGTTCTTCAAATAAACCAATATTCGACAAACCAAACACTAATCAAATAAAAATTAATAGAAAATTAGTGAATAATAATGTAACAATAAAAGAAAGGATGAGAGAGATAGGTTGACGTTGGGTTTGGTTTTTGGTGGGAACTTTGCATTGGGTTGTGGGTATTTATTTATTTAAAAAAAAGGAAAAGAAAAGTGAATACTACTTTTTAACATACTTTATAGGGTTTGGGTGGAGAGGGTATTGCATTATATTACCTTTCTAGGCGTGGTCGTTTTTGTTGGACAATCCAATAATCCATCTTCCATTCCATTTTGCCTCCATCGTCTTCCCCACCACCACCACCTTCTCTCTATATATTCCATATTACTCTTTCACTACATTTACAGAACATTAATTAATTATCAGTATTCATTCGTTCAAGAACAACCAGTGTTATTACTTAATTTGGAGGGGATACATCATATTGCGTTACATGATCAAAAAGCAAAAACGACGGCGCGTTTCATGTATCATTAACGAACAACAGCTTGCAAGAAACGACAGTAGTAGCTCCCTATAAATAAAGCGTGTTAATTATTTCATGGTTAGGCAGGGAAGCAATATAGTGAGAATATTTGTGGGTAAACATCGAATAGGAATTAATTCCGTGGGAGCGTGTGATGAGGGATCAAGTTAGGTTATAAAGAAAATTATGGTATGTGCTAATCAGCTTTAATGTCGTATGTATGGGCCCCACCCATTTGGCTTCTTTCACTCTTCGTGGGTGCCATCATCATATCATGCCCAGGCATTGCATCATATATATATATTCTCATATGTTCTACTTATAATAAAGCACTTCCAAGATGTTTTATTTAGGCTAAGGAAAACTTTAAGGATATGTTTGGTTTGAGGGGAGGGAGTGAAGACTAATGATTTGGGCTAATATTAACTCAAAACATTAGTCTCCACTCCCTTCCCTCTCACTCCCTCCTTTCATACTAAACACACTTTAAACTTCATTAACTCTTTCACTACATATAGAAGGAGATCCTCTCATAATCTTTTTTTCTCATCAATCAATTTGAACTGTTGATTGAGAAAATGAGAGAAAAGTTAAAGTAGTACTGTATTGATTTGACGTATATGATTTAAATATTATGAAAAAAAGATGAGAAGAGAAACCTGACGGGATTTTTACCAAAAAATTGCTTATTAAATAAAATATTACCGGATCAGAGCACATTTCAAACTAATGTCCAAAGTAATGCTCACACCAGTAGTGACGTTTTTCTCTCTCACGCCAGTAGTGGCGTGAGACTGTCTCATGCCACTACTGGCGTGAGAGAGAAAAACGCCACACAGATGTGCGTGATTTATAAAAAAAATTTAAAATTATAAATAATAATTCTAATTAATTATAAATAATAAAAAGAGTATTATTTTAATTAATAATTAAGGGAATTAAAATATCTAAAATTTATTATAAACCTTAGGAACAAGACTAATTAGTAAATTAATTAATTAGTTAATTTATTAAATTAATTAATTAGCAACTTTTAACACGATATTAAGTTACAATTTAGGTTAAAAGTTACTACAATAGTGTTTTTCCCGAGAATCTCTCACACTCTCTCAATCTTAATAGTGAATTAATTAATTAACACGATATTAAGTTGCTACAATTTAGGTTAAAAGTTTCTACAATAGTGATTTTCCCAAGAATCTCTCACTCCCTCTCAGTCGTGAATTAATTAATTAACACGATATTAAGTTGCTACAATTTAGGTACAATTAATTAATTTAATAAATTAACTACAATAGTGCTTTTCCCGAGAGTGAGAGATTCTCGAGTAGCAATTTTTAACAAAAATTGTAGCAACTTTTAACACGATATTAAGTTGCTACAATTTAGGTACAATTTTTGTTAAAAGTTGCTACAATAATGTTTTTCCCGAGAATCTCTCCGTGAATTAATTCACTAATTAATTAATTCACTATGAAGACTGAGAGAGAGTGAGAAATTCTCGGGAAAATCAATATTGTAGCAACTTTTAACCTAAATTGTAGCAACTTAATATCGTGTTAAAAATTGCTAATTAATTAATTTAATAAATTAACTAATTAATTAATTTACTCATTAGTATTGTTCCTAAGGTTTATAATAAATTTTAGATATTTTAATTTCCTTAATTATTAATTAAAATAATACTCTTTTTATTATTTATAATTAATTAGAATTATTATTTATAATTTTAAATTTTTTTTTTATAAATCACGCACAGAGTGGCGTGAGACTTTCTCACGCCACTCTGTGTGGCGTGTTTCTCTCTCACGCCAGTACTGGTGTGAGACAGTCTCACGCCACTACTGGCGTGAGAGAGAAAGACGCCACGTTGTAGTGGCGTGAGAGAGAAAAACACCACTACTGGCGTGAGCATTACTTTGGACATTAGTTTGAAATGTGCTTTGATCCGGTAATATTTTATTTAATAAGCAATTTTTTGATAAAAATCCCGAAACCTAACCCATATTATACTTCATGAGAGTAAAATCAATATAATAATAAATGAAGGTAAAAGTACAATGCTCCGCCGAAAAATCAAATCACAATGGTCCATAAAAAATGAAGGAAGAGATGAACAAGAATATGAATGAAGAAACTACAAGTAGATGAAAAGGTATATATTACCTGATGATGATCCTGTTCGGTCGCTCTCTCCTAATCAACACAACTCAATGACCGACAAATAGGGATTCGTTATCTGTAAATCAAAAATGGCAAAGGGTACTTTTAGGTTATCACAAAATTTCATGGGTACTCTAGGTCAATGAATCAAATATTTTCAGCCTCCCCTCCAAATTCCCCGATTTTGAGGGAAGGGAGGGGAAAATTTAAAAAAATTTATCTTCCCCTCCTAAATTTCTGGTGTAGCCAATTAAGGGGAGATGAGCAAAATCTCTCTCTTCCCTCCCATTCCCCTCTTCTCTCCTAAAACCAAACTGAGCCTTGAGTTGATTGTTTCTCTTTGCCGGAGCCACAATAATAACTTTTTTGGCATTGTCAGTGTTTGACTTGTTTAATTTAATTCCTTGATCTGTTGTTGCATCTTTCTCTCTAGAATGGTATTTTTGTCGTCACCTGCATTTGTTTAATTAACCCTTAGAAATTAATTTTGCCGTATTGGTAATTTGTTCATAAGGAGACACTTGATCACATGACTTGGTATGCATTTGTGAAACCATGCTGTCATCACTAAGAACACGCCGCTGAGGCAACTGTAAATAAGAAAATAAACAGAGGGAGCTAGGAGGGGAGAGATATATAGTGTTTGCATGACAGATCCATTTCCAATCAAAGCAAATGATAAATATATAAAAGAGCTGACGAATCTCTTTTCCGAATATACTAGCATGCTTATTTGCAAATAATTTGATTTATTGACTTTGAAAATATCTACTTTCTTATTTTATAAAAACTTTTGAGTGACAACATCAAATATATTACATAATAGTGGTGGTGACTTGCACAGAATGATCACTCCTTTTTTTTCCCCTTCCTGTTGGTGGGCAGTCACCACAGAAGCTTGAGCAATACACCTTGGGGATTTGATATTAATAGTTAGTTAGGTGGTCTTACAACCACTAAGCTGATAAAGTCATGTGCAATATTTTAAAGGCGAATTTGATGAGTAAAGTGACCATGATGATAAAATAACAGAGACGTGCAATGGAATTGCTTTTTTTTAATAGACTGAGACTTATCAACATATAAGCATTTTTTTTAAAAAAAAAAAACAAATGAATAAAGGAACTGTTGCTTTACATCTCAAAAAATAGGGCATATGGTGTAGTTGTTTTAATTAGTGCCACCAAAAGGCTAGACCCAATGGGATTGGGAATGGATTTGAATGGGTTTTGTTTATTGTTCCCTCCACTCCAAACAAGAAGGCATGAAAGTGTGCATACTATTCTTTTTGAATTTAATAACTTGTTAGTGTCTATAAACCTGGGTGCCTATGGATCTTCTTATCTGTGCATAAGATTTCCTTCAGGTGATAAAATCATGGGTCTCACACTCCCTCACCCTCCTTTTGTATTTTCCTATTCGGCCACTGCCATACCCTGTCTGTTCACTGTACCTGCGTGCTGACCTTTCTCTTTCATAATTTATTTATTTATATGCCGCCTCTTTACTGATCAGTCTGGTTTATATATTATCTGGTTTGCTTAAGAATTCTTAGTTGATTGAAGCAAATAATCAACTTGTAATAATTCTGAGGGGACCGACGAGAAAAAAACAAGCCATTTCATGATGGTGGTGAGGGATAGAGATAATAGATTAATATTTGTCGGTACTTGGTTTACATGTATCACGTATAATTGTCGGGACTTTCACTCTTTTGTGTAAAGTAGTACTTGGACTCCTCTCAACTTGATGATATCCAAATTGTAACTAGTAGTGGTAAAGAAGAAAGTGAAACGAGAGATAAAGACTGTGAGTGCAAGATATATAAAGTCTTGGCCTTCACAGGACGATGTAGACCAATACAAAAAGGACGGTAAGGTTGGTCGTAAAAAGTTCGAGTCAGCGTACAAACACAGAAAGAAAAAGAAAAGTTTTTGAGTCAGTAGTGCTTGTAGTAGTGTAAGAACAAAACCAAATCGCAAAGCATCCACCAATCAGTGTGTTGTTGGAAGCAGCAGTGTGTGGGATATATTTGGTAACAAAGTTACCCCTAAGATTAACATATACATACTCAATACGTTCGAGGTCTTAAAAGATTCACTTAATAAAGACAGCTATGAGAGTGTAAATTTTTCTAAAGTCGGCCTATAAGACAAGCGTCATTTGTAGGAATCGATATAAAAGTTCAAGTGACCTGTGCCCTGTGCTTTATGCTTATAGTTGCAGATACGGGCATGCATAATTATGAATCAAATTGGACGGGAATTGAATGAAGTTAAAGGGCCAAGCATTGATGACTATTTTGATGGTTGAGGCACAAGCATGTACATATATATATATATACATCACAGTATCACATCAATGAAAAGTTATAAATATAGTTTACTGTTGTGGCGGGGCCAAAGGGAGCTTTTTTACCCCGTCCAAAAAACCCTAAAGTGATGAGAAGCTCATTGATGGGGTTAACAAGGAGAAAGACCAGTGTCAGGAGGTGGATATGAGTGAGTTTCAGGGTGTGTGTAGTGATATGGCATAGCCAAATATTTGCTCCTGAGTGGGCCCCCCGCGGCTTAAATCTGTATAATTCATACTTTGAACGGTCAAGCTACAAATTATTGTTGTTCATGTTCAAAGAACTTTGGATACCATGCATCTCCCTTTATACCCACTTATAATCCTCCTTCTTTCCACTCACCCCTTTTGTCTCTGCTGTGGACAAGGTATATTTATACGTTTGCTGATGACACCAATGCTTCAACTTCAGATTCCTTCATCCATCATTTTAGTATACTTTCATACATAATTACTACTGCTGCTCTCAGTCACGGATCTTGAAAAAAATATTTTGGGCGAATCAAATGTATACTTATTAACTAATTAGAAAAATATATTTGGGATCAAATGTATATTCATTAACTAATTAAAAAAAATATCTGGGGGCCAAATATATAATAAAAGTATTTTAACAAGTCTAATATATAAAAGGCATTAGTCTACAAGTAAATAGGATACTTATATACAAGTTATACTACACGTACACGTACAGTATAATAAAACAGAGTTACTAAAGCATAATTAGTATGGATTAATGCTAATTTTTCTTGTCTATTTTTAAACTCAAAATGATGTCATAGGAAGAGAAAAAATAAATCCCACGCAGTTAAAATTAACTCTTAATCGTGGGGATCATGGAACTGATTACTGATCTGACTGGCTAAGCCGGCTGTGTCTTTATTCCTAAGGTAGTTAAAATCGAGATTTTACATAAAAGTAGAAGAATGATAAAAAATTGTAAAACGTAAAATCGTAACGTAATAAAAACATAAAAAAATCGTAAAAACATAAAAATGTTTGGAAAATTGGTAAAATCATTTTAATAAAAAAAAATCGTAAAAACGTAAAATCGCAATGATAAAACGAGATTTTAACTACCATAATCATTCCTATGAGTATATATGTTGAGGCACGAGGGTATATTGGGAAATTTGAGACATGGAAGCCCATGATGATGGGATTTCCCGGTTGGGAGGATATGGTAGATTCGTCCAGGGAAACGGAGACAAGGCCAACCAGACTACCCAAGTTGGGTGGTTAGGTTTTAACCCGAGCTAGTTGATCCCAAAAATAAATACAGTAAAAAACAGTCCACGAGGTCATGATACAACCACCCATGGTGACACGGAATAAAGGGCTGAGTGTGTAGGCAAAGGCAGCGCTTCTGTGTGCTCTTCATCATTGTACACTTATAGACCCTTGCGTGCACTCCTCTGCCCTCGCGCACGCACGTATGAATCAAACTCATTCTTGTTATTTTCCTGTAATAATAATAATAATAAATTATTATTTGATCCACTCCAATCAAAGGGCATATATGTCATTGTATTCTCTATATAATTCAACTCTCGTGCTCTCTTCTGGTTAGTCTCCTCTTTGACTGTAGCCATTTCACGCTTCCTCTCTTCTCTTTCCTTTTCAGCCTCCCGCTGTTGTTGTACTCTCCCTTCTCTCTCTCTCTCTCTGCCTTCGGATTTGTCTTCTCAGACTTCGCTACTGTTTCAGCCTCGTCTCTAATCTGTAAGTTCTTCCTAACTTCTTTTGATGGTTGCTTATATGTATCTTCTGTGATTCCTTCATTTTTTGTTATTAGTCAAGGATTGTACACTCACCACCTATTTAAGCCATGGAATGATTTCTATTATTCTTTGGAAGCTGAATTGCTTTATGAAAAGAGCTCCACTGAAGATTTCTTCCAGTCATTCCTCAATCTAGTCGTAGCTGAGTTTTTTCTTCGCACACACGCACCGAATGTTGTTTTGATTTCAAGGAAAATTTGCATTGTTTATCTCGGTCTTTTTGCTCTTTTATTAGTATTGTATGGTAAAAAATTGAGTTAAATCATTGTGAAAATTGTGCTGGGGCTTCTTCTTTTTTTGTTTGGTTGCAAATTAAGCTGAATGGAAATCGCTTACTTTCTTTAATATGTACAAACTGTGAAACAATTTCTGATGTTAGAACTCTGTTTCAGGTTACTAAGTAGGCTTGGGTAAAGCTGCGGATCTTTGAGGATAAGGATACAACAGCATGCGGTGGTGGTTTAGTCTATCTGTTGACGTATACCGCAAAGCTATTTCCTTGAACCTGTATTGCAAAGTGATTCTGTAATTTGGATCGTGCGATTAAGAAAACCCTTCCAATTTCTTCCTCCCCTTGTAACTCGCTCTGGTTTTCCATGGGATCCAATTTTTTTGTTGTTGTTCCTTGCTACGTCCGTCAGATCAGCTGAAGGATAGCAATACCATCTCGCAAATTCAATATTCTGCTAGGTCTTAGTTTAGTGTAAGCTTGCTTCTACTTGTTGCTTCCCTTTGTGTCATTAGCTGTTCCGTTTTCTCTTGGAGTACTTCAGTTTCATCATTGTCTGTAATTGGGTATTCTTCAATCACCAGTTCCTTGTCAATACTCGAGAATATTGGCGTTCTATCATTTTGAAGGGTTGGAAAGTAGTTATGGTGTGCCAAGCAGCAAGTCAAACGAGATTTCGGGCACTGAAACATGAAAATGGAACTGCCGGGAGCTCCACCATTATAGTTAGAATTATAGCGTGCTTTCATCCTCTCCGAGAATGCCAGGTATGTGGCAAAGTAATTGAAAAGATTATGGAAACGTTCGTGAAAATCTTCCTTGGGTTTATTATTTCGGTTTTTAGCATTATGTTATGGGAAAACATTTGCACCTATTGACTTTTTATGTATCGTTGTTTTCCAGGCTGAATACTTCCGTCATTTGCTCAAACCAGTCACGTAGAATAGTTTCGCCTTTCTCTGTTTGGGTTAAGCTGGTGCTAGTTGTTTTTCTTTACTTGTTCGTGAAAAGAAACAGATAGTTGTAGATAGTTCGTGTGCTGAAGTCGTTTTCATTCAGGTACATTCTGCGTTAATATCCATTCAGTGGGATTTTCTTTTTAACTATTTCTCTTGAGTTAGTTGTTAATCTTGTGTTTCTTTGTTTTTTCTCCCTTGCTGAAACTCTTAGGGGATTGTTCTTATCGGATGGGAAAAGATTTTGGAACCTGGATACCGCAAGCGCATTTTGATTGTCAATCACCCAATATGAATATGGGTTCATTTGGCGCTAACCTTGACGTGGGGAAGCAAAATGATTATGCATTTATGAACCCAGGCATAAATATGATGTCTGAAAATTATACAATGCCAGACTATGCAACCCCCATGCTACCACATTCGCAGTTAGGACGGTCTAATGAACCTTATGGTTATGGTTCACCTCATTTTCGACAGGCATTCATGCCCGCTCCAAACTTCACTTTGGAGAGCAAGCTCCCTGCTGGCCAGGAAAAAGGTATGAGGGAGGAAATTGCATCTGATCGGATGTTGGGCTTCCCTAAGAAGCAGTTCATCGTAATTGACCAGACTGTCAATCGAACAACATTTGTATATTGTCCTGGGTTTGGAAGTCCCATTGAATGCCTTGCTTCTTGGCATTCAAAGATGCACGGTCCTGACTATTTGAATGGGAATGAGCCTTCTTTAAGAAGAGATTTGAATAATCTGAATGGACCAACTTTGATTGATAAAGTTGATAAAAATCAGGGAACTGAGGTCCAAAGTGAGATGCATGAAGACACAGAAGAAATCAATGCGTTACTTTACTCTGATAGTGATGGTTACTCCACAGAAGATGATGAAGTTACCAGCACAGGGCATTCGCCCAGTATTATGACCACTCATGATGACCAAGACTTCTTTTTCGGAAGCAATGAAGGAGTTGGTAGCTGCAATGAAGAAGTTGGTAGCTCTGCTGGGAAAACAAAGAAGCGTAAGCTGTCAGAGGATGTGGCTTATGATGACCTACAGCTCATGGACAGTGCCAGTTCTCTGAATCTGAATAGATCCATTGATAACGGATATGATGCTGAATCAAGATGTTCAAGTGGCAGCAGTCAAGGATCAGACTACAAGAAGATGAGAAAGGAGAAGATACGGGATGTTCTAAACGTTCTGCAAACCATAATTCCTGGTGGAAAAGAAAGGGATCCAATTGGGCTTCTTGATGAAGCGATATGTTGCCTGAAATCGTTGAAACTCAAGGCTAGAGCTCTAGGACTCCCTGACTTGTGAGTTAAAGATTTTTAGCCACTTGTGTTGTTACCAAAGTGGCATGTTACCGTCAGATGATCTGTTCTGGTCTGGTCTTAGTTGTTGGAGTCTGTAGAATAAACAAGGTTAAAGTGGGGTGTGTCTGGAGTTTGCACTTAGCGAAGGAGATGTGAAGTGTGAATCGAATATTGTGAAGGAATGAGGGTGTGAGCTCCACTCCTGAAGCCTTTTCCTCAATGATTGAGATGTAAATCTGGTGGTGGTTCGGGCGGTGTAATTTATGGAGTGTGTAAAGGAAGGAGGGGAGGTGCTTAGCATATTATGGCGCAATAAAGGAAATGTGAATCATTAGTCCATGGCTTAGGGTTTAGAGAAAGTAGTGGCACTTACACAAGGGCGTGGGATATGAGCTGTTTTGAATGAGAAGACTGATTGTTTTCAGAAAAAGACCCCATAAATGAGAGCGCACGCCTCTTGGCCGATATGGGTCCCAGTCTTACTCTCCTCTTTTTGTATTCTGGTCATGTTTAATCCTTTGTGGGTTTACCTTTTTGTGTGATGTACTAATTCTCACTGGCTAAGCCCCTCACCCCTTTGATGAGGCAACTCGAGGAGGGCCCCCTCATCCGCAAAATTTCCACTTCGATCTCGCGTGTGGGTGACACTGATATTTGTGTTTGCTGTTTGTTGTGTCTGATTCTGATGTTGTGATGAATTCATTTAAGAAAGATAGGGGGTGTGTGTTCACTGTGTTTGTGTTGTAAGGTTGTTAAAATCTTGGTTGGATGTAATTCAATGTGTGGTTGGTGTTACTGCTGTCTTTTAGCCTGTGTAGTTACTTCGCGTGCACGCATTTATGATAGGAGAAAGCGACGGGTTTCTTTTTATTATTATTTTGCATTTAAGTTGATGATATGAGAAAAATTGAGAGGGATGATTGGTATGTGAATGGAAAGTTCTCTCTTTCTTTCCCATGCAAGGGAGATGGGGACCACAGAGTTGAATTATTGGGGTTAGAAGAAGGTGGTGGCTGGTGGGTATGCGTGCAATAGAGAGGCAGGGCCTGGATGTTTGGATGAGGAAGCATGAAGCAGCGTAAAGAATCTTTTACAGTGTTTGCATTCCTCTGCTTTGACTCGCAATCGTCTCTTTTTTCTTCCACTCCGCCCACATACGCATCGCAGCTCCTACATAACCCTCTCATCTCTCACAGGGACGCGTGCTTGAGATGCTGCGTAACGCTCTCCGATTCTATTCCCTGTGACGGAAGGGAATATTGATCGCTAAAGTCCACTCCCCCCATGTTACCTCATTCCCACCCACCCTCTTCTTCAGTCCCTTTCATTTTCATCTTCCATCCATAAAAGCCTCATGTTTATTTGTTTTAGCTTTTTAAAAGTGCTTTTAAAACATTTAAAGTAAACATGTGAAAGAGATTTTATCTCAGTTTGCACAAAATTGTTTAAAAATTTGTCTTTTTGTGCTTCTTAAAACCCTATCATTTTTCTTGTCCTGTGAAATGAAACTTCTGTCAAACAATATTTGCTCCAAGTTGTTTAGGAGCATTCTTCATGTTGATTTCAGATTTTATTTATTATTATTATTGAAAAAAACGGTAACACGAGTAATATTTATGTTCTCCCAGATGTAAATAATTATTAAATATCAATGGAGTGTGATAAACTAGCTATTTAAAATTATTAATTGTTTGTAATTAACAATCCTACCGGATGTTAACTTCATAGAAAAATAATAATTATTATTATTATACCTAAATCTGGCATCAATTTCTTGGATATTTTTTGCCACCGGTAAACATTGCATTCACGTCACTCACTCAAGCGCTATCTCGTTCTGTTGGTCAAGATATTCTGATCTTTCTACAATTTGTATCAATGGTATTCTATCTCGTTCTGTTGGTCAAGATATTCTGATCTTTCTACAATTCGTATCAATGGTATTCATTCTAGTGAAAATTCGAATATAGGTTCAGCGGGTTGCAAACAATTGGCTGGTCATGAGGCATTCTCCATATACATTACCAATTTATCAGGGATCGAACCCTTAACTAGATGCTTAAGAAACCCCAGCTAAGTGTCAACTGTGGTTTAGATAACTCACATACATTATTCTTAGAGGTAGAAATAGGCTAGATTAGACTAAACTTCAACTAAGTAGGCATGAGCCTGCTATGGAGATCCAAATTATGAGGCTAAACTTGTATGTAGACTTTTTTTTTTGGATTTAAGCTAAACCTTCAAAAGATCTGAGCTTATTCAAAGGCCAAAATTTTAGTAGGAATTTGAATAAGCTTAAAAGCCATACATCTAAATTCATATATAATACATCAAGTCTATTTAAATGCATACATTATAGAAGTTTAGGGACTCCTTCTCATATAAAATAAAAGAGTTAGCAAGAGAAAGAAAAGAACACTTATTGACAACAATTGTCTAAGCAAGTAGGAATAAAAAAATCGATCATCTATTGACTAATGAGACATTTTTTAAAATCAACCAAGCACGATAGATGACATGTAAAACTAGATTTTACCTTTTGTTTATCTTGTAGAAAATGAGACTAACTCCTCCTATTGAGATTATTTTCATTTAGACATCACTCAAATAAATTTACTATCTTGAGCGCGAAAAAAAAAGGAGAAGTAGATGTAATCAATTGATGAATGAAAATGTTAAATTTATTAATAAATGATGGAATGTAAAACTTAAGGTTAAGACTGAGTTATTAATTTTATAAATAATTTACAAAATTAATTTAGATTAATTTATATATAATTATGCATAATAATATATTAAAAAAAAACTAAATAGGCCAGACCTTATGAAAATAGGTTTGGCCTGTTGACCTAAATATGCTTAAATATGAGCCTGATCTACATTTTAAATAGACTAGACTAAGTTTATAGAATCCTAGACCATAGACTCTGGTTAGTTAGGGCCTAATCTATTTTCAGCTCTAGTTATTCTTTTTTTTTTTTTTTTTCAGCTCTAGTTATTCTAGTCATCCAAGAATTGGAAAACGTCATCAAAAAATACAAATGAACTACATCAAAGTCTAGTCCAGATTGCTTCCCATTTCGTGGTTGGAGTTGGAGTTTAAGTTGGTGTCTTTTCATGTTGGATCAAGACTCAAGAGCCCTATATAGTTTTTTTTTCCTTTTTTTATATAAAGAGCCCTATATAGTTTTTTTTTGTTGTTGCTAAAAGCCCTATATATATATATATTTTTTTTTTTGGTATAAAAAAGCCCTATATATTTGACGCAACGTGAAGGGTCTAGTGAGGTTAAAGAAACACATGAGGGGTCTAGCAGGCGAGGCTTCTGGCCCAACCTTCACACCTGAATGAGTAATATTTCGCTGGGCCAGTCCACAATCTTAAAGGATGACAAGGACACACATATTTTTTTGGGTGAAATAAATAACCTCAATAATTAAATTTTACCAATTTACAATTAATCCCCAGATTCCTTAATCTCAACCATCCAAATTAAACCTAAATGCCGCAAAAAAGAAAAAAGAAAAGAAACTAAACTGAATGGAGGAAATTTTGCACATGGCATGATTTTCATATCTGAAGATCATTTTTTTCAATCTAATTAATATTGAAGATAATTATCAATGAAGATTGACACAGTTGGCTAAGATGTCGGTCTTCATCCCAAAAAGAAGGAGATTCGATACTCGCTGGTCGATGTGAGGGTCTTGTTGGTGAATGATCTGTAAGTACTCTTTGAGTCTGGAGGCATACCCCGACCCTAGTGGGGTACCGGTGTCTACCCCACCTAAACTTTTTTATAACAAAAAAAAAAATATTGAAGATAATTTTCTACCAACCTGATCAAGATATGTGATTTTGTGTGCACTATTTAGATTTATATTTATTATATAACACAATCTTGTAATTAATATTATTAATATTTTGAAATACACTTGTTTTTTTAATATCCTTCTTAAAGTATCATTAAATGAATTTTCAAAATTATAAGAAAATATATTTTCATATTCATATAATATCAAATCAATTGCTACATATATCTATTAATTTTTTTAATTTCGTAAAAATATTTGTTTAAAAATTAAATAGCAAATGCACTGGGCCAATCAAAATTGCAATTGGATGACCGACTTAGATATCACGCAACACCGCCACTTACATGCTCCTCGTCCTATATTAACATAGCCCGGGAACTACAATACCACGCCAATTGTAATTTTCTTCAAATTTTTTTCTTGACCTGACAATTTCTTCGAGTTTCTACACCCCTCCACTCCGGCACACTTACGAGGAAAATAACACATAAGAAAAGTTGCAACAATTGTAAAAATTTACTAAAGAAACGAAGGAGCAATGAGCTGATGGGAGGATTATAAGCGCCTTTGCTGCAATTGATCACTGCGATATTCGAGTCGATCGTGTTGGTTTCATTTTTCTGTGATTTCTCAAGGCTTTGACAATGGACTCCATTCCTTATCACGACGGCAACATATTCAATTTTCTCGAGACTCGAAGCGTGGATAATCGTCTAGTATTTTCCCCTCTTCAATATATTTTCTAAATTTTGAGCTAGAAATTAGCACGGAATTTTTAATTATCCAGTGGATGATAAATTTGTATGCGTGGGTTGATTCGGTCGAAGCTTATCTAAAACTTGCATGTCTTTTTGTTCTTCGGGGCCAGGGAAAGAAACGGAATTGTAACTGGAGTGAGTGTCCCGTTTAAACTAAGAAGCGTTAAGAATCCCGACGATTGTGATGCTTTACTTGATTTTCCTGGAAAACAGAAAACAGAAAACAGAAAGTAGAAGTTTTTCTTTTTATAATTTGCTAAGATGGTGCTGGGGTATTTAGTGGCCATTTTGTTAAAGAAGAAAGGTTTGAGGTAGTGAAGTGAAATGCACATGATCGTGACTCGGTCAGGGTTTGGTAGGCTTACAAAAGCGAAGGAAATGCCTTACATAGAAGGTTGTTAGTGATGGACGTGAATGGCCATATTTCCGGGAATTGAATGAACCATTTAACTTGTAACGAAATGTGGTTAGAGTTAGAAACGGCATATAATTTTACTTGTTTCTTTTGAAACTTAAGGTGCGAGATCCGACCGTTTTACATGTTAAATGCTGTCCTGATAGCCATGTACAGTTTCAAGATCGAATAATAGAACTTCGGAATGATCTGTTCGGGCAATGAATCCTATCTATTTGTGATTGCTTTCACTAATCATATTATGAGATAATGTGTTGTGCAATAACTGTGGTTGTTCTAAGAAACTGTTTTTATTGTTTGTTTAGGATGTTAATCACAGGTTGCAGATACACTCCTCATTGGTTCGGAGGCTTTCTCAAGAAAGAGAATTAGAGGTTGGTTTGATGATTGTTTTACTAGGATATAATGGAATGAAACGTTCCTGGGAAGATTCCACCATTATATTATTTATCATCTATGGATAATATAAGTGATACAGTTGGTACTTGATACTTGGAAGTGAGATGCTTATCATTGAGCTGGCTCTGTATAAAGGGAGATGAGCTGATTAAGCATCACTCTATCTTCAGAAAGCTTATATGGAAATATGAAACACTTGTTGTATCATTGACTCTCTTCCAGTGCTTCTGGCATTTGCAATTTTTTTTGGTTGATTTTAGTGTACTGGAAATTCATTTTCTTATTATTCAAACAGGGCCATCGTGGTTGTGTTAATGCAGTGGCTTGGAATTCCACTGGTTCATTATTGATATCTGGATCAGATGACACACGGGTATGGTAAAATATTTGTCATCTGTGCTTAAACACATGTACATGACTATAATTTAAATATAAAACAGGAAAAAATAATATAATACTAGATACGGACTGCAATAAATTCTTGAAATCATGATGCAATTCATATTTTAATAGAAAACATAGTAAACAGATTTATTCACTTAACGTGGGGATGAGGTGTGTCTTGTATCTGTATATAGACAAAGAACTTGAAACGAGTTATTTTTGTCTTTGGTGCAGTAGGCATTGAACATTTATGTGAAATCTTGCAGATCAACATTTGGAGCTACGCAGGTCGAAAGCTTTTGCATTCAATTGACACTGGACATTCTGCAAATATATTCTGTACTAAGTTTGTACCTGAAACTTCTGATCAGCTTGTGGTGTCCGGAGCTGGAGATGCTGAAGTAATGTTATGTTACATTAGATCTGTGTGCTTTATGCCATTTGAATTCTAATATTCGTGTTTTGTTTTGGCAGGTTCGGTTATTTAATTTATCTTGTTTAAGCGAGAGAGGAGATAATGCCATTACACCATTAGCACTTTACCAATGTCACACTAGAAGAGTGAAGAAGCTGGCTGTAAGTCCTGTGGTTTGGAAATTCCTGAAATAGCTCCATAAATGGACCAAAGGAAATTAAATATAACATTTATTAGAATATCTAGGATGATCTAATTCCTTTGAGTTCTTATGTCTTCTATGCTCCTTTTGTTGTAGGTTGAAAACGGAAACCCAAATGTGGTATGGAGTGCCAGCGAGGATGGGACTCTGAGACAGCATGACTTTCGGGAAGGCACATCTTGTCCTCCAGCAGGATCTTCTCACCAAGAGTGCCGTAATGTTCTGGTAAGTTATCTAATTCAGTTTTGAGTGACCCTTCCTTTTCTTTAAAAATGTAATTCGATCTCTAATACCATATGAACAGGTGGATTCTTGGGTTTAAATATCTGATATTATCTAGTAATATGCCTATCAGTCTGTGCTAGAGTAAGAGAGTCACTACTAGGAAAAGGAGTTTCTGCATTGTCTATAATATCTGAAACTTTCAATCGAAACTTTAGTCGTTTCTCTTGTAAATTGGTTTATCTGCTATCAATATATGTTGATCTGACTAATTGAGCTCAAATAGCAATTGAAGTATTCTCAGAGAAGGGTTTGAGTAGCTAGTTCTGTTAGTTGCCTTAACAGATGGTTTTTAGAAGTATGCCAATTCTATTTTTTTAACATTGTAACTGAAGGTTGGAGGAATCTGTCAGAAGTAGAACCTTTCTTAGGCGTAGTTTGAATGTTTCTTCAATCCGTTCATCTCATGGGTGTTCAAATTATCATGAGTTATTGGTTATGTAAAGAGATTATAATAGCACTATATATGTGACTTTATTTAATTGCTGAAGTTTTTGACTTGAAGTAGTTCTTCACTTGGTAATGGAGTCTCTATGAGCAAGTGGTTGAAATTTTGATGATCCTTGCTTGCCCCATCTCTTAAAGAATTAAGTTTCAACACAAAGTATGATAAGATGCTTATTTCACTTTTGAAGCCTAAAGAGGTCTTTTTTGAGACACATGATAGAGGTTATGATAACTTTTTATGGACTTTCACATAATAGTTTAAGCTTTCAAGTCGAAGTGGTTCATGGCAAGTTGTTCCTGTATGTGTGTCCTCACACTACATGGACAGTTGGGAACCATGACTAATAATTAGTTTGGGAAATCAATGGTGAGAACTCTATGAGCAGTTCAATATTTGAGACCACAGGTTTCTGCATTCAGTTCTATGATATTCCTGTTTTGCCTTCTCTCAAATCTTTTGGAGTTTAAATTGCTAATAGATAGATGACAGTTAGGGTTTGAAATCATTGAGAGTTTGTCAAGAATTGTATATCGTAGTTCTTTGGCTATTCATTTTTCACTAAAAATAAGAAAAATTATTATTAGTCATTATTTGCTAAAGCTGAATCCCTTTAAAATTGTTTAACCTATGTTTTTAATGCTTGCTGTCAGCTTGACTTGCGATGTGGAGCTAAAAGGTCACTAGCTGATCCTCCTAAACAAGTCCTTGCTCTAAAATCTTGCGATATTAGCTCTACTAGGCCACATTTGCTCCTTGTTGGTGGGAGGTGAAGCTTCTGGTGATTTTTGTTTTTGTTGTTAGTTTAGCCTCATTTTTATGTTTTAAACTGGTATCCATCTCTTTGTTGCTTGCAGTGACGCCTTTGCACGTTTATATGATAGAAGGATGCTACCACCTCTCAGCTCCTGTAGGAAGAGAATGTCACCACCGCCTTGCGTTAATTATTTCTGCCCGATGCATCTTTCTGACAGTGTCAGTTCTTTGGTTCCCTGATTTCTTATCTGTGTTTCTAGCATTGATACTCGTCATGCTCTTCATTTTTTTTTTTTGGAATTAAAGGGGTTGGCACTAACAGCCTGAGGTTACAAGCGGGATTGAACCCACAACCTCCCCCTTATAGGGGAGCTCTCATGCCACTAGGCTACAAGGCCTTTGGCATCATACTCTTCATATTTGTTCTGAAAGAGTGTGTGTGTGTGTTTCAAGCTGTTTAGGAAATATTTCCTGTACTTTGAAAGTATTTGCTTTTAGAAAATCTTGGATTTTTTTTTTTAAATATTATTATTTCTCAGCATGCATTTATTAGGAGAGAAGGCTCTCTTATCCTTGCTTAGATAAACATACTGAACAACTGAATCTTCTTCAGATTTTTTTTTTGCTCAGTCCGGCCAAACATGTGTTTTTAATATATACTCAATTCCATTGCCTCTTTTTGCCCCTTGTGGTGTTCCTTTTATTTTGGGCCATGATTGGTGGGGAGAGGATCTTCTGTTTTGAGCATGTTTCGTCACTTATGCTGAACAAAGCAATAAATCGGAGATTTCCTTATCTTTTTCACAATATACATGTGGTTAAATTTTGTTGATGATCAGAGTGTAGTACTTGCCTAAAGTGTTGTTAGTAGTGGACCTCATGTTACATATAAGCATTGTCACTTGTCAGTAGCTTTTCAGGTATTTAAGTTCATTGTCTTAATGAGTATGTTATGTGTGGCACTTGATTTATCATATCTTTTCATCTAATATCTTCCTTGACATGTTATGCGCTGGTAAGTCATTCTGCTGTTTTAAGCTAAAAGTAATTTTATAGCTCAAATTGTGTCTCCTTTCATCTAGGGACATCCAAGCTTGCACTTAACTCATGTTACATTCAGTCCCAATGGAGATGAGGTTCTCCTCAGCTATAGTGGAGAGCATGTTTACCTAATGGATGTAAATCATGGTATAGTGGTTTGCCTTAAACCCTTCTTGTTTAATTAGATGTTAAAGACAGTATGATTTTTTCATCTGGAAAAAGTATTACTAAATGCTAAATATGTTTTCTGTATGTTGACATTTATTTGACCTAATTAATAGTACTTTGAATTGAATTTGAGTGCCCGTCAAATAGAGTGAAGGGTTGCCATAGATAGGGGAATAAACTGTTCTTGCATGGTATCATCTTAGGTCATTTTACCATGTTTTCTATTGTTGCAATCTTTAAGTTACATATAAGGTTATAAATGGAATGGAAACACTATGTAGTATTAGTAGGTTAGTTGTTGACAAAATTTGAAGTCGAGGTTCTTCCCTTTTTTGAATTGGTCGCGAAGAGGTCAATTAAATCCTTTTTTTGGCTTCAATAATGTGATGTGATTAATTAATCAGTGGGATATGTCGTGACTTGTTCTATTTTTATCTGTATGTCTCCACGTATATTTTTGGAAGCCTAAGTAGCCATTTGTATCGTTTTGACTCTTCCAGGAGGATACCATAAATTGGAATCCCCTTCTCAAAACCATGTCTTCTATAGTTCTATGCATTAATTTTTACCCCTACAGTTCGGCTTGCTTTGATGAACTGATGTGTTTATGTTATAACTGACATGATTCCACTCTACTAGCTTGCTTGCTTTCTTTCTCTCTTTTTTAAGACTATACAAGTTGTTGATAATTTTCATAACTATAATATGCAGCTGGAGAGAATGCAATGCAATATACTCCAGGAGATAATTCGAAGCTAATGAATTATTCTCCAACAATTGATGGGGTGGAATTGCAGCATCCTGTCTTCCCAAATGGTTTTCCTATTAAAAAGAATGTTGCAGCACAGGTATCTGGTACATGCTTGTTTGATTAATTCAAGGGAAATGATTAGAATGAAATTTGGTGGAGAATTATCCAAATAAGAATACTTTGCTGTAATTTCTTTGCATCGTACTTGGTTGAGTGATGGGTACCCAAGTGGGATGGGGGAACTCTCCCTAAGGGTATGTTTGGTTTGAGGGAAGGGGAGGGGAGGGAAGGGAAGGGGAGAGAAAAAAAAAGAGGAGAGAGGAAAATATGTGGGCCCCACTACACTCAATTTTCAAAAAAAAATTCCCTCCTCTCATTTTCTCTCTCTCCCCTTCCCTCCCCTCCCCTTCCCTCAAACCAAACATACCCTAAGGCTTTGTTTGGGAGTTCCATTTTGGAGGGAAAGGAAAGGAAAGGGAAGGGAAGGGAAGGTTTTGGTAGTCCCTTTCCTTGTTTGTAAGTTTTAAAAATAAGAGGGGAAGAAATCAGGGATTTTTACAAATCCCCCAAAACCCCCTTTCTTCGAAAAAATAAAGTTCCCCCAATATAGGGGTTTTAAGAGGGAAAATAAATTAATTACTTTTTTACCCTCGTTCAAATAAAATGCTCGTTATTTCTGATTTCTTTTTTTCTTTTCTATCGTTGGAATGCACACGAATCAAACTTCAGAATATTTTTTTAGAGAGAGAAAATATTTTTGAGAGAGAAAATATTTTTGAGAGAGAAAATATTTTTTAAATATAAAAATTACATAACTAATTTTTTTAAAAAATTTAAATTTAAATTTATTTGTAAAGTATAATAATTATATTAATTTTAAAGAAAAGGACAAAATGGTAAAAATTATTCGTTAATCCTTCATCTTCCTCCCTTACTATTTTTTTTAACTCCCAAACAAGGGGAGGAAATATCCTCCATTTCCCTCTCCTCCCTTCCCTTCTCCTTGCATCCCCTTCCTTCCCCTCTCCTCCAAACTCCCAAACAAAGCCTTAAGTGTTTAGCTATTGGGAGAACCTACTCACTTAAGTTAGCTGGTGGTTTCCTTCAATTGGCCCATCTAGAGAGTTGACATCCTGATGGCTATACTCTTAGATGCTTTAGTTGGTGACACTTTCCTCAGCTTCCTTGTTGGTTAGAACCCTCTGCGAGTAGCCCTTTTGAAACTGCCAACCACTAAGTCTAATACCAATTGATGGGCACTTGAGTAGGATGTGTCCCTCCTCTAAAAGCTAGCTGTTGAGGGGGGTAGAACCAATCTACTTAAATACCTTATAAAGTATCTTATATTTAATTAATGTATGATTTAGGCATCTCAACCTTGGTCTTCAGCATTGAGTAATTGGATTTTTCAGCTTGACAAGTGCAGGGAACTAATTCAATTTGCCAAGCAATCCTTGGAGGAAGAGAAATATTATTATGGAATTGAAGCATGTAATGAAGTTTTGGATGGCTATGGTGATATTGTTGGGACTGCACTCAAACATGAATGTCTGTGCATGCGCGCTGCATTGTTGCTGAAGGTCTCATAATGATAAGCTATATCATGTCTTTTGCTGCCCCCAAAAAAAAAAAAAATCTTACGTATATTGAATTTGTTTTTCCATTAACTTCATAATGTATTACCTAATTTGCTTCACCATCCAGCGGAAATGGAAAAATGATGCTCATATGGCCTTAAGGGACTGCTATAATGCAAGAAAGATCAATAATTCATCCTACAGAGCTCTTTACAGTGCTTCAGAAGCATTGTCGCAGGTAATGTGGTTGTACGTAACTGCAGTTTTGGACCCCTGGTTTGAATCTCTAATGTGTCATGATATGTCCGGGTTGTCTCCTGATATTAAGCTTCTTATTAAAATATGACCCGGTAGTGGAGTTATATGATTGAAGTTAAGATAAATGATTGTGTGTTTAAATTAGATGCCAGTATCTGGTTCTTTTATGGAAAAGACAAATGTTAGAATCAACAAATTGAAATTTAAATGCAGATCTGAAAATGTCAGTGTTATTTTCAGAGATGTGTTTTCAGTTAAGGCCATAGTCGCCATGTGTGAACTCTTAGCTCTTATAAATTTTATTGAATGGATCATGTGATAGATCCTGGTAAAATTAGGATCTATGTATGAACTTCAAGAACCAGAATCTGAATTCTTGACCAATTAGACAATCCAAATCTGTATATATTCATTCATAAGTCTGTTTACAATCTAAAGGGGATATAAATAAACATAACCAACAAACCAACTGACTAACTGCTAGAAACTTCCTAAATAACTAACCCCTAATGAAACACACATAAAACAGAACAGAATTCTAAACTTCCCCTCTGAAACATAACTTCGAACTAAACATTCTTACCCAAACGCCTCTTTCTAGAATAGACAAGAGGAGGTCGGTCATTTGGTATCCTATCATCATGTGAATAAATGATACCGGGCTTAAGGTAGTAGTGGGATAATCTCTGATATCTATGAGTAGACTTGTTCAAAATGCTAATGACCTAAATTTACTTGAATAGATTTTTAGTCTATTCATTTGTAATTTTGTATCAAGCTTGCTTTTTGAACTGCAAATCTCCTTTTAGTTCAAGAACACATAATAATTAGCTCCTAATGTTATTTAATATCAGTTGGGTAGACATAAAGAAGCTTTGGATTTTGCTGTTGCTGCTCACTTGTTGGCCCCATCAGCACCAGAAGTGGCAGAAAGAGTGGAGAGCGTAAAGAAGGATATAGCTTCAGGTATGGCTCAGATTGTCTTGCATGTGTACTGTAATTATAAAGAACTTCACTCCAAATTTCACTCTGTAACTATGATGTTTTTCCGCGCTTGCAAAGTTTTTAATATCTCAATTCTGCATTTACATTAGTTGGTAGTGAAGTTTGATTGACCTCTGGCACAAAAAGGAAAAACAATTTTACATCAAGCTGTAGTGATATTGTGCAAGGCAGGGGGGATTAGTTAATATATCCCCTGCTATGATTTTCAATAAAGATGTTCATGTTCAGCGCACAGAATTTGTAGAGCTATCCATTACCATTATGTGCCACATTGAATCATGTAAAATGTAAATAGCTGCCTCCATTTGTAAGGGGGACAATCCCTGAGCATATTGAGACGCTTTCAGCTGCCTCAGAGCATTATAGGTCCAGGTATTAAGATTGAGCATATATATTTCTCATGGCTGCTGATCCAATCTCATCAGAAGTTAATAACAATGAGAAGTCAATTGACGTGTTGGATGCAAAATTAGATGCAAAGATGTTGGTGTATTTAAACTTAGTGATTTGATTCAAGATGATGTAGCTAAATATAGCAGAGTTGAGGTTCTGAATGGTCCTTTCCATCCATTTTTGTGAGCTATTCAGTTGGACCTTGACAAAATCTACCTGAAAACGAGTTGAGGGATCAGAGTATGATCATATTTGTTCACTGAAGACCAACCCCTCGACTCTAAGAGGATAACATTTAGATCTATTTATACTACATAGAGCCTCTGACTCCTAAACTACTAGTTGTTTTGACGCATTTGGATTCTGGATAACTAGTGAAGTTACTGAGTTATGTGTCTAGGTATTAATTGTTGTTGTTTAATTGTACATTACTATTATTTTAAATTTTATATGTGAAAGATGTAAAAGTTTGATTTATGTTGTGTGTCAATATTGTCTAATCCAACTAACATCGGTTAAGTCAAATGAAAGGGACTCTATTCCTTTTAAACAGGATCTAGGGTTCAAATATTGTAAGTGGAAAAAGAGTATCATATTGGAAGGGCTATCCTTAATTGGATCTAACTACTTGAATATGACTTATTAGTTTCAAATATTAGATAACCATTTACAAATATGTAAAAAGAATATCATCCTATCCATTACAGAATGCACCATGATCCCTTGAAGCAACAATGAAGCTTGTGCTGTGGATAACTATGCATGAATTTTTTTATTTTTTTTGGACTGAAACACAATCCTCTATTTCTTGAAGGATCCTTTTAATTTTCTTTAAATATATGTCATCATTTTCTTTTTGATTTTTTGTCGATCTGATTTTACCAGGTGAAGCTGAAAAAAATAATAAGACAAATGATGGAGCATCAAGGTTTGAAGATCGAGGTGGAAGGATATTATCACTGAGTGACATACTCTATCGAGCAGAAGTTAATAGTGATGCTTCACAAGATGGTCCAAGATCTGAGAGAGATGATTCTGATTATGATGAGGAATTGGACTTGGACTTTGAAACATCAATGTCAGGTGATGAGGGACATGATGTTGAGTCCAATATTCTCCATGGGAGCTTAAATCTTAGAATCCACCGAAGAGGTGACTCAAGAGAAAATGCTGGTGTAAATGGCTCGTGTGAATCACCCTCATCTTCGTCATCACAGAATGATAGAGCATCTTATCAGGTTTATGTTCATGCCATCCATTTTAAACTGATTATTGCTTAATCATCAATATGTTCTTTGAAAAGTGCCACTCTCTTTTGATCCATGGGTTTAATGGTGGGTTCGGTATTTTTTTAAGGAAAAAAATTATTTTGATTCCTTTCTATCTGTTTTGGAGAAAGTGGATCCTCTTCAGTATTGCCCTGAGTGCAGTAGCAGAGAAAATGACAATTCGTGAATATTATCTTTCCTATCCTCTTTCTCATAATTGGAAGCCTCACTTTACTCCCGAAGTTGAGAGGATCTGAACTTGGGTTTTTTACTATACAAATTACTACCTATCCCAGCTCACTTTTGCACTTTGTTTTATAAATCAGCCCGAAGCAGCTGTTGATATGAAGCGAAGATTTGTTGGCCATTGTAATGTTGGAACTGACATAAAACAGGCGAGTTTTCTTGGTCAAAGAGGTATGTTCATTTGTAATTGGTTTTATGAAAGTGAGGATTGCCTATGGGAAGATGTCTGTCGTAATTTAATGCTGTTTACATTGTAAAGATAGAAAAACTGTTTCTTCTCGTGTCTGTTTCTCTAGTTCTGTTACATGGTAATGTTATCTTGTTGAAGTTCTGTAAGGAATGTATAATTGTACTAGAAAGAATTTTCTTTTACCATGCTTGATGTATTTTCCTATAGTAGCAATATGACATATGATCAACCTGATTTCATGTGATTGTAGCATCTTTTCAAGTGATGAAATTGTGTTGAATGCTAGCTGTCAGAGTTTTAATTTTTATGCATGATTTTTTCCTTGTTTATTCGTAGGTGAATATGTTGCCAGTGGAAGTGATGATGGAAGATGGTTTATTTGGGAAAAGAAAACTGGTAGACTCGTAAAAATGCTCAGTGGTGATGAAGCTGGTAATTTCGTTTTCCTTACTGAACGGTTTGGGATATTAGCAGTCTCCTTTTCTGAGATGATTTGTTGGTCCTTGCTACAGTTGTAAATTGTGTGCAGTGCCACCCTCATGATTTTGCTGTGGCAACCAGCGGTATTGATAGTACTATTAAGGTGAGGATGATGGTTCTATGATGAATGCTATCTTTTTGGTTGATTTTATTGATCTCTGAAACTGATGGCGGCCCATTATTATAGATATGGACTCCAAATGCTTCAGTTGCATCTCCTGTGGCTGGTGGGTCAGCAGGACCAGAAACTGCTGATGTGTTGGTTGCTATGGAGAACAATGAAAGAAAATTACGGCGGAATCGTGATTCCATCCTGTAAGGCTTACTGAATCTTCTGTTTGATATGGGAATATTAGTGGCTATCCTATCTCCAATTAGAGTTACAAGTTATCCTATCTCTTGATGTTTATATGACCCCCATGGGGCCCAATCTTTCTAGGTTATAATTCATCTACAAAATCATTGTGTTTGTTGCAGACCGTTTGAGCTTTTAGAGCCATTTAGAAGGCAGGATTTTCCTGAAGGATCATTGCGATTGCGTCCATTTGAATGTGCCCAGAGCTAATATTCTCAGGGTTGACCAGCTGGTAAGTCCTGCAATTTTCTTTTTTTGAACGTGTTAGTGATGCAACATAGCTGCTTTTTTCCATCTGACCAAATTGAAATATTTTCTATCTAACGCTAACAATTCCCTGTTGTTGAGAAACTTGTCGTGGGCCCTTCATCCTGTTATGCTGTGTTAGCCCAAACCTTCTTGCCTCGGTTTTGTTTTCTTTTAATTTTTTCATTTGACGAAACTGAAATATTATATTGCTGCCTGTGTCCATAGATTGATACTGAATTGTCATGCGGATATCTGTCACAGACGGGCGATAAGTCATAAGAGGCGATCAGCTGCAGAATGAACTCCAATCCAGCTATGGATGCATTTAAGAGACCAACATAATACGTTGCAGGATTGAGAATAAATTATGGCTGTATTCCCGGATTAAATTCCCAGTACATTATTCTTTCTTTCTTTCTTATTTGTATAAATTTATTAATTATGATGGCTGCTGATATTTATGTTTTTGTATAGCATGAGGTGGTATCGGTATCGGTATCGGAAAGGTTTGTATATAAAACGAGTTAAAGAAGTGGTTTTGGAAGTTATTAAACGAGGATGTGAACATATACAATCATGGTTCATGTCGGCAAGACTCCTCTCGAGCCGTTGTTTCTTATCGTATTTAAATTTGAATATTGCTTGTTCTGGATGCTTTCTTCCCATTCCTATGTAACCGAGGATAAGGTACGAGTAATATATATCAGCGGTCTGCATCTGGTTTCATCTTTTCAACTTTTCATGATAAATAACTGGCATGACTTTCTAAAATCGTGAAACACACACATGTATATATCTCCAAATTCTAGCGCTGCTATTTCCACCCCCTTTAATTCCTGTTTTTAAAGAAAACAAAAAAAATAAAAGCTTTGACCATTCATAATATTTATGAGTTGTGCCTTCTCTTTAACACTTCCTGTAGCGTGTGGGGCTCCCACTAGTTGTTTCGTATAGAGAAATTTATTATGATTTATTTTAATGCGAGGAAAAAGAACCATTTTGGAAGAATGAAAGGCTGAAAGCTAAGGAATATTAACGTGTTTTTTGGGTTGTCCTTTCCTTCTAAATTTAAATTCCTAAAAAGAAGGCTATAAGGTTTATTTCTCCAATTTTCATGTTTCCTTCCTCAAATATATCATGAACGGGCAACCACCTGACCCACGAATGACTTGTGTGTTTCGTGTATGTGTTGATTTCGAATCTCGATATACGCATATAATTCAAACATTATAAGCAGCTTTGTTACATCTTGTTCACTTTTGCTGAGTATACTTTAAAATATGACCTATATCTTTTGTCATGATGACATTTAAAATTGTGATAGTTTACACTGGCAGTATATTAAACTGCTGCTGAGTTTGTGAGAGGTTATTTGTACAGACAGGGATGATGTATAGAAATGCAAGTCAAGTAGCAATAGAGAGAGTTGCCACATTGCCGAAGTGGAAGAGGATGGGATTGGGGTTGGGGGGCACAAAAACAGAAACGAAATGTAGAGTTTGAAGCATTTAGATAAGTTTATGGATTAGATATGATATGGGAGAGGAACAAAATGGCAGAGAAGTGTGTAAAATGTTTGCAATTTTAAGCGTCGGACTTATCAATATTGACGTGACTTTGTCTCACAGCATCTCAAAAAAAACAAAAAACAAAATGCAGATGCGACCCAGTGATCTCTGATGATATCAACTAACTGGCATTGCTTGCTTATGGTAGTTACCACCAGACCAATCGACTATATATATGCCTCCTTTTTTTCGCCGTCGACTATGCCTTGTTTTGGGTTGCCTTCACTGCATCTAGATAACTCTACATTTTCCGTAAGATATTATTAAAGTTACAATAAATTATTTGATTTTGACGTCTTCAAATTTGCTCGATAATAGAAAATACTCTTCTAATTTACTATTTTAAAGATAAAATCTCTCCAGAATCACAAGTACACTCCCGTGTCGATTAATATATATGATATTAACGGTGTACATGATCTCTTTCAGGCACACACACACATATATATAGATGTGTGATATATGCAAGTGATTGATTATATAAACAAAAGGCAATGCCACAATAATAAGAAGTCGAAGGGGCCGACCAGTTTACATGAAATTACAAGTCCGTAGGATCGGAATTGAAGATTTGAGAACATTAATTATACGTATCTGATGAGAAGTCTAAAAGTGTTTTACTAATCTCTAACGTTATTGTTATCGTGAAATAGAGAATGATGATGATGACGAGAGAGTCATTGAAGAAATGAGCTAGAGATAGATGTACGTTTGAAAAAGCCTAACTCCAGTAAATAATTAAATTTAAGAGGAATAGAATTATGAGCAAAAAACAACTCATCATTACATCACCAGCAAGCAGGCCAACAAATACTTAAGAGGGAATACAATGAATCATCAAAGAGAGATGTACGTACTTATAATAAAAAAAACTGTTCTTTGGAGTTGAAAACATGGAGGAGGGATGAGGACGAGGAGACAAAGCAAGGGAGTGGATAAGATAAGGAAGAAAAAGGAGCATATTGTATTCTGAAACGTGGGGTACTTAGAAGAACCCTAGATTTAGGGGCAACATTCATGTGTTGACACATTTGAGATACTGTTAATCATACCAACCATTTAATTAGCAAATTCTGGTGGCTTCCATATATAACAACCCAACAACATAGTAAGCTTCTCCTTAATTCCCCCGACTCCTGTTTTTTCCATGCCTCTAGCCTTCGTTCTGCTCCCCATAGCCTTAGCCTTCTTCCCTCTTCATCTACCATTCTCTGCACCACGAGTGGGACCTACTTTTATAACTACTTTATTAATTAACCTTTTCTCGACCCCAAAAAAACAGAAGGGGACAGGAGAGATAGGGGAAGGAAGGAAGGACGTAGCAATCTGTGGCTGTGATTATTTTAAAAAGGCGACACGAAATTGCAAAGTGCACATAAAAATACAAACTTGGGAAACACGGCCACACGGAAACTACTGCCCCTGCATTTATATATATATATATATATCCCCCACCCAACCCTCCAACTTGGTTCTCTGTTTTGTGACTCTCTCCGTAACCTTCTTCCTCACTCCTATCTATCTCTCTCTCTCAACCTGCAACCACACATCTATCACAGCATGGCAATCAAACGCAGCGACGCGGCCATCCCAGAGTGTTGCATGTGCGGTGATCCTGGCTTCTCCGATCAACTCTTTCAGTGCAAATTCTGTCATTTCAGATCTCAGCACAGGTACGGTTCCTCCTTTTAACTAATTATTCCCTTCGCTTTTTCTCTTCCCTTCTATTTCCAAGTGAGTGATTCATTTATTGATTTTGATTTTTGCAGATATTGCAGTAATCTGTACCCCAAGGCCCGGTCTTATGCTACTTGTAATTGGTGTCTGATTCAGACCGACCAAATCGCCGAAAAGTCCCCCAATTCTTCTAATTCCTCTTCCTCTTTTAAGGATAACGGTGGCAACACCGCCGCCGCCGGTGAGATCAGCCGAAACAAGAAAACCAAGAACGGTATTGATCCCGGTAATCAGTTTATTGGGAGTAAGAGGACGATCCAACTGAACAAACCCGTCATCAAGAACCGGAGATCGCCAGAGGCGAAATCGCCAACGCCCACTTCGCCGCCGGTATTGGTTTCGACCCGCAAGAGGATCATCACGAACGGCGATTTAGAGGAAAGGCTTAGGAGGACCAAATCGGAGGAGATATCCAACAAAAATAATGGGATCACAAAACATGTCTTTAAAAACAAGGTCAGAAGATATAAGCTTCTAGACGAGGTCATCAGTTAACTATGAAAACCAGTTTTTTTTTTTTTAATGAGAGAAGAAAAGAGAAAAATAAGGCCATGATTTTCTGTTCTCCTGTGAGTTTTTCCTTTCATCTGCTTTCCCCCAATACAATATAATGTACAGAAACAAACACAGTTGAAGTGAAAAGAGCCCTTGACAGAATAATCCTAACGCGTGCGTTTAATTTTCATGGAAAAGTCACCATTATATTGCAGTATATGTATTAATGGGAGGGCATCTTGATTGGAAAAGAGAGAAAGAAAAGCATAAACGGCAAATATGGTGAGCATTAGAGAGTGATGGGAAAAATGAAGTTTTGAGTAAAACTGAGAGTGAAGGGAGGATCAGGAAAACGAAGTAAGGAATGGACGTGTGTATGTGGGTTGGGATTTCCCAGGAAACACGTCTCTGCATGCCAAAAAGTCACAGAGAGAGAGAGAGAGAGAGAGGATTTTCGTGA
The DNA here is from genome assembly GCA_025563575.1 of Acacia pycnantha. NCBI lineage: Eukaryota > Viridiplantae > Streptophyta > Magnoliopsida > Fabales > Fabaceae > Acacia > Acacia pycnantha. The sequence continues at coordinate 1,705,686 of JAMWYP010000075.1, read as the reverse complement.
AGTGGCTGGAAGCATCTAAGCAACTTCAATTCTCATCGCTCTTAAAACTGTACGCGCTTTTAATTAACTCGGCCTTTATTTGTTTGAGTCCACCATACGCCGCAGAATCAATCACTACTGTTCTACCTTGTTTAAACCAGTCCTCACGATTCGATATATGTGCTTCATTATTATGCTTTTGCGTTTGGGTGGCTTTTGAATTAGAGGGCAAGAGTGGAGAAATTGCTTCGAGTCCGATTCCTAGGAAACAATATTGTAACAATGAACATGATTGTTTTTGTGGTTGGGGCTTCGCTCTGCTATTATTTTATGAAGGCTGGAGATTCAGTAGAATAACTTGACTTGGGAAAGCGCGTGTTGATAACGACCCGGTCCCCTTTTCGTTTTTTTTTTTTTTAAACTTTATTTTGTGGGTCTTGAAAAACAAATACGAAATCCCAGGTTCCACGGCATATATTGATTGATACATGCTTTTGCAATTTCAACTTCAATCCTCATCTCACTTTAACGTGCTGAGCTACTTGCAAAAATTCAATGACTACTTCACACGGCACTCCTATGTTTTTGATCGTACATGGGAATGAAGATTATTCGCTAGTTGCCAGACAGACAGGTTACAGGTATATATAGTACATCCCCACCCCATTATTGCCTCTCCATGCTGGCCAGTGCCCAATGTCCTCCTCCTCCTCATTATATCACACGGCGACTGTACGATTTCCTTTTTTAAATTATTTTTAGTTTCAAACTTATAATTATTTTAAATTTGTTTTATTTCAGCGTAATTATCATTTTCATGAAGCATCTAGAACATTGGATTCAGGGACATTGAGCAATTAATTTTCTAAACATTAGGGTGGGTGGAACTTTAATATCATAGTACTCTTTCTGATTCTTATTATTATCACGTACCAACTAATAATTCTCACATATCAATAAAAACAGTTAAAATCAATAAAGTTACCTTACAATTTAAATAATTTTCAATGTTACACCTACTAATTGCACTAAATCTAATATTATATTAATTATTATTCTCACCCACTACCTTTATTAATTATGGGCATACCACTCTGGTTCTATTTATAAGTCCTTTTTTACCAAAACACACATACCAAGGAGAGTTAGTTAACTCAATGATTGTGGGGTAAATTTTCAACTTTGCCCTCATTTATAAATGAGTATCTTTCAACTTTATCTTCTCTCTCTATTTTCATTGAGTATCTTTCAACTCTTTTTTCTATCTCTATTTTCATTGGTATAATTAATATAGGCAAAATTGTCACAATCTCATTTATTACCTAAAAGATGTCTTATAAATAGAACTAAATTTTTTGACCAAAGGAGACTTATAAATACGACCAGAGTGGTACATGGAAAAAAACAATTAATGCTCCTTGGAAACAAATAAGTGCCTTATAAAAAAGACCAAATACACCTACTAGTTAGTGTCTTATAATAAGGACCAAATGAAGTAGTGTTTTAGTTTTTTAATTAGAGTGTTATTAAATTTCACTCTGATATAAATCGTTTAATAGGTTTTTTAAAACGGTATAATCATAAATAATAAGTATTTATGAATGAAGCGGCGGATGTAGGTATAGATTTTTTTTTTTTTTTTTTGTTGATATAGAGGAGAGGCTAAAAGCCAGAAATAAAAACAAGGAACATTACATAGGAGGAGAAATAAATCTCAAACTCTCTTAGATTACCCAAAATTGCAACCTAGCGGGGCACACATCTAAAATAGAAGAACTCAAAATACCTATCTTAGCTAAAGCATCGACCACTCTATTATACATTCTATTAATGCTCACCAATTTAACTTGCCAATCCCGAAGCAACAAATTCCTGATCTCCACAAGCAGAAGGCTACCACTATTATAACCACGATCAGAAATCAGTTGAAGCACTAAGTTGCATCAGACTCAAGGATTAGCCTCCTCATCCCCAACTCCCAAGCAATACAA